>JASDDO010000195.1:0-500000 GCA_030015575.1 Agapanthus africanus | reverse complement strand
GACAAAATAAAGGGATTAGAAAGAGGGCAAAGTAAATTGCGACAGTTATCATTCACGACCAAAACCGCGTACTTCATCGCCACTCCTATTTCACCTTTAAAGGAATAAGGTATTATTCAGTTGTCTTTTATCATCACCTTCTCTCAAGATGCGAGTACTCCTAGGATTAGGAGGGTACACCTATTATGCTTACTGGATAGTCTTCTTCTAAACCATAGGCTGGTGCCGAACGGTAGGGAAGGAAGAAAACCATTTAGCCTAACGATGGTGTACAGAAGGTAACGACTAAAGACAAATAAAGGGATTTGGAGAGATGGCAATAAAATATACGGTTAAAGTCATGGATTGGATTATGGAAGAGGCATTACTAGGAATACCAGGATACCCCTACGAAACATTTTCATGTTTCAGTGCATTGTTAAAAGAAAACTATTTTCCCGATTAGATACTTACTCCAAGGGTATGTATTTACCAGGTTTCATTCTCATATCTGTATGGTTTTACGGATGATGAGTGGGAGTAAGTTATTGGGAATTAGGTAATTATCCTCATTATATCGGAATTCGTTGTAATTGGTAATATTTGAGGAAATCGCCAGGGTACAGTTTTCAACCTACGAAGCACAGGTTTTGAGTTATTCAAACTCAGCGGACTTATACAGAGTATTGTATGTTGTCCAGTGTCCATCAGGACAAAAGGGTAGGTCCTCGTACTTTGTTCTGTTTACTTATGACTTCTCTAGTTTTTAGACAAGTGTTTCGTAGAAATACAAGGTCTAAGTTTTGAGAAGTTGTGGGTATAAGAATAAAGTAGAGAACCAGGTGTCACAAGTATCGGGATTCTTCAAAGAGATCGAAGATGTAGATTCTTGTGTTTGGTATTCAGATGATAGTAATGATTTTGAGAAACTAGTTTCTCTTTCAGGTTACTCATAATTGGAAGGATTCCTAAGTTGAGTAATGCTGATTTGTCTCTTTCCATTAAGTTGATATGCACTGGAGACAGCTGCATGATTGAATATGGTTCCAATTAAATAAGTGCCAAAGTTTCTATATTGGATATAGAATAGTTCGTACCTTAAAAGATGTTCAGGTACGGGGAGTTGTCCAGCTCATGCTTAAAACCAGACACTGGATAACTCAGGGCACGTTTCTGTAATGGCTGTTTGTGGGTTGACCCTGGCTATGACGAGGGTTGATATTCTACCATTTGGAAGATCAATAGTGATATTATTCTTGACTCGCCACAGTTTTAGTAAAATGGATTTTTTCAGAAAACAGTAGTGGGAGTATGGTAGAACTGGAAGTGATTCCAGAACCGCGAACGATTACGGAAAATTTAATAGGACCTATATATTCAATCAGGTTTGACATTCCATTAGCCACTCCGCAGATATGGTGGGTAACCTCAGACACCCGAGAGGTACTTCGGTAGCCTCAAGGACGGTGACAGGGAGGTTCTTATCTACCCAGACTTAACACTACTGTTGTTCCATACTATGAGACCAGGCAGGAGGATAAGTATAGCGTCGTTCTAAACTAGCTTTAGAAGTGCACGTGTATATTATTCTGCCAGAGGGTTGTCGTAGTCAGTGGGAGCAGCGGAAGCATAATAGGCAAGTAGCTTATGTCTATTTATAGACTAGAGCAGTTATAGCGGAGATAGATCATCTATTTTTGATGTGATAGTCATGGGTTTGACTTTATCAGAATAAGAGATGGATCTGTTAAGAAGGTAGTAGGGTGTGATGTCATGGTATATGGATGACATACACAGAGTAGGAAGTAAAATTCCTATACTATGAACGGTTGTACTGTGGTCGTCACACAGTTGTTTCTCCAGACAGGATATGGATATAATACTTGACATTCTGGTTTCTGGATCTATGGTTTTAGATCTAGATTTGGGTAGTTTCCCAATGTGGGTACTTTGACAGATATTCTAATGGTTTTTAGAATAGTTGACTCCTAGCATGGTGGTGTACCTGCAGATGATGGAGTCACCCTCTCTAAAGGTGTCGTATAGACTAAAGGGGAGAGGGCTGTGCATGATTGGCAGATCACTTGCTTAGGCAATTGAGTCAATCGTGAGGTGTCAAATACCATACCAGATGTTGTTTTTGCACTAGATGCGATAAGTTTGTATTAATCCAATCCTGGAGAGACATAAGGAAGCAGTTTTAGAACATAAGTGGATGTTCTACGGATTTGATGACGGCAGCCTCCTTCGGGAGACGATTATCATTCCAGGCTTCAAAGGTGACGTGGATGACAGAGTGATTGTCAGATTTTTAGTTTTCCCTCTGACGAGGGACAGTATTATGAACAGATGGTCCAAGAGGATACTGTGGGTGGCATGGTGCCGGATACTGATTAGGTTCAGTGATCGATACAGTCTAAGAACTTTGGATTTGGAGTTCATTTATGAACTAGGTCCCATCAGATATCCAGACATATTCTAAGACAGGTATTACTCGATTCGGGAGATGGTTTTCTCCGCGAACTTGAGATTTAGAGAGATATAGAAAGAAACATCTAGGCGGATCCACTCACTGAGGCTATTTCTCGAACACAATAGTTTTACAAACAGGTTTTGTGAAACTGATTAGTAGAGGAGTTAAATGTTCGGTTTCACACGGGCTGTGAGTAGTCGACATCGCAATAATTAGCCTTGAGTGCAAGTGGGAGATTGTTGGAGATAGTGCCTTCATAGTCAATTATTGGATCGCAGGTACGTGATTGCAATGATTGCGGAGGACCTATACCGGTAGGACAATCTTACTCGAGATGACAGTATGCTATCTGGTTTGCCTTTATCAGTCGTGTACATGTTCAGGTGACTGATTACATGTTACACTTTGATAAATCCCTTATGTAAGTCCACGTTGCGACCCCCGGTTCTTACGGGGAGGCGGAAACGGTATAAAAAACAAATTATTAGCGCAAGGGGCAACATGGACTAAGCAAAGTCGGGATCTTTGACTAAACTAAAACTAGCATACTTAGCTAAAGAGAGTTAGCTACTCGGATGGAGATGGTTATACCTAAACTTGTCTTGAACTCCTTCTCTTCAAGCTCCGATGGTGGTCCGATGGCTCCTTCTCGTCGTCTCCGTACGCCGAAGATAGATCCACTTGAAAGCTCCAACCTTTAGCTCCTTCTTCGTTCTTTGAAGAAACTAGTTCACTTGGTTTGCTAAACCTAGTGAACTAGAATGAGTAGAGAGGAAATAGAATGGGATTTTATCTATGGTTCTTGATTCTCAACTCATGAGACAAGAGAACCATAGATCAAGAGAGGGAGCAAGAGGTTGAGGGTGAGAGCAAGAGGAGAGCTCAAGAACAAGAGAGAGAATGAGCAAGAAAGAATGAGGCTCTCTTTTGTCTCTCACCCTCTCATAATCCAATGTAATCATAACTCATCATATCAATAAAAGTCTTATGTGATGGTTGAAGCAACCATAACCTTATCATGTCATGCACTCATTTTACTCAAATGAACAAGCAAGTAAAAGTCTTTGGCATGAAATGATAACCATGGTTATCATGATGGTCAACTAGTCAAGCCTAGTCAACCGGTCAACAAAGTCAACAAGTCAACAAAAGTCAACAAGTCAACAAAGTCAACAAAAGTCAACAACCAAGTCACCATAATACTTAACTAATATAATAGTTAATCGCATATCATATTCTCATTAGGGTTGAGCAAAAAGTCAAAAAGTCAACGGTCAACTGTCAACAACCCTAATGAGAATCCGCTGTCTGTGCCTCCCTGTCAACTGTGCATACACACCCGCATCCGCGTTCCGAGGAACACGAATGCAAACTGGATAAATCCAATCCCATAAGATACACTAGGATCTGGCTTAAACCAAAGCCCGCTAGTGTAAACTGTCCGGACACTGTACGTGCACAAGTGCACGGATGTGACCGAACCCTGTCGCAAAACCATGCGACCTGTCGCAATACCATGCGACCTCTACTCTTTTGCCTAAAGACGAAAAGCTTTCTGCGTGGGACTCTAAAGACTCGACACTACGCTGGCAGTGGGTTTAACCACAGACCGCAAGCGGCACTAGCTGTGCGTAACGGTCCCCAGGTAATGCCGACAAGAAGACCGACGAGGCAAAACCCATCTGAACTCCTACTGGGCCTGAGTGTGACATTCTCCGTACAGTCCGGTCTGTTCGTCTGATACATCGCATGGCGGGCCTAGGGGGCGGTAAACGTCAGTCCCCCAATAGCGGTACAAGTCGTGCCGGAGCGAAGCCCAAAACACCCTGAGATAACACTGGAAACCTACCAGTATATCTCGTTTGCCCTGGCCAGGGACTACTCGTGTAATGGCTCTCCTAGACACAGCGCGATGTCAACCCCCAATACCGGGAGAGACGAATCCTGTCTAACCGTCACTGCCTCCAAGTGCTTCGGGACTGCACCCAACCACTACCTGTTTGCACGACTCCTTTGAGCCGTGGTAGGGTAGTGATCAAAGTACAGTGGGAACACACTCGAGGCGGAGTGACAGTGTCAAGTCAACGGACTAAGCTGTACTCATGTCACCTGGGAACTGATAACTGACGATAGGTATAATACCAACTAGTCAGTTCCCGACGAGTCCTGTCCAGTGTACCCGTAACCTAACGAGCACCCGCATACTATCTCAAGTACGACGTACTGACGGCTGTGGGACAGACCGTCTCCCACACTGGGATGAGAAGCGCATGCGCTGGTCTACTCCGGAGTATCGATGCCCTGTCTCGATAGTCCTGCGACCAGGGACCTGCATAAGGATGTGCTTATAGATTACCCAGCCCCACTAGTGTGACGGCCATCACATCGCTGGTAATCAAGCAAAGATCCTAAGGGCTCCACTAATGTGTATAGGTGATATACTAAAATAAACACATGTACACATTGAAGCAGAAACAAACCAAGTAGCATACTACTATTTTGAGCAAGATTGTCGATACAAGGTGAATATCCCAAGCTTCCATTAAGTAATATACATACTAGTATGATACAGTAATGGCCTCTAGGGCATATACACTAACAATCTCCCACTTGCACTAAGGCCATGTACTGGCGTATCGAAGACCTATCATCTCGATCAGCCGCTCGAACTGAGTCTGGGGCAAGGCCTTGGTGAATGGATCTGCAGTGTTATCTTCTGATTTTACTCTCTTTACCTCGATCTCCTGGCGATCAATGATCTCCCTGATCAGGTGGAACCGCCTCAAAATGTGCCTGGACTTCTGATGGGACCTTGGTTCCTTCGCTAAGGCTATAGCGCCGTTGTTGTCACAATACAGCGGTATTGGATCAACACTGGTAGGAACCACCTGAAGTTCCGTGAGGAACTTCTTCATCCAGACAGCTTCCTTTGCAGCATCGCAAGCAGCTATGTACTCCGCTTCCATGGTTGAGTCAGCAACGGTTTCCTGCTTGGAACTCTTCCAGCAAACCGCCCCTCCATTGAGGGTAAAGACATAACCCGACATGGACTTGGAGTCATCCTTGTCACTCTGGAAGCTGGAGTCAGCAAAGGCCTCAATCTGGAGGTCTTTTCCGCCATACACCAAGAACATCTCCTTAGTCCTTCTCAGGTACTTGAGAATGTTCTTTACTGCTATCCAGTGTTTCTCCCCTGGGTCCGACTGATACCGGCTTACAACGCTCAATGCGTATGCTACATCTGGTCTGGTACATAACATCGCATACATAATAGAGCCTACCGCAGATGCGTAGGGTATTGATGACATGCGAGCCCTTTCCAAATCAGTCTTGGGAGACATCTCTTTGGAGAGGGTGATTCCGTGACAAGCCGGTAGATTACCGCGCTTGGAATCCTCCATACTGAATCGTTTCAGTATGGTGTCGATGTACCTTGACTGTGAAAGTCCCAACATCCTTTTAGATCTATCACGATAGATCTGGATCCCCAGAATGTAGTTGGCATCGCCCAGGTCCTTCATGGAGAACCTCTGTGACAAGAATCCTTTGACTGACTGTAGCATAGGAATATCATTTCCTATTAGGAGAATGTCATCGACGTACAAGACGAGGAATACCACATTTCTCCCTACAATCTTACTGTAAATGCATGGTTCATCTGGGTTTTTGACAAAGTCGAATTCTTTGACAGTATCATCAAAGCAGATGTTCCAACTCCGCGATGCCTGCTTAAGTCCATAGATGGACTTGAGCAACTTGCATACTTTACCGCTGCTCCCACTCTGATTGAAACCCTCTGGCTGATCCATATAGACGCACTCTTCTAAATTTCCATTTAGGAAAGCCGTCTTAACGTCCATCTGCCAGATCTCATAATCGTGGAAGGCAGCAATGGCAAGAAGGATCCGAATGGATTTAAGCATGGCTACCGGAGAAAAAGTCTCGTCATAGTCCAAACCAGGTCTTTGACGAAAACCCTTTGCAACGAGCCTAGCTTTATAGGTTTCAACCTGCCCATCTACACCAATCTTCTTTCTGAAGATCCATTTGCAGCCAACGGGTTTTACCCCTTCTGGAGCAAAGTCCAAAGTCCAAACTTTGTTGGTGTACATGGACTCCATCTCGGTCCGCATTGCATCCAGCCATTTTACCGAGTCACCGCTCTGAATGGCTTGCTGGAAGCTAGTAGGCTCATCATAATCTATGATGCAATCCTCTCTATCCCCGTCTATGAGAAAACCGTAGTATCTCTCGGGCGGATGAGACTGCCTACTACTCCTGCGGAGCGGCGTAGGAATGTCCGGTTCCCCTGAACCTTCTGGTTCTACTAAGGTTTCAGTAATAGCTTGTGGTTCTGGAATTTCTTCCAGTTCTATTGCGCTCCCACTTATCTGATTTTCTAAAAACTCAGTTTCCAAGAAGCGGGCATGACGAGAAACAAGGACTTTTTGCTCCTCTGCGTAATAGAAAAGATACCCCTTGGAGTTCTTTGGGTATCCCACAAACTTGCACTGTACTGAGCGTGCCTCGAGCTTGTCCGCATGCTGCTTTTTTACAAAAGCCGGACATCCCCATGTCTTAAAGGATTTAAGACAGGGTCTCTTCCCACTCCACATCTGGTATGGTGTGGTAGGCACTGTCTTAGTAGGAACTTGGTTCAAGAGATGTGCAGCTGTTTCCAGTGCATAACCCCAGAAAGATCGCGGTAACTCAGCCTTACTCATCATGGAACGAACCATATCTAATAGGGTTCGATTCCTTCTTTCCGATACACCATTGTGTTGTGGTGTGTATGGAGGAGTACGCTGAGAGAGAATTCCATTCTCTTTTAAGTAGTCCAGAAACTCGGCACTTAAGTATTCACCACCTCGATCCGATCTTAGGATCTTGATACTTTTGCCTGTTTGTTTTTCTACTTCATTCTTATATTCTCGAAATTTCTCAAAGGCCTCGGATTTGTGCTTCATTAAGAAGACATGTCCAAACCTAGAGAAATCATCTGTGAAAGTAATGAAGTATGAATAACCGCTTCGCGCATGTGTAGACATTGGACCACACACGTCACTGTGTATAAGTCCCAAGAGCTCGCTCGCTCTTACTCCATGTCCAGTGAACGGAGTCTTTGTCATCTTTCCTATGAGACAAGATTCACAAGTGGCATAAGACTGGTACTCGAACGGATCCAAGTATCCTTCTTTATGTAACTTAGTCAACCGTGTCTCATTGATGTGACCCAGTCTACAATGCCATAAGAAAGCCTGATTTAATTCTGAAGACTTTCTTTTAAGTGTGTTCTGGACACTGAATATCTGAGCTTGATTCAATACGTATATACCATTATTTAATGTACCTGACCCAATCAGTGCTTGATTTAGGTGGATGTTTACTACATCGCTTACAAAAGCAAAATCATATCCTTCCTTAGAAAGTAAGGATACAGATATGATATTGCAAGTCGCACCTGGTACATACAAACAGTCACGCAGAATCAATATCTGCCCAGTTGTCAGTCCTAGGTGATATTCCCCTACGGATACAGCATCCATGCTCATTCCGTTAGCAACCCTGAGAGTCATATCACCTTTCCTGATAACCCTACGGTTTCTCAGACCCTGTAACGAATTACAGATATGAGATCCTGATCCGGTATCCAATACCCAGGAAGTAGGGTTAACTGACAAACAGTTCTCAATTACAAACACACTCGAAGCCGAAGCCACAACATGCTTCGAATTCTGGCTACTGGCTTTACAAGCCCTGCAATCTTTCTGCCATAGTTCATTCCCGTTACAATAGGAACGTCCCTCTTTTACTATATCCAGTCCTGAAACTTTTGCCCTTGTTTTTCCTTTTTCTTCCCTGGTTTCTTTCAGGGTATAAGCAGAGGGCAGGGACTGTTGAATTAGGTCAGTACTTGACCCATTCTCCAACGTGGTCTCCAGGTCTGTGAGCTCAATATAGCTGGTCTCTGTAAGGACGTTGCCCCTTACAGATGACCCGACTGCCAACCTCGCTTGAAGCAATTCGTTCGAGGTCTCATATCTTGCGATACGAGATTGCTCTCCATATAAAACTTTGTTATGGAGGAAGATAGAAACTGAGTCCATCTTCTCGTGCTGCCTCTGGTTTGTACCATCAACTGAGGCTAACACGAGGCACTTGGCTTTCGCACAATCCTTTTCCGATGTCCTGCGGATGTGAACATCCGTGACAGGGGAAACTGGACCTGAGACAGCAGGGTTTTGATTAGTTAAGAGGTGTCCCAGCTTGTCATGGGCAATGGACATCTGGACAGACCTTTGCCAGTCATAACAGTCAGGTTCAGTCATATTTTTATCTAGATGTAACCTAGGCGTGGTCACAGGGTCGCTGCAATTAAGAGAGAGAAGAAGAAACACTCAGCATGATGCTCTTGCAAGTTTAGAGTGGTTTTTAGTTTGTCTAAACAGGATGGCTCCCACTGTTTCTCGAATCCCTCCTCAAACCATAAAGGAAGAATTAGTCAGGATCAATCCCACCGTACAATACTTGCTTAACCGTTCAGCCAGGCCGGTGTCGGTACTTCGAGGGAGGTTTTCCAACGCTTTCGCGAAGTTCCTTAATTAAAGAACCTCTTTTCCCTGGGGGCGTAGCCCCGCTAACACCTTTCTAGGCACCTACTAGGTTTATAGCATTGATCGTTAAGTGAGAAATTTCCCGAGGAGTAGCATATACTCACAGTAGGATCGGGATCCAAATATCATCGCGTGACGAAACTGAAGGAATCCTACCAGAATCATCACACTCCAAATGGTATGCAAATCTAGCAAGTTTCAGTACTTTTGAAACTCCCGATGTGGATTTTTGCCCCATGCTCTTATGACCTTTACTAAGGCCAACAAATCATAAGTCACATGTCAAGTTCTACCCGTCGTTGTCCAGGTTAATTTGAATCCATCCGTATATACCCTTGACTAAGGCCAACAAAGTAATACGACTGTCCCAAACCAACGCATCTATCTATGCAACATATGAATGTCCACCAGCTACCAATCACTGTGCCTTGACTAAGGCCAACAAACACAGCTTGAATACCGTTGAATATTCATATGAAACGACGGAGGGCTACGAATGGTTTTGGCGAAACCGTGAACGTAGTGAACTTGATTTAGTCGATGGAACGAGATAGCTTTTAAATGGAGTGGCTCAAACTCCGCATTTTAAAAGTTTGTTTTTGAAAAGAACCGAGTGGGTTTTCGAAAGTGTTCCAACGACTTATACTTGGTTTATTTTCTTGCATTAGTTCTTTTAATGCATGTTTTGCTTGCATTAGTTCTTTTAATGCGTGATATTCTTGCATTAGTTCTTTTAATGCGTCCCATCAATTAATCCTACCATTGCAGAAAACAACCAAAATATGACGTACGCTTATGCCATTCGCATTCGCCACGGGGCCCCGTCATTACCCGTTAGGTTACTTAACTAACGACAGAGCGGGGGCTGGGCTAGCGCGTCTGTAAAACATAAGCAACGCCTAAATAATATCATATATAGATATACTGCAATGATAAAACATTTCAGATCACAGATAAATACATTGGATATACTAGGAATCTGTAATTTGTACGAGCCTGTAACAAAAGCAGATTACACGGTCGCGGTGAATAGCCAATACCCCACCCAAGACCCCTACGGGTGCGGCAAACTACCCGCCAAGTACCCGAAGCGTAGCAACCTCCCTCATCTCCATGAGTAGGCCATTCGACACTTCGGCATACCCGGTAGTTTGTGCACCCCTCCATGGGTCTATCCTAGGAGCAAAAACAGTAAAAAGAAATTATACAATGACGGCTACAATCCCGACCCGGTTGTGCGGCCATACAAATAATTATTACATCAATTTACAAATTTACATGAATTGCAAGAAAAGAAAACTCTCGTCTCACAACCCCCGGCTATTCACCCGCGACAATCCAACATATTTATATACACATTCCAGCATCAAACACAGATCATGTATAACCCCGACCAATCGACTTATAGCGATTAGCCGACGTTCAATACATGCAAACATCACAGATATAACCATCATAGTCAAAGTGCAGTGAAGTTCGGAAAAAAAATACGGAATTATAGGACCCCAAAAGGAAATTTCTTTTCTGGAAAATCTGGGCACATATAATATATTTCAAAAATCCCAAAACCAACACAGACACACACTGCACGAAAAACGATGCAGAGAAGACGACAAACCGCGGCGCTTCCGCGGCACATGCCTACCTCGTGCGGCGGAAGCGCGGCGGTTTGAACAAAACAGTGGACCGTTTTTCATGGGTGTTCACACAAAACCCTGAGACGAATTTAGGAGTATAAAGTTTTTCATTTTGACCAGAAAAAATTTCAACAGAAACTCAGGTTTTGTAAAAGTTTGGTTTTTTTTTTATTTTTCCGGTTCCGAACTTCGTTACACTCTACTACCAAGCTAGTTTAAGTTTAGTTAGGCTCTGATACCACTGTAAGTCCACGTTGCGACCCCCGGTTCTTACGGGGAGGCGGAAACGGTATAAAAAACAAATTATTAGCGCAAGGGGCAACATGGACTAAGCAAAGTCGGGATCTTTGACTAAACTAAAACTAGCATACTTAGCTAAAGAGAGTTAGCTACTCGGATGGAGATGGTTATACCTAAACTTGTCTTGAACTCCTTCTCTTCAAGCTCCGATGGTGGTCCGATGGCTCCTTCTCGTCGTCTCCGTACGCCGAAGATAGATCCACTTGAAAGCTCCAACCTTTAGCTCCTTCTTCGTTCTTTGAAGAAACTAGTTCACTTGGTTTGCTAAACCTAGTGAACTAGAATGAGTAGAGAGGAAATAGAATGGGATTTTATCTATGGTTCTTGATTCTCAACTCATGAGACAAGAGAACCATAGATCAAGAGAGGGAGCAAGAGGTTGAGAGTGAGAGCAAGAGGAGAGCTCAAGAACAAGAGAGAGAATGAGCAAGAAAGAATGAGGCTCTCTTTTGTCTCTCACCCTCTCATAATCCAATGTAATCATAACTCATCATATCAATAAAAGTCTTATGTGATGGTTGAAGCAACCATAACCTTATCATGTCATGCACTCATTTTACTCAAATGAACAAGCAAGTAAAAGTCTTTGGCATGAAATGATAACCATGGTTATCATGATGGTCAACTAGTCAAGCCTAGTCAACCGGTCAACAAAGTCAACAAGTCAACAAAAGTCAACAAGTCAACAAAGTCAACAAAAGTCAACAACCAAGTCACCATAATACTTAACTAATATAATAGTTAATCGCATATCATATTCTCATTAGGGTTGAGCAAAAAGTCAAAAAGTCAACGGTCAACTGTCAACAACCCTAATGAGAATCCGCTGTCTGTGCCTCCCTGTCAACTGTGCATACACACCCGCATCCGCGTTCCGAGGAACACGAATGCAAACTGGATAAATCCAATCCCATAAGATACACTAGGATCTGGCTTAAACCAAAGCCCGCTAGTGTAAACTGTCCGGACACTGTACGTGCACAAGTGCACGGATGTGACCGAACCCTGTCGCAAAACCATGCGACCTGTCGCAATACCATGCGACCTCTACTCTTTTGCCTAAAGACGAAAAGCTTTCTGTGTGGGACTCTAAAGACTCGACACTACGCTGGCAGTGGGTTTAACCACAGACCGCAAGCGGCACTAGCTGTGCGTAACGGTCCCCAGGTAATGCCGACAAGAAGACCGACGAGGCGAAACCCATCTGAACTCCTACTGGGCCTGAGTGTGACATTCTCCGTACAGTCCGGTCTGTTCGTCTGATACATCGCATGGCGGGCCTAGGGGGCGGTAAACGTCAGTCCCCCAATAGCGGTACAAGTCGTGCCGGAGCGAAGCCCAAAACACCCTGAGATAACACTGGAAACCTACCAGTATATCTCGTTTGCCCTGGCCAGGGACTACTCGTGTAATGGCTCTCCTAGACACAGCGCGATGTCAACCCCCAATACCGGGAGAGACGAATCCTGTCTAACCGTCACTGCCTCCAAGTGCTTCGGGACTGCACCCAACCACTACCTGTTTGCACGACTCCTTTGAGCCGTGGTAGGGTAGTGATCAAAGTACAGTGGGAACACACTCGAGGCGGAGTGACAGTGTCAAGTCAGCGGACTAAGCTGTACTCATGTCATCTGGGAACTGATAACTGACGATAGGTATAATACCAACTAGTCAGTTCCCGACGAGTCCTGTCCAGTGTACCCGTAACCTAACGAGCACCCGCATACTATCTCAAGTACGACGTACTGACGGCTGTGGGACAGACCGTCTCCCACACTGGGATGAGAAGCGCATGCGCTGGTCTACTCCGGAGTATCGATGCCCTGTCTCGATAGTCCTGCGACCAGGGACCTGCATAAGGATGTGCTTATAGATTACCCAGCCCCACTAGTGTGACGGCCATCACATCGCTGGTAATCAAGCAAAGATCCTAAGGGCTCCACTAATGTGTATAGGTGATATACTAAAATAAACACATGTACACATTGAAGCAGAAACAAACCAAGTAGCATACTACTATTTTGAGCAAGATTGTCAATACAAGGTGAATATCCCAAGCTTCCATTAAGTAATATACATACTAGTATGATACAGTAATGGTCTCTAGGGTATATACACTAACACCTTAGGATCTTGCTTTACTACCAACAGTATGATGGCGATCATATACGTGAGAGTTGGGTAGTTTATATGCATATCCTTAATTGTGGTCCCTAGTCGTGGGAGTTTCGAGACAGGGCATCGATACTCCGGAGTAGACTAGTGTATACAGTCGAGACCCCGACGAGGGGCGGTGGCCGGTCTCACAAGCCACTGGTGTCAGTTGGATCACCTAAGATGTATACAGGTGCTCATTGGGTTATGAGTACACCGGACAGGACTCGCCGGGAATCTGCTAGTTGGTATTATACATATCGTCAGATAGCAGTTCCCTGGTGACATGTGTACAGGTTAGTTCATCGACCTGAGGTCGTCATTTGTCTCGTGTGAGTTCCCACTGTGCTTTGATTTCTACCCTACCACGGCTCAAAGGAGTCGTGCAAACAGGTAGTTTTTGGGTACAGTCCCGAGCCACATGGAGGCACGTGAGCGGATCGGCAGGGGATTCGTCTCTCCCGGTATTGGGGGTGAGATCGTACTGTGTCTAGGAGAGCCATTACACAAAGCCCACAGCCGTGGCAGGAGATTTACTGGTAGGTACTCCAGTAGTATTTCAAGGTGTTATTGGGCTACACTCCGACACGACTTATACTGCTATTGGGGGTCTGACGTTACTAGCCCCCTAGGCAGATATGCGATACTCATAGACGAATGGACCGGACTGTATATACATTGTCACTGTTAGGCTCAGTAGGGTTTCCGGGTGAGTTCGCTCATCGGCCTCCCTTGAGGTCAGTCCATGGGCAGCCGTTATGCATAGCTAGTGCCGCTGACGGTTTGTGGTTAAACCCACTGCCAGGGTACTGACGAGTCATTAGAGTCCCCCACAGACAGTTTCCCAAGTTCGGACGAAACGTTGTAGAGGCCGTATGGTTTTATGGCAGGGTTCGGAAAATGCACGTGCGTTTGCGCACGTGTCAGATTTCGGGCAGATGGTACTGGTCGGCTTTGGTTTAAACCGGATCCGAGTATTATATTGAGTAGATATAATATCTTTGTCTCAGTTGTATTTGTATTCGGTCGTAATACAAATGCGGGTATATTTATACAGTTACGGGGTTATCCTGAAATTCGTTTCGGGATCACTTTTGGAAGTTGCCAATTTCCAGTTTTCTATCAGCCGTCTTTTAACATTCGGTTAAAGATGGATTTATCTTTTCTTTGGAAGAATGTGGATGCTTCTAGAAAGTTCTAGAAGCGGTGAGGTGTTATTGTTTCATTGGATGCTTTTTTTGTGTTCACACTGTGTATTCACACTAGATATTTATTTGTGTTCACACTAGATATTTATTTGTGTTCACACTAGATATTTGTTTGTGTTCACACATGATATTTTCTTGTAGTCGCCTCCCTCCTCCTACACTCATCCTCCCTCTGCCTATATATGGCCGGCCCCCTCCTCTCTCTCACTCACTTGAGTTTCATTTAAGAAAAAGATTATGATAGTTTTTGGTGTATGGAATTTCACAGCTCATTTCATTCCATCACCCGATTCCCACGGCAACTTCATTAACCGTTCGTCCATAGCTTTGGACGGAACGAGACAAAGTCTTCTACTCATTCTCTACATCATTCTTGGTCGTCTCTTTTAGCAAACTTGACGACCGAGTTGCCTCGAGTCAGAGGCGGGAGCCCGTTTAAAGAATCGTTGACGTGGTGCCACCTGGACGAGGAGATCGGAGATCGACGAGATCGGAGCAGCCGCAATGTTGCGTGGGATGATGGTTAAAGAACGAAGGACTCGGATCATTCGGTATAACCTTTCTACACTCTTTACAGTATGTTAGTTTAGCAATAATGGCAGATCCGGGTTATAGTATACGATAGCGCCAGTTAAAAAGTTTTTTGTTCCGCATTTGGCGTCTGTAGACGGCCGGGACGCTACCGTAGACTTACAATGTCAAACTTGATTGAATCTTTAGGTTCTATTTAAATTTTCCGTAATCGTTTGCGGTTCTGGAATCACTTCCGGTTCTACCATACTCCCACTACTGTTTTCTGAAAAAATCCATTTTACTAAAACTGTGGCGAGTCAAGAATAATATCACTATTGATCTTCCATATGGTAGAAAGTCAACCCTCGTCATAGCCTGGGCCAACCCACAAACTGCCATTACAGAAACATGCCCTGAGTTATCCAGAGTCTGGTTTTAAGCATAAGCCGGACAACTCCCAATACCTTAACATCGTTAAGATATGGACCATTCTATATCCAATATAGAAACTTTGGCACTTATTTAATTGGAACCAGATTCAAAACATGCAGCTGTCTCCAGTGCATATCAACTTAATGGAGAGAGGCTAATCAGCATTACTCAACTTAGGAATCCATCCAATTATGAGTAACCTGAAAGAGAAACAAGTTTCTCAAAACCATTACTATCATCTGAATACCAATCACAAGTATCTACATTTTCGATCTCTTTGAAGAATCCCGATACTTGCGATACCTGGTTTTCTACTTTATTCCTATACCTATAACTTTTCAAAACTCAGACCTTGTATTTCTAGGAAATACTTGTCTAAAAACTAGAGAAGTCATAGGTAAACAGAACATAGTACGAGGACCAACCCCTTTGTCCTGATGGATACTGGATAACATAAAATACTCTGTATAAGTCCGCTGAGTTGAATAACTCAAAACCTGTGCATCGTAGGTTGAAAACTGTACTTATGGTTAAGAACTACTCCGCTGTTCAATACTCCTTACCCAATCGTCAACTGATATAGGTAAATGTCACGAACATAATTTCAAAAAGTTATATCTCACTTTATAAAAATAAACGTACAGATATATCAGTTTGAAATTGGTGCACAACTACGGATACTCAAAGCCAAATACTTGCCGTCCGGCAAAAACCCAGGCGATTTCCTCAAATATCACCAATTACAACGAATTCCGATATAATGAGGATGATCACCTAATTCCCAATAACTTACTCCCACTCATCATCTGTAAAACCATACAGATGTGAGAATCATACCTGGTAAATGCATACCCTGGAGTAAGTATCTAATCGGGAAAACAGTTTTCTTTTAACATTGCACAATAAAATTGAAACATGAAAATATTTCGAAGGGGTATCCTGGTATTCCTAGTAATGCCTCTTCCATAATCCAATTCATGACTGTAACCGTATATTTCTTTTCCATCTCTCCAAATCCCTTTATTTGTCTTTATTCATTACCTTCTGTATACCCTTTTAGGCTAAGTGGTTTTCTTCCTTCCCTGCCGTTCGGCACCAGCCTATGGTTTGGAAGAAGACTATCCAATAAGCGTAATAGGTGTACCCTCCTAAACCAAGGAGTACTCGTAACCTGAGAGAAGGTGATGATAAAAGACAACTGAATAATACCTTATTCTATTTCTCCCGAACTAAGGAAAAAAGCAAAGGTGAAATAGGAGTGGCGATGAAGTATGCGGTTTGGTCTTGAATGATAGCAGTCGCAATTTACTTTGCTCTCTTTCTAATACCTTTATTTTTTCTTTAGTTATTACCTTCTGTACACCCTATTTAGGCTAATTGGTTTTCTTCCTTCCCTCCCATTCGGCACCATCCTATGGTTTGGAAGAAGACTATCCAATAAGCGTAATAGGTGTACTCTCCTAAACCAAGGAGCCCTCGCAACCTGAGAGAAGGTGATAATAAAAGACAACTGAATAAATCAATTCTATTTCTCCTGAACCTGGATCCATCCTCGAAGAAGTCCCTTCGAGTTCGTATATAACCATACGATGGATCTATCCAATGGAAGTGGATGTCCGTAATAATACGGGGTGTTCTGAGAAATGCAAAGGGTAAAAGAAGGAGCGGCAATGACTTATGCAACTCGGACAATCCAAAAGCCAGTATTTTAAGAAGGTTCGGTCAACTTGGTCACTGAGTCATAGTCTAGGGTCGGTCAAAGGTCGCTGCCAAAGAAAGAGAGAAAAGAAACACTCTGCGTGCACTCTAACCTAGATCAGAATGGTTATCACTTTATCTAATCAGGAAACCTCCCACTATACTGTCAAATTCTCCTCCAAACCTGAAAGAAGAATCAATCGGGATCACCCGAAGAGTAAACCAACTCATCAGTGGGAATCGGGATCCAACTCTCATCACATGATAACGTGAAGGAATCCACTCATGTTATCACACTCCAGAAGGTATGCGCAAGCCTGGCAAGTTTCAGTTTCTTTAGAAACTCCCGATGTGATTTTTGCCCCATGCTCTTATGACCTTGACGTTGGCCAAAATGCCATAAGTCGCATGCCAAGTTCTACCCATCATTATCTTGTCAATTTGAACCCATCCACACATGCCCCTGACGTTAGCCAAATGGCAGAACGACTGCCCCAAACTAACTCATCTATCTATGCAACAGAAGCATACCCAGCAGCTACCAAACACTATGCCTTGGCGTTGGTCAAAATACATAGCTTGAATACTATTGAATACCCAAATGAAATGACAGAGGGCTACGGCTGGTTTTTGGCGAAAAACCTTTAACGTAACGAACTTGATATCGCTGAAGGAACCTGATAGCTTTTTATAAAAATATGGTGGCGAAAACGTTTGCTAAAGAGGTCACTCCCGGTGAAGGGATCTCGGCTCTTTCCTCGTGGAATGAGGTGCAGGATATTCCAACTGAATACCGCGATGCAAAAAAATATGTAATCGACTATAGTGAAGTTATTACCCTGATGCAAACTTCTGCCCAAGGGGTCACTCCCGGTGAAGGGATAACAGCCCTTGCCTCGTCGAATGAGGTGCAGGATATTCCAACTGAATACCACTGTGCAAAACAAAAGGAAACGTCTTTGTAATAACACTTTTTTAAACTGTTCCAATAACATCCAAACAGGTTTGTTTTCCTTTGCATTGATCAGAATCAACGCAGTCCCATCAATTAATCACACCAGAAAAGAACGAAAATAAAATGTACGTATATGCCATCCGCATTCGCCATTGGGTCCCGTCATTACCCGTTAGGTTACTTAACTAACGACAGAGCGGGGACTGGACTAGCGCGGGTGCAAAACATATACAACATCTACTAGTATATATACCAATATATAATAATCTCTCCAGGCGTGATAATATGAAACATTACAGAAAAGTAATAAGCATCACAGAACAATACAGATAATCTGAGATCCCCGGGTTTCACAGAGCCGCTACTGAAACCCGACGTTCCCCTGGTCGTGTGGATAGCCTATGCAATGAAACTTAGACCCCTACGGGTGCGGCAAGTTACCCGCCAAAACCTGAAGCGAGGCAGCCCCCTACAGCAAAGTGAATGGACCACTCTGCACTTCACGGAATCCGGTAACTTGAGCACCCCTCCTTGGGTCAACCTATACCCCCTACGAGTACGGCGAATAGTCTGCCAATACTAGAGTGAGGCCCCTCTGCCTCTCAAAGCCATGAGATGTGGACCCATTGCCCTCCAGAACCCGGCTATCCGTGCACCCCGTCGCGGGGTAAACCTAGTATAGAAATGAAAAATATGTATAACGGGTACATCGACCTCAGCCCGGTCGTGTCCCAAAAGAATATTATACAAACAGGCAGTGACGGCAGTCCACATGTTGGACGCTCGCCCCGCAATATCAAATGTACAAATAAATCCAAACTGCACTACCATTGAACATAGCTATCCATCACGACAAATCCGCAACATCACAGCACAACACAGAACATCAACGCGAATGTCACGTTCGCAAATCCGTCTAAAAGGACTATAGCAACTAGACGCAATTTACTGCTCGAATGACATTCACGGTCGGAGATATAATGTAAGTACTGTAAACTAACAAGTTTAAAATTCCGATCGACAAAACTTCCCGAAGTGGGCCCCACGTACATCTGCAGTACACAAATAAAATCTGGGCCCAAAATAACCATTCCAGAAACCACAATTTCCTATGAAAAAGCCCCAGAAGAAATTTGGCCCACTGAAGCACCAAGACAGCCGCGTATCCACGGCCAAAGCTAGGCATGTGCGGCGGTACCGCGGCCGTACGGTCAAATCAAGGGATCAAATTTCTACTGTGTTCTTAAAAAAGCCTGCACGATTTTCTTAGATGCTCAAAATAATTTTTAGACCTGTTTTAAAAATCGACAGAAACTTTATCATAAAAATTGCGGTTTTCGAAATTCTGTTCGATCGATATTTTAAACGCGTTAGAACAAGTTAGTAAAGCTTAATGGCGTGGCTCTGATACCATGTAAGTCTACGGTAGCACCCCGGCCGTCAATCTGACGCCAAACGCGGAACAAAAACTTTTATAACTGGCGTTATCGCATACTATAACCCGGATCTTGCTATTAACGCTAAACTAACAAACTACAAAGTGGGTAGAAAGGCTATACCGAATGATCCGAGTCCTTCGGTATTTAGCCATCATCCCACGCTCCTCGTGGCAACTCCGATCTCCTACCTCCTCGTCGAGGTGGCACCACATCTACGGATCTTTAAATGGGCTCCCGACTCTATACCGAGGCAACTCGGTCATCAAGTTTGCTAAAAGAGATGACCAAGATGAATTAGAGAATGAGTAGAATACTTTGTCTCAAACATCCTAGGGTTCTCATCACATGAATGGGTTAGGGTGGAGGTTGAAGAAGATGCTAGGGTTTGGAAATGATGAACTCATGAAACTCAAGAGAGCAAAAGAAAACTAAGCATAATAATCTTCTCTCTTTTTCTTCTCTTGTGAATAGATGAATGAGGTATTTTTCTTTTTAAAACCCCAAAAGAAAAATATCTTATCAAAACATCTCACAAAACAACCACAAATATCTCTTCACAAAACAAACCTCATTTAATGCTATCATGACTCACTTAGTGACTCATTAGCATGAGTCACTAAGGAACATGCTAGAACAAATGAGTCACTAATCATAAGTCACCATTTCCAAAACCCAAATAATCATTCAAACCAAGATGATTAATCCAAAAAGAAATGCATCTTCTAAAATATTCTCGTAATGGATTACGAAAATACCCCTCGCCTATATATACATACCTGTATCCGTATTCCTACCGAATACGAATACGAGAGACAAAAATATTCTGACTCAATATAACACATGGATCCGGCTTAAACCAAAGCCCACCAGTATTATATGCCCGAAATATGACACGTGCGTAAATGCACGTGCATTTTCCGAACCCTGCCATAAAACCATACGGCCTCTACAACGTTTCGCCCGAACTTGGAAAACTATCTGTGGAGGACTCTAATGACTCATCAGTACCCTGGCAGTGGGTTTAACCATAAGCACGTCAGCGGCACTAGCAGTGCGTAACGGCTGCCCATGTACTGACCTCAAGGGAAGCCGATGAGCGAACTCATCCTGGAACCCTACTGAGCCTAACAGTGACAATATACATACAGTCCGGTCCGTTCATCTATGAGTATCGCATATTGGGCCTAGGGGGCTGGTAACGTCAGACCCCCAATAGCGGTATAAGTCGTGTCGGAGTGTAGCCAAGAACACCCTGAGATACTACTGGAGTACCTACCAGTAAATCTCCTGCCTCGGCCGAGGGCTTTGTGTAATGGCTCTCCTAGACACAGCGCGATCTCATCCCCAATACCGGGAGAGACGAATCCCCTGCCGATCCGCTCACTTGCCTCCATGTGGCTCGGGACTGTACTCAAAAAAGACCTGTTTGCACGACTCCTTTGAGCCGTGGTAGGGTAGAAATCAAAGCACGGTGGGAACTCACACGAGACAAATGACGACCTCAGGTCGATGAACTAACCTGTACACATGTCACCGGGAAACTGCTATCTGACGCTAGGTATAAATACCAACTAGTAGGTTCCCGGCGAGTCATGTCCGGTGTACTCATAACCTAATGAGCACCTGTATACATCTTAGGTGATCCAACTGACACCAGTGGCTTATGAGACCGGCCACCGCCCCTCGTCGGGGTCTCGACTGTATACACTAGTCTACTCCGGAGTATCGATGCCCTGTCTCGAAACTCCCACGACTAGGGACCACTTTTAAGGATGTGTTTATAGACTACCCAACTCTCACGTATATGATCGCCATCATACTGTTGGTAGTCAAGCAAGATCCTAAGGGCTCTATCAACATGTAATAGTGATCAGTCACCTGAACCTGTACACGACTAATAAAAGCAAACCAGATAGCATACTATCATCTCGAGTAAGACTGTGCTACCGGTATAGGTCATCCTCAATCATTGCAATCACGTACCTGTGATCCAATAATTAACTTTGAGGGCACTATATCCAACAGTTGTTCCATCTCAAAACGGGCAGTCTCAGGGAAGAACTTTGCATCGAACAGATCGTGGAACGTCTTCCGCTCTATTGACTGTGTGGGTCGGCTTTCCTCAGCCTTCTACCAGATTCTTGCATTGTCGGTCAGTTGCAACTTAATAACTCTTACCCAGGCAACATCTGGCACTTGAGCGGCTGCCAGATCATCTTCAATCGCTTGAGCCCATTCTTCTGCCTCAAGTGGGCTCTCTTTTCCCGAGAAGTGTTTTGGGTGCAGTGCCCAAAACTTCTTGACTCCGGGTCCTCGATTTCGGGTGGTGCATGAGGATAGCAGGCTGCTGCTGCTGACCCTCCAATAGGCTCTTGATGGCCTCAAGCAGTACCGTTTGCTCATTGATAGGAGCTACAACGGTAAGTGGTGGTGGTTAAGTAGGCGATGGAGTATTGTCGTTGACTTCGTGCTGGTGTTGTTGGGAGAGTCCGTTACCTTGATAGAAAAAGGAATGGTTATGATAGATTCAAGAAATGTGGAGTGTAAGGAATGTGCAGTTGCTGATTTTTATAATTCTTGTGATATATTGCTTAAGACTTCATGCAGAACTGGCCTGCATGGGCCGCCAACAAAACGTGTAATGCTTCGCTTCCCAGTAGACGAAAACGATGACGTGGCAGGCCGCAACGTATTTACTATAAAATAAATACGTTAAGCGTAATTAAGCAATAAATAAAAATAAACAAGAATGACAAGAGAATAAAATAAAACAGCAAGTTTATTTACATTCAACTTTACATACAACTGTTTGAAATAAAAAAATACAATAATCAAAAGCAAATGCCTAAACAATGGCATACTGAAAGTAAGTGCAGAGGAACTAATAGTCAGGCTGAGCGGTAAGCCGGTCCAAATCCTCCTGGCTCGGCTCTATCTCCTTAGAGTCCGGTCCTCCTGACGAACATTCTAAAGAAAGAAATAGAAAGGAATGTCTTCAGTAAACTAACGCTCGGTAAGTCCCAAAAGAAGAAAGATAAGATAGTATATAAAGTGAAATGAACAGGTAAAGTTGTATATGACCGATTACTGGTATATGATAGTTATTCTAAAATAGTTGTTTATAGTTTGATAAGGAAAGTATCCATGTATACGAGAGGAGTCTATCTTTCCCCGTGGACTATAGTAACATTTATTACAAGGCCCCGTCATAACCCACGGGACAACGGCACGTGAATTCATGTAAGTGTCATTTAAGTGACCTCTCGTGCCACGATATACGTTCCATACCAATCTACCCCTTTATCCCCGCGTAATGTATTGTATAGATTAGGGTTACAGGTTTTGGCCAAAACCATGGATATAAAATGTTCAGGTTCATGTTCATGATGTAATCATGTCTTCAAGTAGTCATGTCAAGCTCATGTCAAATTATAACCATGGTTCGGTCAAGTCAAGTCAAGTATACATGTTTGAATTCGAGTATTCATGTTCATGATCAAGTATTCGTGTTTGATTTTGGATTCAGGTTTAAGATTGGACTCAAACTGAGTCAGACACTTGTAAACTGATTTAACTCTTGAATTCTTAGGTTTGGGAGTTATCGACAACTGCTGCACATGGACGGCAGGATTTGTATCTTTTTCCAAGACGGTTGCCATTGATAACTCCGTTATATTGTCTAACCTGAATAGTCAAGCACTCACTTTCTCTGGCTCCCTGGGGCTCAAGAGAATTGATCCCACTTAATCCTATATTTACTAAAGTCCTTAAAATATTATTTTGTATATCTCGAGGGGGTTTTATGAAAAATATTTTTAAGATAGTTAAAATAAAACCTCGAGGGTGATTTATATTACTTAGGGTTTTCATAAGCATTTGTTTTAAGTATTGAGCTATTTTAATAATAAATACCTAGCTTTTAAAAGTTTATGGTATTTTATTGAAAACTAGTTCTTTTTAGCAACTTGATGGTATTTGATTAACATTCATTTAATCTTTCATTTTTAGAAAAAAAATATAGTTTCATAATATATTGAAAATATGGATCTATAATTTTATATAATTTTAAAAAAATTAGTTATATTTAGAAAATTCGTTTTTTCTTAAAAACCGTATTTATATTCTTTCGAGATCGAATACTCCGCGAGGAGTGCTGCAACCCGCTCTACTATCCCAAGGATATACGATAATCTGCACCATCCATTGGCGGGTTCCCTAATGAGGGTTGTAGATACATAATTGCAAAGGAATACAAAATACCATTTTAAAAGAAACCCGGTTTTAAAATATTTGGTATTTTATTGTAAAGATTATTCTTCGAAACAAATATACATACAAATAGGTATCGTGCTATGAAACCAAAATGTACATGTGGGGTAGGTCGTTACCCCGTGAAGTTTTTTGTAAAGGTATAGTTTTAACAAAAATGAAAAAATGTGATAATAAAATTCAAGGTATTTTAATGAAAAAGTTTAATTATGGTCGTTTCACATGAGATTCTTGGTTAAACTTGATTCTAAACAATGGTATTTAAGATTACAAGTAATGTGTAAAATTAGGTTGATCAATATATATAGGAAAAAGGGAGTTTCTTGGGTTAGAAAAGAGTATCGGTAATAACTCCACTTCTACAAATATAAGATTTAAAAATGAATTTCAATGAAAAGAAAAAGAGTTGGGAGGGACTTACGGTTTGAATATGTTAAGAGTAGGTTAAGGAAGAGGGGATGAATTTCGTGGTGTCGCGGGAACTCCGGAATCAGCTTCGATCTTTGACGGAAGAAGCTTGCTCGCTAACTCCAGTTTACTCCACTTGCACTTAAGACTTTTTGAGAGAGTTTTTTGCTAGAATTTTCAGAATGGTGCTAAGCTAAAGTATAGGGTGGTATTTATAGTGGAGAATTAGAGTTTGGGAATTAAAAATGTGAATAAAAAGTATTAAAATGGTGTTCATTGGTGAAATGAAGGGTCTCCATTTGATTGCAGGGAAATCAAACAGCGCAGAGGAGTTGAGGGGAGTTGAAAAGACAAGTGTGCATAGCACAGAGCTCATTGGAGCAAATCCGACCGTCTCCGCCGGCCCATTCATCAAATCCACCGGTCGGATCTGAGGCAAATGCCTCAAGATTCGTGCCACCAGATTTATTCGGTGTTTACACCATTTTTCACATGTTTGATTTTTCTGAACTTTTTATTTCCCCTGTATTGCACGTGCAAAATTTTGGGCTTCCAAAAACATAAAAAGAAAAATCAGAAAAAAATAATTGTGTCTAATGGAAATCGAACACACAGGCTACGTCACAGCAATGCAGAGGTTTTACCAGTGAGCTACAAGTTGCTTCTTGCTTTTATTTCACAAAAGTGACTTATAACTCATACACAGGCTGTCAAACTCTTTTCTGTATATCAACAAGAAAATTTTCTGTACAGAGATTTTAGAGTCGTTACAATAGTGGATACTTTCATTGGTTCCTTTTCGATAATGGCAGTGACTAGGCAAAAGTGGACGGATGGTCGCATATGATGACGGTGGTATATAGTCCGAGAAGGAGAGAATCTCGAGAAGAGTTCTGGAAAGAATTAAGCCATATAAAGAAAAGATGGGGTCTTCTTTGGGTGGTTGGCGGGGATTTTAATATGGCTAGATTTACGGAGGAAAGGTTAAGGACCTTGAATGATTCCAATGACAGACTTTGTTTAACCAAACGGCAGATAAGTTAAGTCTTTTGGAAATTCCAATCAAGGATAGGAAGTTCATGTGGTCGAATCATAGCCACAGGGTCTGATTAGCAAAGCTTGATAGGATTCTAGTGTCTTTGGATTGGGAGAATCGTCACCCTTTTGCTTTTGCAAGGACGGAAGCCAAAACAAGTTTAGACCATGTGTTAGTTATATGTATTCCCTAGAGGCCATTATGATACATGTGATGTATATTATAGTGGATGCTTGGACATATATAGGGAGGACTTGATAGTATGCTATCTAGTTCCTCTTTATCTTAACATGTACACTTATTGTCTCTCTATTACATGTTGATAAAGCTCTTAGGATGAGTACTTGACTACCAGGATTATGATACAGATCATACTAGTGGGGAAGAGGTAGTCAGTAAGTACATCCTTCAAATGTTCCTAGTCATGGGAGTATCGAGACGGGGCATCGATATTCCAGAGTAGACTAGCGTATACGCTTCTCGACCTATATGATGGGCGATGGATGATCCCATATCCATTGGTGTTTGACATCAGAGATGGTATACGGGTGCTTAGTGGAGACTGGGTATACTAAACGGACTCGCCGAGAACTCCTAGATGGTATTATACCTATCGTCAGATAGCAGTTCTCTGGTGACACTGGTACAGGTTACTGTGATTCCCACTGTGCTTTGATTTCCACCTTACCACGTTCAAGAGATCATGCAAAATAATGGTTTTTAGGTACAGTCCCGAGTCACATGGAGGTAATGAGCGATAGGAGGGGATTTCATCTCTCCCGGTATTGGGGGTTGATGTTGCGCTATGCTCGATTGGCCATAACAGGAAATCCCTGGCCAGGGTTGCTGAGATCTACTGGTAAGTGTTATCGGTAGTTTTTCGAATCGTTATGAGCCTCATATCGGCATGACTTATCAGGCTATTGGGGTCTGACGTTTACCACCCCCCAGGCTGAGATATGCGACATATCAGATGAAGAGACCGGACTGTATGGTAGTGTTACTGATTAGATTCGCAGGAGTATGAGCAGGCTTGCTTATTGATCTTCTGATCGCTCAATACCCGGGTGGCCGTTTCGTTTAGCAGACCGCTCGCGGCTTGTGGGTGACTGATATGATCACCACCTGCTGCCGGCGTATTGACGAGTCTTTAGAGTCCTACACAGAGATTTCCTGGCTCAAGCGAAACGAAATAGGAGCACATATGTGATATGTGCGGGACCGAGATTAATACGCGTATGTGATACCGTATTCTATTCTCGCGATATATGATATCGGTCGGTTATATGTGATATAACCGGGCTGTCGAATCAAGTGTTGATTCGATAAGTTGATACATTTGATATTAGTCGGTTGTATATGATATAGCCGGATTATTAAATCAAGTGTTGATTTAATAATTTAATGTATAATTATATATTTGATATATTATCTTACATTAACTAATATTAGCTCACTTAAGATTTCTTTTTCTCACTAGTGTACAATTAGTATATATGTGATATATATTAATGTACATCTTTTGTGTCATGCTAGATGCCATATACTACATGGGTGTATGAGACTCACACCATACTTATAATAATGATGGGTTTTATTTATTTAAAGTAAATCAAATTAGTTGGAAATTAGTCACATGATTGAAGCTTGTAGAAGCTTGTGGAACCATTGACCAAGTCCACTAATTTTATTTTACTTGTAGATATTTATTAACCTAATCATTATTGTTAGCCATGGTTTAGTCTCTACATGAGTTAGTATATGATATTAACTCACCCATGGTTGATATTCTCACCACTTGATTCATTCTTCACTTGCTTCATTCCATGGTTGCTTTCTTCATCTCCTTCCTCAAGCTTTCTAGCTTCATGTGAAGTGAAGAAAATTAGTGAGAAAATTATTTCTATAGTGAGCAAAATTCCTACTTCATCAAACTCTTCTCTACTGGCCATTTAGATTGGGTTGTTTCTTCACTAGTTCATCACTTAGTGAAGAGATAGCTTGAGTTAGTGTCTCCTCGACGTAGATCATTTTCGGCCTTGAAGACTTCAAGCAAGCTTGTTCATTTCACCTTGTGGAACCTCACTAGAGTCCGGGAGATCACTACTTGGGGCGAAGGGACTACTACACGGAGCTATTGAAGTGAAGGACAGATCTACAAAGCTTGTATTCCTTGTTCACTTAGATGTAAAGATGTTTACATGCTTGTTCGTCTAATTCTCTAGTTTAGATTCTAGCGTTAGGGTTCTTTAGCGCGCCATTTTTCTTTGAAAACGGCATGGTCGATACCTCCCGAAACCCAGCGGCGACACTAGGGAACCCAGCAGTGGTATCAGAGCCATGCTACAGAATTAGATGATGTTTGTAGAATTACGAAACCGAAACAACTCCGAAACACTCGAAATAATAACCCAGTTTCTGTTGAATTTTTCAGAGTGTCTAAAAATTTTTTAAGCAATTGCAGAATGTTATATGAGATGTAACATGAACACCACAGAAATTTGAGCCCCCGTCGCCGGATTTTGGCCGTTGACATGAAGGGAAAATCCAGCCTGGCCAGCCCTGTTCATGGTTCTGGGCTTCAATTTTTGCCGGTGTTCCAGTCTCTGGGTTTTGGTGTTTCAGGTGTTGCTAGTTTTTACTGATATTGCATGTGATGGTATATTTCTGTAAAGGAAATTCGGGGTGTTTCGTAGTCGTAATTCTAACATCATTTCGAGTTATTTAGACGACGTTAAAACGTTCGAACGGATATCAATAACCCATTTTTTCCCTCGCTGGAAATTTTCAAAGAGTTGGATTTTTCCGTGTTTAAAATCTTCAGAAAATCATGCAGGTGTTTTCTATGGACCCTCTAGAAGAATGAAACGCTAACTCAATTCTGTGACTGTCAGAACAGCCATCAAACCCTAGGGTTTGTGGTAGTTCCGTGGGGCCATAGGTGAGACAAGGATTGACCCTTCTACGGTTGGTCCATAGGTGTTGTGGCATGTTCTGGGTATTTTTTAAACTCCGCTCAAGTGTTGAGCTCTTTGGGAAATTTTGGGTGTTTATTGATTCGATCGAAAAGTTTAATATCGTCTAGCTATCTGTGATTATGATACAATACTTGGAATCCATAATATTTAGTTTTATGAAAACTAATTTGAATTTTATAAATCTAGTAATTTAGTCTCAAGTGATCGATTGCCACGGGATTTTGATGTGGATCAAAAGTCCGTCGCAATCACGTAGCGTATGCGGATACTCGCCGGGTAACCTTACTAGATAACCACGCCCCATAGCCCCGACCAAGTGACTGTAGGAGAACCCTGTCGCCAAAAGCATCCGTTCGTGTGCTCGCGACCGCTGTGCTCCGCCTAAGTGCACTTCGTCGACGGTATCGGGGGTACGGCCGTCTACTAAAGTTTCCGACGAGCATTCTATCAGGTTGTCGGGAATCTTGTTGAATTACCCGACTGGTTATTGGAAAGTGTTTTCAATATCGAAACTAAAATGCGGGGTTTATAATTGTTAGGCATGTGATGTCTAAGGAATTCATTAGGTGAGGCATGAAATCCAAAGTATGTGATACATTCGGTTTATGATGTCTAAGGTGGTTGCGGATTCCAATTGTTGTAGTTTTTCACTTTCTTTTGTGCGACCATAAGTGTAATATGTGGTGTATCGCCGGTTTCGTTGCTATACGTCAACGACAATTGGGATATACATATTTACTTACGTTGATGATATGGGATGTTATGTGTTGCTGTGATATGTTATATTGGATCGTTGTGTTTTGAATAGCTGGGGTTTTTATGAGAGATGAGGGTTTTTCATTTTCATTCATGTAAAAACTTATATGTAATATTCTTTTATTGGGGCACTTCCGGATTGAGGATGATGTCACCATTGATGTATATTATTTACTTTTCCGTATTAGGATAGACCCAAGGTGGAGAGCACAAGTAACCGGGTTCTAGAGTCCAGTGGAAGACCATCTCGAGGAGTCGAGACCGGGTATCCTAATTCTAGAATTGGTAGGGTTGCTTGCCACTCTCGTAGGAGTCTAAGGATGTGGGTTTGGCTATTAATCATGACCGTGGAATCCGTGTTTTTTACTGGCTTAATTTAAAATACGGAATTCCTAATATATCCAATATTTCATATGTGTTCTTCTACTGCTAATGTTCTGTGATGTGATCACTTTATATGATGAGACGAATGCTTATATTATATATATGATATATAATAAATATTTTTGCTTTCGTTTCTTCTGTCATGCTTAGAAAGCATAAATGATGGGACTTCATTAATGAGATTAATGAAATAAAAGAAATCTAAAGATGTTGCAGAATCTTGTTTTAAAAATTGGTAGCTCTAGTTCTTGCTTTGCATAGCGGTATTCCTTGTAGAATATCCAGCACCTTATTCTATAAGAAAAGAGCCGAGATCCCTTCACCGGGAGTGACCTCTTTAGCGAAACTGGCAGATGCTATAACCCACTCGGTTTTGTCTTTTGATTGCTTTTTTAGTTCTTACTTTGCATAGTGGTATTTGTGAAATATCCAGCACCTCATTCGATGAGGAAAGAGCCGAAATCCCTTCACCTGGAGTGACCTCTTTAGCAAAACTAGCAAAAGCCTCAAAAAACACTCCTTTTCAAAATTACTCGTATCTACAACGTATCAAGTTCATTACGCAAAAGGTTTTCTTAAAAACCTGCATAGCCCTCCGTCATTTCAGATAAGTGCTATTTTAGTATTCGTGTTATGGTAGTTTGGCCTCCGTCAAGGCGTAGTGTACGGAGCTGATTAGTACTTATCTGCAGCATGAGATGCGATTGGATTAGGGTATTCGTACGGCGTTGTTTGGCCTCCGTCAAGGGTCGTGTGGGTGGGTCTAATTCAATCAAGAAATGAACGGGTTGAACTTGACTAGCGTCCTATGGGTAGTTTGGCCTCCATCAAGGTCATAGGACGCTAGGGGGTAAAAACTATTATCGGGAATTTCAAGTGTTGAAATTTGCAATGAGATTGCATACCTTCTATGAGATAGTTGGATCCCGATACCCACTGAGAGTAAGAGTTACTCCTGGGAGAGTTTTACACATTATAATTAGCCGATCAAGTAGGTGTTTAGAAAGGTGTTAACGAGGTTACGCCCCTGGGAAAAACGAGGTTTATTTTAATTAGTTCTGTGCGAAAACACGGGGAACCTCCCTCAAAGTACCGACACTGGCCTGACCGAAAGATTGGCGAACTTGTAGGGTGTAATTAATCCCGGCTAGTCTTACCTCTTAGGGTTTGAAGGAAGATTTGATAAAAACAGTGGGAGCCATCCTGATTAGATAAAATTATAACCAATCTGATCTTGCAAAAGCATACACTAAGTGTTTTCTTCTCTCTGTCTCTCCTGGTAGCGACCATATCACGCCTTAATCAAGATAATAATATGGATGTATTGACCGAACCTGCTTATTATACTGAGCTAGGGAATGTTGGTTCCGCTCTATCTTATAATTGTTATAAGTCCGAGCAGGAAATAGGGGAATATCCGGATTTCCATGCAACCCATACAAGGAATGAGCATATTGTTGCATATTCTTCGGGTGTGTTCGTTACCGAGAACTGTTTCTCAGTATGCTCTACGTCTTAGGTATGAGATACCGGATCAGGATCCCACATATGTAATATGTTACATGGGCTACAGAAAGGTAGAGAACTGAGATTGGGTGATATGTTTCTAAGTATTAGATAATGGTGCAATTGTTGCAGCCAAACTAGTTGGCTAATATCACCTTGTATTAATACATTGATTCTGAACAAATGTTATTACATGCCGAACCTGATATACAATATTACATCAGATTCTTTATTAAGTTAAAGAATGAAATAATTCTATATTGGAGGATAATGTTGTGAACATTTTCCTGAATCAAGAGTTGATTGGATCAGGCACGTTATGAAATGGCATATACGTCCTAAATCAAACCACAGTTCAAAGTATGTACAACACACACAAGAGGAGTAGTTCAGAAATGAACGAATCCTTCTTGTGGCATTGTAGATTAGGTCATATCAATGCGACACGACCAGCTAAGTTACATAAGAATGAATATGAGGATATGTTCGAATTTTCATCTTATCATACTTGCCAGTCTTGTCTCAAAGGTAAAATGACCAATACTCCGTTTACTGGAAACAAAGAAAGAGTTGCTGAACTCTTGGGACGGATACATGATGATATATACGGTCCTATGTCTACAAATTCCAGGCTTTGTTCTTTGTACTTCATTACATTCAATGACGATCTATCAAGATTCGGACATGTGTTCCTGTTGAAACACGAGTCTGAAACTTTTGAGAAATTCAAGGAATATAAGCTTGAAGTTAAGAACCAGACGGGTAGAAGTATTAAGTCCTTCGATGTGATCGAGGAGGCGAATACTTGGGCATGGAGTTCCTAGATTTTCTAAATGGAGAATGTGATTCTCTCTCAGCTTACTCTTTCATATACACCACAGCACAACGGTGTATCGGGGCGGAGGTATCGCACCCTATGAGATATGGTGCGCTCTATGATGAGTACTGCTGAGTTACCTGTTTTCTTTTGGTGTTATGCACTTGAGAAGCTGCATACCTATTGAATGGGGTTCCAACCAAATCAGTGCCTACCACTCCATATGAGATATAGTATGGGAAGAGACCATGTCTTAAACGAGTTAAGATATGGGGTTGTCCGGCCTATGTTGAAAAGCAAAATCCGGACAAGTTCGAGGCAAGGTCAGTTCTGTAAGTTTGTTGGATATCCCAAATATTTGCGAAGGAATATTTTCTACCACACTGAGGAGCAAAAGGTATTTTGTTTCTCAGCATACCACCTTTTTAGAAAAGGAATTTCTTGTGAAGAAATTAGTGGTCATGAGGTAGAACTGGAAGGAGTTCCAGCTGGACAAACCAACAGCTGATGATTTGGTGAAACCATAGGATTCAATAGTCTCCAACAAACCTTAGCCTCTCCACGAATCTGGTAGGGTTTCTCATCCACCTGAGAGATACTATGGTTTCCTCGGTGACGGTGGGAGCGAGGATTGCATCATGGTAGATGATGACCCAACCAGGTTAAGTCAGGCCATCACGAGTGGGGACTCTGTGAAATGGCTGGATGCTATGCAATCAGAGATGGAATCCATGTACACCAACAAAGTATGACTTTGAAATGTTGCACCTGAAAGGGTAAAACCCATCAGGAGTAAGTGGATCTTGAGAAGATTCTTAGTGTAAATGGAAAAGTTGAGACTTTCAAAGCTAGACTTGTAGTAAAAGGTTTTCGTCAATAACCAGGTACGATTTATGATAAAACCTTTTCTCCAGTGGCTATACTTAAGTCCATCAGGATTAGAGCACACATCAAGGAGTTGGAACATCTGTTTTGATGTGATAGTCAAAGAGTTTGACTTCATCAAAAAGGTAGATGAACCTTGTATATATAAGAAGGTTGTAGAGAGTATGGTTGTCCTCCACGTATTGTATGTAGATGACATACTCTTGATAGGAAATGGTTTCCTATGCTACACTCGGTCAAAATCATCGTATCACAAGGATTCTCCATGGAAGATCTGGATGATACCTACTACATCTCGTGGATTATGATCTATGGTGATAGATCTAAGTGGATGTTGGGAGTGTCCCAAATCCAGTTACATTAACACCATACTAAAGGGGTTTAGTATGGAATATTCTAAGCATGTTGGTTCGCCCACTAACTCATGAATCACTCTCTCCAAAAAGATGTCTCCCGAGACTGATTTGGAGAGAGCTCGCGTGCAAGGGATACCCTATGCTTCGGCAGTAGGCTCTATCATGTATGCAATGTTATGTACCAGACCAGATGTAGCTGACTCACTAGGTGTAGTGATCAGGAATCAATCGGATCTTGGGAGAATCACTGGACAGCTGTGTAGGACATTCTTAAGTACTTGAGAAGCACTAAAGAAATGTTCTTGGGGTTTGGTAACGGTAAACTCCAGTGGGAGCCCTTTACCAATTGGAGCTTCCAGAGTGATAAGGTTGACTGAAAGTCAGTCACAGGCTTTGTCTTTACCCTCAGTGGAGGGACGGTATGTTGGAAGAGTTCCAAGCTAGATATCATGGCAATCTAGACGATAAAGGCTGAATACATCGCTACCAACGATGCTACCAAAGTGGATGTCTGGATAATTCTTGTTCATGAGATGAACATGGTTCCTACCATTGAGCATCCAATAACTATTATTGTGACAACAATGGAGTTGTAGGTTTGGCCTAGGAACCCCGGTCCCATCAGCGATCCAGACATATTCTGAGGACAGTATCACCAGATCAGGGAGATAGTTGATCTCCAGAGGATAGAGGAAAGGAGAGTTGACGCAAAGGATAACACGACGGATCCACTTACAGAGGCCTTTCCCTAGAGAGACTTTTATGGGGCGTTGGGTATGAGATACTACAACAAATGGCCTTAGTGCAAGTGGGAGATTGTTAGTTATATGTATGTCCTAGAGGCCATTATTATACATGTGATGTATATTATAGTGGATACTTGGACATATATATGGAGGACTTTCTTGCTCGACATGATAGTATGCTATCTGGTTGCTCTTTATCTTAACATGTACACTTATTGTCTCTCTATTATATGTTGATAAAGCCCTTAGGATGAGTACTTGACTACCAGGATTATGATGCAGATTATACTAGTGGGGAAGAGGTAGTTGGTAAGTACATCCTTCAAATATTCCTAGTCGTGGGAGTATCGAGACGGGGCATCGATATTCCAAAGTAGACTAGCGTATACACTTCTCGACCCTATGATGGGCGATGGATGATCCCATATCCATTAGTGTTTGACATCAGAGATGGTATATAGGTGCTCAGTGAAGACTGGGTACACTGAACGGACTCGCCGAGAACTCCTAGATGATATTATATCTATCGTCAGATAGCGGTTCTCTGGTGACACTCGTACAGGTTAGTCTGTCGACCCGATATCGTCATAGAGTCTTGTGTGATTCCCGCTGTGCTTTGATTTCCACCTTACCACATTCAAGAGATCGTGCAAAACGGTGGTTTTTGGGTACAGTCCCAAGTCATATGGAGGCAATGAGCGATAGGAGGGGATTTCGTCTCTCCCAGTATTGGAGGTTGATGTTGCGCTATACTCGATTGGCCATAATAGGAAATCCCTGGCTAGGGTTGCTGAGATCTACTGGTAAGTGTTATCAGTAGTTTCTTGAATCGTTATGAGCCTCATATCGACATGACTTATCAGGCTATTGGGGTCTGACGTTTACCACCCCCAGGCTGAAATATGCGACATATCAGATGAAGAGACCGGACTGTACGGTAGTGTTACTGATTAGAATCACAGGAGTATGAGCAGGCTTGCTTGTTGATCTTCTGATCGCTCAATACCCGGGTGGCCGTTACATTTAGCAGACCGCTTCTGGCTTGTGGATGACTGATATGATCACCACCTACTGCCGGCGTATTGACGAGTCTTTAGAGTCCAACACAGAGATTTTCTGGCTCAAGCGAAACGAAATAGGAGCACATATGTGATATGTGCGGGACCGAAATTAATACGCATATGTGATACCGTCATCTATTCTTGCAATATGTAATTTCGGTCGGTTATATGTGATATAACCGGGCTATCGAATCAAGTGTTGATTTGACAAGTTGATACATTTGATATTAGTCGGTTGTATGTGATATAGCCGGATTATTAAATCAAGTGTTGATTTAATAATTTAATATATAAATATATATTTGATATATTATCTTACATTAACTAATATTAGCTCACTTAAGATTTCTTTTTCTCACTAGCGTACGCTTAGTATATATGTGATATATATTATTGTACATCTTTTGTGTCATGATAGATGCCACATGCTACATGGGTGTATGAGACCCACACCATGCTTATAATAATAATGGGTTTTATTTATTTAAAGTAAATCAAATTAGTTGGAAATTAGTCACATGGTTGAAACTTGTAGAAACTTGTGGAACCATTGACCAAGTCCACTAATTTTGTTTTACTTGTAAATATTTATTAATCTAATCATTATTGTTAGCCTTGGTTTAGTTTATACATGAGTTAGTATATGATATTAACTCACCCATGGTTGGTATTCTCACCACTTGATTCATTCTTCACTTGCTTCATTTCATGGTTGCTTTCTTCATCTCCTTCCTCAAGCTTTCTAGCTTCATGTGAAGTGAAGAAAATTAGAGAGAAAATTATTTTTATAGTGAGCAAAATTCCTATTTCATCATCATCTTCTCTACTAGCCATTTAGATTGGGTTGTTTCTTCACTAGTTCATCACTTAATGAAGAGGTAGCTTGAGTTAGTGTCTCCTCGACATAGATCATCTTCGGCCTCGAAAACTTCAAGCAAGTTTGTTCATTTCACCTTGTGGAGCCTCACTAGAGTCCGGAAGATCACTAAGTGGGGCGAAGGGACTACTGCACGGAGCTATTGAAGTGAAGGACCGGTCTACAAAGGTTGTATTTCTTGTTCACTTAGATATAAAGATGTTTACATGCTTGTTCGTCTAATTCTCTAGTTTAGATTCTAGCGTTAGGGTTTTTTAGCGTGCAATTTTTTTTGAAAACGGCATGGTCGATGCCTCCCGAAACCCAGCGGCGACACTAGGGAACCCAACACCATGTACCTATACTGCTCTTTGATGGGAGGGATGACAAATGGATGAGTAAGAAAAGGTTTCGGTTTGAAAAAAGGTGGTTGGAAGATGTGAATGCGTGCAAGCTGATCAAGGAGAGCTGGGAGTGTTCCACTACTTCTCTAGATGCCGCAAGTAATCTGTTGGTTAAATTGCGAAGACTGAGGCCAGTATTGAAAAGGTGGGATAAAAAGCAAAGCTTATTGGAGAGACAAAGGAAGGAAGAACTTATCGGCTATATTGAAGAGATGGAAAAGCGGGAGGAAGACCGAGACCTTTCTTTGGGAGAGCATGGATTTCTTCGCTCGTGGAGGGTGGAGTTAAAAGATATTTATATGAAAGAAGAGTTGGATTGGAGTCAAAGGGCCACGAAAAATTGGTTGAAAGAAGGGATAAAAATACAAGCTATTTTTACATGATGGTTAATAAGAAAAGGAGGTAAAATCATATTCATTTGATTGAAGAAGATGGAGAGGTCTTTACTGACGTGGATAACATAAGAAAGGTGACGTTGGGTTATTATACGAACTTAATGAGCATGGCGAAAGAGGTTAGGTGGAATATGCAGACATATTTTTAGAACGATGGGGAAAGGCTAATAGGGAGTCAGAGTGAAGAGTTGGACACGGGGTTCTAAGAAGAGGAAACTAAAGATGTGATTTGGGAGTTAGGAGTGGAGAAGGCATCAGGACCGGACGAATTCCCCATTTTATTCTATCGCACATTTTGGGAGATCGTGAAAGGTGATCTTCCGAGGTTGTTTGAGGCTATGGAAGAGAATGCATTTAATTTGGAACATATTAATTGCACTACCTTGGTTCTTATCCCAAAGAAAAGTGAAGCGAGGCTTCTTAAGGAGTACGGGCCCATCAATCTAGTGAACTGTTCGTGTAAGATAATTTCGAAGGTGTTAGCTAATCGTCTGAGGAAGGTCTTGGGAGATATTACCAAAGAAATGCAAACCGGTTCTGTAGCAGGACAATACATTATTGACGATATAGCTATAACCAATGAGCTCATTCAAGACTCCCGAAGGCGAGGGAAAGACGGTTACTTCCTCAAATTAGATTTCGAGAAAGCTTATGACATGGTAGATTGGAGGTGCATATTAGAGTGTCTAGAGATTAAAGATTTTTCGCAAAAGTGAAAGTAATGGATTAAGATGTGACTATCCTCAACATCTGCTAATATTTGCATAAATGGTGAAGATACAACTGAGTTTCGGTGCAAATGTGGGTTGCGGCAAGGGGATCCCCTATCACCTCTCATTTTTATTTTAATGGTTGATGGTCTCACACACATGATTCAAATATGCAAGAACAAAGGATTGTTGGAGGGATCGGGCCCGAGGCACAAGAACGGAGATTATCAACCTGAAGTATGCCTATGATACTTTGCTATTTGGAAGGCTGTGTGAAAATCAGGCTGCGATACTTAAATAGATCTTATATTCTTTTGAGTTTTGATCAGGATTGAACATTAATTTTCACAAGAGCCCGATGGTCTATTTAGGAGAATGATATGTTTGGGAAGTGTGTTTGGTTTCGATATTTAATTGCAAAGCGGAAGATTTTCCGGTCAAATATTTAGGCATGTCTCTGAGGCCAGGAACATTGAAGAAGTCCGACTGATTGCCATTGATAGACATGGTCCAAAATAGAGTGGAGGGTTGGAAGGGTCAGTGTTTATCCATAGGTGGGAGGATGACATTACTTAATTCGGTGTTGTCAGTGGTACTTCAATATTATATATTCTTTTATTTGCTTCCGGATTGGGTAGTTAAAAAAGATTAATCAGATTCGACAGAATTTTTTTTTGGAGAGGAGCGTCGTTGGAGAAATAAAAATATCATTTGATTATATGGGGGAAGGTATGTAGATCGAAAAAAGAAAAAGGCTTGGGCGTGAAAAACCTTAAGGATATGAATAGGGCCTTACTGGGGAAGTGATGGTGGAGATGGGTGGCAGGTAGCAGAAATGGATGGATGGCAAGCATTAAAGTAGCCTATGGGAATAAGTTTGGTGCGGTCAACGCACCAAATAAGAACGTGGTGACGGCATCTGGTTTCTGGAAAAGAATTATATCGGTAAAAAGGTATTTTTTTAAAGTTATCTCTTATTCGATAGGGGATGGAAGCTCGATAAATTTCTGGCGAGACTATTGGTGCGGAGATATCACTTTGCAGGAGAGATTCCCTTTACATTTCGAGCTGGCAAAATATAAGGAGGCATCGTTGTTAAGCCAATGGCAAAGAATTAAATGGTGGGCAAGTTTTCAAAGGGCGCTAATGGTGGGTGAGAAGAGACAACGACGCATGCTGATTGATTATCTAGAAGTCTGGAAACCTATAGAGAGAGAGAACATAGATACCGCGGAATGGAAATGGTCATCGGGAAGGGGTTTCTCGATTAAATCGTTTTATAATATCCTGAATTATGGAGGGGTTGTGTCGACTAACAATAAGAAGATCTGAAAGTTTTCTGTGCCGTTAAAAGTTCGTGTCTTTTTGTGGTTGGCTTTCAATGACGCAATTTTGACGAGAGACAACTTAGCTAAGAGGAAGTTGGTAGGGCCGTCACATTGCGGTATTTGTGAGGCACATCCAGAATCAATGAACCATTTATTTTTCTTGTGTCCAATAGCAGTGTTTGGGATAAATTTTGGAAATTGTTTAGAGTTTTATCTTTGCCGAGCACCTTCGTTGATCTATGATTATATGGGAATTGGGTTGGATAGAGAGCATTTAGGTAGTTGAGAAATTATTTTTTCTGCTGTATGTTGGAATATTTGGTTTAAAAGAAATAATAGAATTTTTTAAAATTCTAAGAAATCGGTTTTAAGTATTTTAAATATGACTGAAGTCATCATTGAATTCTGGTCAGATGGTGCTGCAAAAAGGGTCAAGAAAAAAACAAGAATTGTGGCAGAGGACGAGGGATCAATAGATGGCCTGAGGATTTCAGCTCCCTTCAATCAGGAGGAAGAAGCCGCCCAAATCGTAGAAGGACAACCGTGAGTGGTAATGGTCCCGGAAGATAGCTTATGTGGGGGGATGCTTTTTTATCTTTTGCGAGAATAAGGCTTGTGTTTAGTTTTTTTTCTCCTTTTTCAGGGGATGTGTTATCCTCTCTTTTCATTTTCTTTTTTTCTTATTTTTGGTTGAAATTTCATGTAGTTTCGTTAAATCGTCGTTTAATGAAACGTGGGAGAGTGTTGCCTTCGTTTTAATTTTAAAACAACATTATTGTTTCTAAAGAATTCTGTTAGCATGGTTCGTGCTAAATGAGGATCTTCCAACAAATGCTCGAGGTTCTTATTTTTCCAATAAGTAACAAGTTATTTATTAGGTAAATGTATCTATAGTGGTGTCACAGACGGATACATTTCACGTAAATGAAACTCATAAATCCTCCATATAGCTTCGGGTGGAGATATCCATCTAGCATTTTGAAAATTCTTAATCTCATCTACATTTGGTGCATCTACTTTTGAACTAAGGTATATAGAGACTCGATTTTGCCTTTATATATATATATATATATATATATATATATATATATATATATATATAAAACTACCGTAATACAAGAGCATATTTCTACATTTATATGACAGTTGTATCTTTTCAACAAGTATGGATTGAATGTTATGTCATACCTACTATCAAGAAATTGTTCTCTAGTTTTAACTTGTCTCCCAATATTATTTTTTCTACGATAGATTGGATATGAATTCTTGCCCTGTATTGAATGTATTGAATGCTCGCAAAATGAAGTTGGATAATGAAATCTAGACTTTTGTTCAATCATGCAAGGAGAATCCATTCTAAGTTTGCGACATGGACCATGCGACATATGTTTTCTTACAAGAGAATAAAGCATTGGGTCTACATCGGGATCTGGTATTTCTGCAGAAAATATTATCTTCTTGTTGCAATATGATAAGAAAGTGAGCTAGCATATGGCAATCCCCTCTTCTGAAATTCAATCACATGAACAAGTGGCAATTACTCTTGTGTTCATTAAATAATATCTTTTTCAAGTCTTCCAATTTTGCACAAAATATCCGTGCTATCAAAGGCTATTTCCCAAGACTTAAGTTCTGATGTTATTTCGTCCCATTCAGGGTTGCATATCATGGTCGCTTTCCAAAACGATGAACTAAATCCATGGCATTGAGATAACGCGTACGTTTTGATTCAAACAAGGTTTTCTATTTTAGATAGAAAATAGAAAACTAAAATCCAATTTTGATGTACATATCTATGGAATATTGTTGTAATAGTCAAACCGCTATAAAGCAGAGCTGTCTCGGTATCGTCTCTTATTTATAACATATAGCAATAATGCTCCCGACATGATATCTCTTGAGAACACTTTTCATTATTCTTTGAGGTTGTAAATAAGAACATCGGTAAGTGATAGTTTTAATTTGATTACTATATATTAAAATAAAAACTACAAAACTAAATTCATAACATTTTGCCTTGCTCGGTAATTAAAACTTGATCAAATGTTTCTTGTCATCGGCTCGTATATTCTCATATTGTTGTCTTCGACGTGTATTTCTTTTAAGGTGTTTGCCTTCTATTTATTAGTCATATGTATCGCAAAAGGCACAAGTTTATACAAAATCTTAATTTTGGTAAAATTTTGCTTATTATTATTTATTATTTATTATTTATTAGCCTTTTTTGGAAAGTTGCCCATCATGTATTGCAATTCGATCATTGCATATAGGATAATTTGATTCTTCAAACATTTTCTATAAATAGCATTCATTTTATTTCTACATACAAAAGGTGACAATAGATGCAATACAGAGATAAAACATAGCAGTAGTCCATCTTAATTTTAATTTTATACGTAATGAATATAACTATAAAGATACTTTAAATTTGTGAATGTCGATAATCTAAATTACTCTACTAAAACAAAATGAGGAGCCGAGTTTTGGTAGTCCTCTTTTTATAATCCACTCTGATTTTTTGTATATTCTATTTGAGAGAGTGCAAAAATTATCATTTAAGAGTTGTAAGTCAGAAAATGGGAGTAACGATATAACTTTTGGTTTTTATTCACTTAGGTCCAAGGTTTTTTCTATAAAATTTATGACAATCTTTAGTAAGATTGTTACATGCGTTTAGGGCTTCTCCGTCTTTTTTTCTTCATCATACGATCAATTCTCTCCATCTCAACCGCCTGCCATAATCCCTTCCCTCTTCTTTGAAAACCGCATCACCACTCGCTAGTCGCTGCGCTTTCTCAACCGACTCCCAACTCCCGATCTCATATCTGTGATCTCACAACCGTTCACGGTTTTCAAATTTCAACTATAAATGGTACAAAGATGTTGAATTCCTTTCCATCTTGGATTCATCTTGGATCTGTTGATCTAAAAGGTAATTCTCCGAGATTTGATAATTTATAATGTTGGGCAACCGATATCATTCTAACTCTTCTGTTACCTAATTTAGGGCTCGCAATTATCAACAAAAAAAATTCTGCCAATTGAAAAGAGAGTAAATTTTTTATGGTTTCTTTTTGATAATTCTCCATTCTTTTTTGGTTCTTTAAGATTTGATAATTTATAATAAGGGCAACCGATATTATTCTAATTTGTATCTTATCGGCTTCATGATAATGTTTAAAGTGCTTTCAAAGTTTCTTCTCCTCATTTTTTTTCCAACTTAGATGCACTAAATCTAATAGATCGTCTAGATTTCAAGAAAAATAAAATTTTTGGGATCGGTTTTACTATGAACCAAAAGTCTTTTTTTAAAGTATATTCAGTTTTATTTTGGAAGTATAGAATGATTTGGACAAAAAAAATTAATGGATTATTAGATTTTGCTGATTAAATCATGTTAGTGATAAATAAATTGGCTGATGTGTATACTTTTAATATATACATACATGGTCCTCCCACCCACAAATTAATGGATTTACAGAGAAATACACAATTAATTTATGCAAAATATCTTCTATTACTAATATATGTTTTTTTGTACTTTTGAAACTCTAATCGAGAATGGTAGTACTGAATTAATATAAATAATAATGAACCACTTGGTCCTTTGAAAATTAATTTCACTGGTACTTCTACAATTCTACAATGATATTTTTTTGAATGCCACAATCATCAGAATGCCCTTCCTGCTAAATTTGTAATAGAGTTATATGATGCGATGCACTGTTGAGTGTTTTTCGTCATCCCAATAGAGACGGTTGCACATCCAAGTTTTGTACAGATTTCCTCTGCTCATGGTAGGCATGGGTTTACTAATTGTAAGGATTCTAATTTTCAGCACCCACGGACAAAACTGTTGTTAAGCTCTCGTTTTGACATGAGAGCACCTCCCGATTAACGGGTCATACTATCATTCAAACTCACTATGAAATATGTGTTTGTGTATGGAGTTGTATTTGAAAACGGTTTTGAGGGTGCTTTGAACATTATGGGGGCAATCACACGAGGGTCCTGCTGCCCGGTCAGTGGGCCGGGAGTCAAGAAAGCTAGCAGACCCCTTGTAGGGCTCAGGGCAGCGTTCCGTAAGGGAAAAAAATTTCAAGGGAAAGTGCTTTGAGTATATTGGAGAGCTCCGAGAAAAGGAAAAAGAGAAAGAAGGAAAGAGAACGAGAATAAGAAGCGGGGGGACCCCTTGTGGGGGTCCCAACGGCAAGAGCCTATTTTGGGGGGTTCCAAAATAGAGCCCCCTTTGGGAGGGTTCCGGAATAGGGGAAAATTAGGATAACTCCTTTTTCGCGGAAGTAGATGCCTCCCGAGGAAGAGGCATCCCAAATGAATGCCCTTTTTCAAGGCATCCAACAGCGTTTTGATGGAAACATGGATAACTCCATGTTCCTATGAACCTCATGAGAAGAGAGTTCATCGGTTGAAAACTATGAGCACCTCAAAGTTATTGATATTATGCATTTTGATGGTGAAACCAATGGGTATCACCATGGTGGTTCATCCATGGTGCTAGTTTGGGATGCAAGCCATAGGTTTTCACCCCAAGACCTCTCCTTCTCTTTTCCTTAGATTGATGGAGAAAAGCAATGTTTTTTTCTTTTGTTTTGGGTCATAGGATAGTTTTATTTGAGTTTTTAGAAGAAAAGAATTATGTTTACATGTAAATATAAAAAATAAACAGCATGTATTCTTCATTTTTAAGATATTTTGTTTAAAAATCAACTTATTATTGTGACTAATTTAAGAAAATGTTTGAATTCGAATCAAAATTAGTAAAGGGTATAAAGGTATTTATGGGCATATATGTAATGAGTTGACATATAGCCACTTTGAATTTTTAAATAATATTTTTAAATTGATTCATACTAACATATCTTGCGATTATTTGGTTGAACCCTTTCATTTATATACAGACAGTAAGGATGCAACATTTTTTGAAGAATATCCTTAAAAATGTAAGTTTTATATTTCTAGAAAAAATTATTAAATCATAACTCATCATTTTATAATAATATTCTTTTGTAAATATTAATATTTCTCATGTTTTAAATATTTTTATTTATGAAAGGCTCCAATAATCATAAGAACGAGAATCAAACAAACAGCATGAAAAGCAATCAACGGTATACGCCCATCCATTTTTAAGGCTTCATCTAGGCCGAAATTTGCTTTGAATAGTCGTTCATTAACATATATATGCACTGCAGACGGTCCACCACCATTATCTCCATCTGCTTTGTCAATTGCTTCGTCCTCCATTTCACCATTTGCTTCTTCTGATTCTCCGTATCTGTCGCACGCTCCGTTACCTATTTTGATATATTCTCCTTCATCAGTTTCAGAGTCCTCAATCTCTTCAAGATACCTGCACCAAAATCTTAAAAATATTATAAGATCTCTGGATGCATTGAACACTATTATAGAACTATCTAAAGAATTAATTAAAGGCAATCAAAGGAGTAATTAAAAAATACAAGAGGATTTTAGTCTGATGAGAAATATTAATATTTACAAAAAAATATTATTACAGAATAAGTAGTTATAATTTAATAAATTTTTCTACAAATATAAAACTCACAATTTTTTAGGACGTTCTTCAAAAAATGCTTATGGTCTGTATAAAAAGGGTCAGGCAAATAATTGTAAGATATGTCAATATGCATCAATTTAAAAATATTATCTAGAAATTAGGAGTGGCTATATGTCAATTCATTACATATATGTGCATAAATACCTTTATACCCTTTACTAATTTTGATTTGAATGCAAACATTTTCTTAAATGGGTCGCAATAATAAATTATTTTTTAAACAAAATATCGTATAATTCTGTTTATTTTTTCTATTTACATGTGCACTCGCTATTGCATAACCATATTACAAATTAAGCAAGAAGGGTATTCTTATGATTATTGCATTCAAAACTTTTTCACTATAGAATTGTAGAAATATCAGTGAAAATAATTTTCAAAGAACCAAGTGGTTGATTATTACTTATATTAACTCAATACTACTTTTCTCAATTAAAATTTTATAAGTACAAAAAAAACATAAATCAGTGATAGAAGATATTTTACATAATTTAATGTATTTCATTTTAAATCCATTATTTTTTGAGTGGGAGGACTATGTTTATACACTTTAGCCAATTTATTCATCACTAACATGATTTAATCAGCAAAATCCAATAATGCATAATTCTTTTGTCCAAATCATTCTATACTTCCAACAAAAATTGAATATGATTATTAAAAAATGAACTTTTAGATCATAGTAAAACCGATACCAAAATTTTTATTTTTCATGAAATATAGACGATCTATTATATTTAGTGCATATATGTTGGGAAAACAGGAGGAGAAAAAACTTTGAAAGCATTTTAAAAATTATCACCGGGTCGATAAGAGAAGAATTAGAATGATATTGGTTTTCCAAGATTATAAATTATCACATCTCATAGAACCAAAAAAATGGAGAATTATCAAAGAGAAACCATAAAAAAAATTACCGTTCTTTCCAATTGGCAGGAATTTTTTTTGGATAATTGCAAGCCCTAAATTCTGTAACAGGATGGTTAGAATGATATCTGTTGCCTAACATTATAAATTATCAAACCTCAAAGAACACGAAAAATTGAAAATTGCCTTCCAGTTCCACAGGTCCAAGATGAATCCAAGATGATAAGGAATTCAACATCTTTGTACCACTTATAGTCGAAAATTGAAACCGTTACCGATCGTGAGATCGCAGATATGAGATAATGTTGAGAATTTGGGAGTCGGTAGAGAAATCGCAGTAAAAGATAAAGAATCCCTAAACACATGCAACAATCTTACTGAAGATTGACATAAATTTTACAGAAAAAACCAAAAGCGAGATTCTTACTCCCATTTTCTGACATACAACCCTTATATGATATTTTTTGCGCTCTGTGAAATAGAATACACAAATAATCAGAGTAGGTTTATAGAATAGATGACGGCCAAAACTTGATTTCTCATTTTCTTTTAGTAGAGTATTTTAGATTTCTTGGCCAAATGGTAAATATACACACTAAACATACAATAGTCCACTAATCGCTAATTAACCAAACAATTAACTTATCCTTTGTTTTAGAATTTATATTGTCCGGATATTGAGATAGAATTTCCGAAAACAGCTTAATAAATCAATATCGACATTTTTGTTTTAAGTTTGACTCGGTTCATCTTGATCTCCACGGTCAATGAATTTGCACGCAACTTTTATGCAGATTGGATACTCTTTGGCCCTTGATCGCGAGGTGCAAAACATTTCATAGTGGAAAATCGTTAAGTCTGGAACATCCAATCTAAAAAACTAAAGATATCTTTTTTGTGAACAAAAAGGGGCAAAAAGTATCAGAACTACATGATAAATCATGTATCCAACCTTAGGCCATGGGGATCAAAATGGATGGTGTCGATTGTCCAAGAAAAATGTTGATATTGATTTATTAAGCTATTTTCTGTTGGGTGGAGGGATCCTGAGAAAATTCTTCAGACCATTTTTCTATGCTTTCAATTAGAAAACAAAACGTATCCCAAAATCTACCATTTATTGTAAGAGAAAGCGAAATATACAATATCGCTCAAGGAATGGCGGGACATATGCCAACATAATATTCATCGATCCGTGCATTTTCATCTCTTTTCCATTCTAATAAAGGATTTTTGTATTTGCAAAAACAAAATTGTAACAACTGTATCGGTTTTCTTAAATAAATAAAATTTGTTATTTGTTTTAATTTGGTGTTTTAAAAAAACAATTTCCCCCAATATTTTTCCCATTTCTCTTTGGTTAAATGAAAAGGAAAAGAAAAGAGAGAGAATGGGTGAGCCTAGCCAGGCCCTACCCGCGTGGGGCAGTTGCCATATGGGCGACGACGCCACGTTGGCATGCCTGTTTGGCGGCGTGTGGAGCCCACGCGCCCGCGTGGGCGCATGAGAAGCGGCCATGTGGCACGGCAGTTGCTTGCTGCATGAGATTTTTCCGGCTTAGCGGGTCGGCTAAGCGGGTTTGCATGCGGGTTTGTGCAATATTCGACCTGATATGGTTTTATTATATACACATTGTCATTCTAGCTCGATCTGCCTATCAAAAAAATCCCAAAAATTCCAAAACAATTCCCATATATCCCAGCCACATTTCTCTAACTCATGTAGAAGTTTGAGGCCAAAAGGAGCTCGGGGGAGTTATTGGCTCAGCAAGTCGAAGGTTGCCGATACCGATATTCGTTTCCAAGGTGTGTCATCTCTTTTCTCCGCGTCTTTCCTCCTCGGGAGACCTTGCCATGTTTACATATCAGAATATCGTGCGTCTTAATCATCTAGAATCTTCCAAATAATCATCGGTCAATGTTATATCAAGTTACCAGTAACATTGGTATATATCAAAATAAGTGCGTTTTATTTTTATAACAATTGTGAGTTTAGGTCGGGCAATTTCAAAACTAGTCATATTCGTCATATATATGTTGTTCCTTTTCCATGAATCCCTATCATTTTGCCATGATACCATGCTTCATAGCAGTTTTTCCAAGTATTTATTTATTATTTTCATAGAGATTTTCGAGTTGTTATTCTACCCGAAAGTACCCAATATGTGTGATACCCTCATTGTGGTGTATGACACATATTTCTGCATTTTCGTTCACAAAAGTTTCCATGCTACTGAGATTACCCTATTGCAATTTCAAATCATCTAAGTTAATACAGTGCTTGTATAAGCCAATATCGGAATCTTGAGTATGATGTCGATATAGCGTAAGATTTCCCGATTTTTCTCATGACTTTCATTCCCGAAAGTCCTTGCCATATTTTCATAATATAATCACATTTCCACGGAAAGTTTTCATCACTCAATATTTTCCAAAATGATTATCGGTTATTTTGACAATTCATTTTACAAGTCAATATCGATATAGTGTTGAAATAGGTCGTATCTAGCATAAGTCTTGTCTCTTTTGCAAAATCGCCCGATTCTTTTCCAATCGAAATGATAAGCCACTGCATAGATCCCCTTTGCATGTTTCCCAAGTATTTATTTGATGTTTTTACGAGAATTTACAAGTTGTTATTTTACTCGAAATTACTTGCTATAATGAGTTATCGTATGTTACATTTTTCCATACTTCGCAAGCCATGATTACATGTTAACACTACTACAATATCCACTTGCCCCTATGGATTTAGCCGTAGAGATAAACCGTAGCCCGTACGGATCAATCCGTAGGGACATAAAATAACTCCACAGATCCAAAAGCCGCAGGTGAAAGTATTTGTCCTAAACATGCCCCTACGGAGTAAATATAGCTCCTACAGCATAATCCGTAAGGACAATCAGCCCTACGGAATATTCTGTAAGGGCATAATCCTTTTTTAATTTATCTGTTTATAAAATAAAATAATTGCCCTTACAGAGTTATCCGTAGGGCTTTCTAAATGTCCCTACGGATTACACCGTAGTGGCAAGTTTTGCCCATATTACTGGGTTTATAGGAACAAAATATCAGATATTCTGATATTTTTTCTCTACGGATAAATGTGTAGGCCCATATTACTGAGTCCATAGGGACAAAATATCAGATATTCTGATATTTTGTCCCTACGGATAAATGTGTAAGGGCAAAACGTGTCCCTGCGGATTAATCCGTAATCCGTAGGGGCAACTGTTTCCTCTACGGATTAATCCGTAAGGACGTTATATCAGGGTTTTTTTTCTAAAAAGGGGCTTCCCTTTTTTCCCTCGTTCTGTGCATAATACATTATATCAGGGTTTTTTTCTAAAAAGGGCTTCCCTTTTTCCCCCCGTTCTGTGCATAATATATATATATCATATAGCCAAATATAGAAATATTCATAAATAACAACTCACGCATAATATATTAAAGAAATATACAAACAGAATACAAAAGCAATCTAAAATAATCATCGTAAACATCTAAACAACCACCGATATCGTCCAAAACATACAATATGTATCAAATAAGTACATCCATCCTCAAAAATATAAATAAACCTATCCTAATTCGGTCCAGCTCCTCCACCTCTAATAATCGCTGTAATCTGGTGCATCTGCTCCTCGGTGTAGCCCTAGGTTGTCAAAAACTCGACTAATGAAAGAGCGGTCTGTGCAGAAGTCTAAGTGGTCTGTACAGGAGTCTCAGTGGGTTGTGGAGCTATAGGAGTGGCATGTGCAATCGCAATCGAGATAGTGGCTTACGGAGCCGCAGCCGAAGGAAAGGCATGCAGAGCCACAGCCAAAGTAGCCTGCCGAATCTGTAGTGTTTGTGTAATAAACGAGTAATAACGGTGTAATAGATTTTAGTTGAATTCGTATCATTATCGGATTATTGCGGAACCGTGAATTTATACATATTGAGATTCCACACGTTCTGTTGAAATCATATGTTATGTATGAGAATTTATACATGTTGAAATTATACACATTTAGAACTATGCTTCTTTCCCCTAATCTAAGAATACTTAAGGACTTAGGCCTAGTTTGGATATTTAGTTGGGAATACCATAGTTTATTTTAAGTGGAGGTAGAAATAATTCTTACTCTAACTTGTAAGCCCTTATCTCTGCTTAATTGTTTAGTTTTGATTGAATGCTTGGTTTTGGAGTTATCTAATTTACAAAGTAATGTTTTCTTCTCAAGTTTTGAGTTTGGATAATCACAACTTTTTAAACTCCAAAATGAAGAGAGATATGGTATGGTTATAATTATAGAGTTCGGTTTAATTAGATAGTTTTATGTAAGTCTGATTAATCAAACTTAAGTCTAAAATCAAATAAGCTCAGGCTACTAATATTGCATATGCTACTATCTATAATGTGATATAATATTTTACTAATAAGTAATATAAGTACTAACATCTTCTTTAACTTCTCGACGGTGGTCTTCAATGCCGCAACATTATACTCCAGACGTCGCTCACGGGTGTAAGGGAAGTAACCGCTGGAGTGGAGACCAACTTCATATGGGCCCTGCTAGGACCAAGTCCTCGACCTCTCTCCCAACCTCCGTGGTGCCTCCGTGTGCGACGTCTAGGACTGGGATCAGTATGATCAGATCAGACTATCCACTGAAATCGATCCTCGATACCTCCGCCTGCTCCACCACCCGCTCCTACACCCACATTAAGTATTAAAACATATGTACATATATCATTTAAATTTGAACTTATCAAAACAAAAATTTCATTCGAATTAAAATAAATATTAACACTTACGCAATACTCCTGGGTAGTAGTGTGATTTTATATCTCAAAAACTATCTATTACCGCAATCAAGAACGGCATCGCTTTGCAGCTAGCCGATGAGTACGGGTCGGTCTACAGGGATGTTGTGAATTTCCTAATCGCTCAAACGAGTTAATTCCGAAGGGTGTTCGGATTGATTATTAAATCTAAAAACCTAATTATTCTATACTACGATTATCTAGATCTAGTCTTGCTAGGGTTAGGTTTAGGGATGGTTTGGAAATGCAAGTAAATCTCAACGCTTTCTATACCCGAATGAAGATTTATGAGGAGTTATGGTAATTATCAATAAAGGGGATTAGATCCATTCGGGAAGGTGTTCCTTCCTCTAGATTCTTATCCTTCCTTTAGAGATCCTTACCCTAACCTCCATGGAAAACGCGCGCAACCGGGCCTTTACACTACGGTATCACCGCTACCTCGAGGGATAGGGTGCCGTAGGGCGCGGTGTGTGCGTGTATGCATGGAGTCCTATTGAAAATATTTTATGGGCAAGAAAGGGATGAGAGATCTCATCTCTCAAAAGCCTTCCCCAAAGCTAACTCTAAACAATTTATCTACGGCAAGGAATTGAATCTACCTAGGGCAAGAATTGAATCTAAACTAGAGCAATTAAATAAAACTACTTACAGATGGCTCTTTCCAAACATCAACGCAGGGTTGTCAGATCTGAATTCATGAATTGAAAAGAGGCACCGATGCTCTCCATAAAGAGATCTGAATTTTATTATTAAAAGGAGGCATAGGGAGGCATGACTTTTACAATGATTTAGAGTTCCTATTTATAGAGGATAGGAAACCCTAGGTTATAATTGATTCGCAAGTCTACATTTACCAAAATATCCTTAGGAAGACCTAGTCAAAATAGACTTCATGTTTTGGTAAAATTTTATGTCTCTCTCTTTAAAAGGAAGTATTGGGCCTTGAAATTTCCTTTGTGGGCTCTTCTGTCTTTGGGCTTCCTTATTATTTGGTTCTTTTATTAAAATAGCTTCTATGTTTCTTCCAGATCTCCAGTGAATAATTGCGGTGGACTTTTAACCGTTCGCTTGTAATCTTGGACCTTGCATTGCCTTGTACTTTGTGAATTTTATCTTTGATGTAGGCTTGATCAAGAGTCTTCTGTTTGTTGGTCAAAGTCCACTTTTGCATCGTCTTTATATCTTTTTCACTGTTTTAGATCCAAGAACCTGTAACCTGTAATATGTAGCAGACATGTGTCAAAAGCACCTGTTTATTTATAAAAAGAATAAGAATGGGGAATATAATAATGCAATATTCTGGTGTGAACAAATACCCCCAAACTTATCTTTTGCTCGTCCTCGAGCAAACTTATTTTTTATTCACTAAAATCCTAACCGCACTTCGCAGGGAAACGCGATTGCACTGAGCTCGTGCAACAAGCCGTTAAACCTCTAGGTGTCCCTAGTAGGAGGAGTGTTGTCTCCTGAGGGTTTTCAGCGGATTACACCCACAAAATCCTATCAATTTGGTCCATTGACTTTTGTTCTTCATTTAGGTTTTCCAACAAGGAATTCTATTATCTTATACTTGTAAATTATCCACCCACATTCTTCACACTTCCTCATCATCTAACTTAAGATTATATATGTTATATAGACTTACTTATCTTTCGGCATATCTTAAGTTTTCCTTCTAAAGTTCCATCTCCACTTAGGAATTTCTATCAACTCTACTAAAGATACAAGTTCTATTCTTCATCCCTTTCTCTCATCTAAACTCCAATCACATATCCCCACGTGTGTGTAAATATCACCCCTACACTTGGAAATTCAAATCAAGCAATCATACTCTCGTCCATTGTCCAAAGCACTTATTAATTTATGAATTTTTAATTAAATTTTGCTTACACATCCTTCATGCGACCGTTAATACTTCTTGAGGTACCAACAACCGATTACAAGATGCGTTAGCATTTTAAAGCGTACTTCCTAGTTTTGCAACACCTAAGGCTTTTAGCAGTGACTCCCAAACCAGTTGGTCTAAGGCACTAGGTGATGAAGCACCCTCGCTAAATATTTTTCTATTTTTACAGCCTTAAGTAATCACAAAAACCAGTGTCCATTTTTTTTTCTTTATTCACTTTTTTTTTCTTTTATTTTCATTATACTAAGGACTTTAGACAAGAGCATTTCAAGGTCTCTTCTACTATTCCAAGTTTCAAGGTGCGTGATTGTGCAAATTGTAGGGTATACGTTTTCAGAATCTAGACTTAAGTTAGGAACTATTTTTCAAACTTATACTCTAATAAGAACATCAATACTCTTCTCTCATTTTGACTTAGCCCAAGAAGTGAACCCAAAATTTGCCTATTTCTAAATAAAGTACAAGGCATATACTTTCTACCAAACTTTAAGGAAGGTTATTTTTAGGGTTTTTAATTCACTAAATCAAAAATCTAGTTGTTCCTAGTCAGTTAACATATTAGTTAAACTCTAGTCAAATAAGCCAAAATTGAATACAATAATTTTTATAATTTTCTGAAATTTTTTCAATTTTTATGGGTTTTCAAATAAGTATGCAAATGCAAAAATATGTACAAATGAATGCGAAGGAAGAAAACGTACCGAGCATACCCCTAAACTTGAATTTGACAGTGTCCTCACTGTCATACTGAACCAAGAGGGTCAAAATTGTCGGCACTCTCCTGTTTATTTACAATTTTTTTAATTTTTTTTTTATGTTTTGAATTTTTTTTTAATTTTTTTATAAAAAAAGAAAACAAAGAATATATATACATATATACAACAAGGTTCCCCCCAAACTTAAGCTTGGCCTTACATAAGCCAAAGGTTAACACCAACCATTCAAAAATCTTATCGTAGTAATGGTATAGTTGGTGCAAGAATGGGATGGAAAGAAAAGAGATGAGAAACACGCGAGACCGTGTGGAAAGAAGAATGGTAGAATATGGTCTCGGTAGGGGAGAAGAATGGCGGAAGGAAGAAAGAAGGGTCATGCGATCTCGAGGGTGTAAATCAAGTAAATAAATTAGCGCAATAAGTGATGACCGATATGTTATAAGCGATTGCACTAACCTATCAACCTGTTGGGAAATGGGGTCAAATCCCTCAAGATTCGCAAGAAAACATGGGTACGCCGAACTTGGTATTGGAGATGAAGGCGTAACGGTCACTTGTACGGTCAGAACAATAGGAAGGAGGGAGGGTGATATAACAGTCAAAGGTTCAGGAGGCTGAATTGGAAAATCCGACACATTAAACAAAAATGGTTCAATCTCAATATTATCCTCAATACTATCCTTATAATTTTCCTCAAAATTTAACTCATCCATGCCATTATCATCAAATTCAAGACGCATATTAGATTCGGGAGAAACATTTAATAACTCGGGATGATGATTTGAACATAAAATCTCAATTAAATCGACAGGTTCATCATCCGAAATATTCCCGGCGTCTATATCCTCAATCAAGTGAAAATCATTTTCCTTAGACACCTCATCAAAAGCATGGATATCTATCGATTTAGGTTCTAGATGGAAGGTGTAAAGGTCGAAAGGATTAGGTACGGTTTCACTCGAAAGGGGTTCTTCACAATTTGGCAAATCAAGCACTACAAAATCACAAAACTCATTTTTATTTTCAACAGGTGAACTATTTAGGGCAATCGATGGAAAACAGGAGTTGTGGGCTTCAATTGGGTAAGGGTAGGTTTGATTTGAAAATCCTCTCTCATTCTCACTCTGTCCAACCGCCTCCTTATACATTAAAAAATTTTGAGCTAGCGGAAAACTAGTTACCGGTTCACTAGGTTGCATAAGGGCGGCCACGGACGCTTCCACATTCCTCGTCATTTTATTTGTTGCTGCAATATAAGCTTCCAACGACTCTTCCAAACTAGACTTAGGTGGTGCGGGGGTTTCGGTGAAAGATTCGAAATTGGTTAGATATGTGAAACTCCCTAATGGCTGTGTCGAAACAGTGTCTAGTGAAGGTGGGAAAGTTGGGTAGGACTGGTAGGAAGTGGGTGATTGGACAGGGGTAGGGTCAACATGTGGATAAAAAGGTGAATAGTCGTGCGGATCCCTAGAACTAGATGAGTGAAGAGGGGTGAAAGATCGACTGCGAGATTGAGCAATATGCTCAGCAATGGACATCGGCTTAGGAGTTACAGCTGAACTTGAAAAAGTGGTGTCAACATACGAAGGTGGTGAAGGTTGACTTGGTTGACACAAAGTGGGTTGAAAAGTCAAACTGTTTCTCCTAGACGCCTCTATGTGATCTTTCAAAGATTTTTTAGGCATGGAGGGATCGTTTTTAAATTGACCGAACAAATTGACATATGACGCAAAATTGGGTTCGGGATACAAAAGTTCGGCTAATGATTTATTATGTGGGGTACCCATGTTGTAAGAAAAGGGGAAAGAAGGAAAGTTTATTGTGGTGCAAGGATTTATTTGCGGCTAAAAAATTTGCAAGTTTCTATAAAATATTTGTCCTTTTTATTTTTATTCTTTTTCTCTTTATTTGGAAAAATTTTGTTGCAAAAAGATTTTAGAGAAAAGATATGCAACAGCAAAATATTTTATAGAAAAGATATGCAACAGCAAAATATTACTTGCAATCTAATTTCATTTCAAGCGAGGCACAAAAATCCTGCACAAGATCGTTATTTGGAAGGGAAAAAAATTTTCAACGTAAAGAAATGCTGCAGGAAAATTTACAGAAGATATATCAAGATTTGCAGAGGAGGAGAGAGAAAACTCACAGAAATTTGCAGTGGCAGAACTGTTTTTTTTTTCTCGCGCTTCTGCCTTTTTTCCAAGCCCTGAATCGACCAGGCCGTGGCGTTTCCGCGGCCGTAAGGGGGCTGGCACGGCGGTTCCGCCGCGCGTTGGTCGGTTCGGCAAGTTTTTTTTTTGCTGGAACAGATCACCACGGTTAACTTGTAGACTCGGTCCTCCAAATTTCTTCTGTTCCTCGGTTGTTGTGATCTTCTGTTGTTCCGATCTGTTTTTTCCTGTTTTGATCTCTGTAGATTTCTAGATCCGAATTTGATCCTGCAAAGATTCACAAAAAACAAAGTATCTCTTCCAAAAATAACAAAAAATATATATATTTATACTTTTTTTGATTTTTTTGATTTTTTTTAAAATTTTGATTAACCCGAAATCGCAAAAAGGAAATAGCACGCCATCCCCGGCAACGGCGCCATTTGATTTTATATCTCAAAAACTATCTATTACCGCAATCAAGAACGGCGTCGCTTTGCAGCTAGCCGATGAGTACGGGTCGGTCCACAGGGATGTTGTGAATTTCCTAATCGCTCAAACGAGTTAATTCCGAAGGGTGTTCGGATTGATTATTAAATCTAAAAACCTAATTATTCTATACTACGATTATCTATATCTAGTCTTGCTAGGGTTAGCTTTAGGGATGGTTTGGAAATACAAGTAAATCTCAACGCTTTCTATACCCGAATGAAAATCTATGAGGAGTTATGGTAATTATCAATACAAGAGATTAGATCCATTCGGGAAGGTGTTCCTTCCTCTAGGTTCTTGTCCTTCCTTTAAAGATCCTTACCCTAAGCTCCATGGAAAACGCGCGCAACCGGGCCTTTACACTACGGTATCACTGCTACCTCGAGAGATAGGGTGCCGTAGGACGCGGTGTGTGCGTGTATACATGGAATCCTATTGAAAATATTTTATGGGCAAGAAAGGGATGAGAGATCTCATCTCTCAAAAGCCTTCCCCAAAGCTAACTCTAAACAATTTATCTACGGCAAGGAATTGAATCTACCTAGGGCAAGAATTGAATCTAAACTAGAGCAATTAAATAAAACTACTTACAGATGGCTCTCTCCAAATATCAACGCAGGGTTGTCAGATCTGAATTCATGAATTGAAAAGAGGCACCGATGCTCTCCATAAAGAGATCTGAATTTTATTATTAAAAGGAGGCATAGGGAGGCATGACTTTTATAATGATTTAGAGTTCCTATTTATAGAGGATAGGAAACCCTAGGTTATAATTGATTCGCACGTCTATATTTACCAAAATATCCTTAGGAAGACCTAGTCAAAGTAGACTTCAAGCTTTGGTAAAATTTTATGTCTCTCTCTTTAAAAGGAAGTATTGGGCCTTGAAATTTCCTTTGTGGGCTCTTCTGTCTTTGGGCTTCCTTATTATTTGGTTCTTTTATTAAAATAGCTTCTATGTTTCTTCCAGATCTCCAGTGAATAATTGCGGTGGACTTTTAACCGTTCGCTTGTAATCTTGGACCTTGCATTGCCTTGTACTTTGTGAATTTTATCTTTGATGTAAGCTTGATCAAGAGTCTTCTGTTTGTTGGTCAAAGTCCACTTTTGCATCGTCTTTATATCTTTTTCACTGTTTTAGATCCAAGAACCTGTAACCTGTAATATGTAGCAGACATGCGTCAAAAGCACCTGTTTATTTATAAAAAGAATAAGAATGGGGAATATAATAATACAATATTCTGGTGTGAACATAGTGTCAGGGAATCAAAACTCGCCCATGGTGGGATCTGTTGAGGTGCCGTGGACGGCAAGATACGCGGTCAACATGCTCAGTGTACCATCCTACGCCAGGGTCTGAGCTCTCTGCAATTCGCTAAAAATTTACATATATTATAAAATAACTCTTAATATTGCATTATATCAATATAGATCTATTGTAATTTATCGATGCCTCCATGGCACGAGTAATGTTTCTCGAGCCACCTGTGTGATTGGGGCGACCCCTCTTCGTCGACTTCCTATTCTCTTTGTTTTGATCGGCCTGTTTCTGCACAACACAATCAGATTTAATTTTCTAATTAAGCAACACAAAAAAAATAAATTATATACTAAATAATGAATTACATTTAAATTATAATCATGTCTGCGCTTAGACTCATAATACCGGCACAAGAGAGTCCATGTATCTACGTCGACTCTGGCAAAGACCGGAGAATGTAGGAGAGCCGCTCTCTCCGTCTCGGGGGTCGTCAGCCATAGCATGTATCAATCGATCTTCAGCTCGTTTCTATTATATCGGAGCTTAGATTGCATGTTCTTCATGAGGCTTAGGTAAAGAGAGTGAAGATCGAGCACTCTGTCGGGGTGATCAGGGTCGGATACAGGCTGAAAGTCGTAATCCAATTGCAAATACAAGAAAATAATGTATTTAAGTTATAAGTGTTAAATAATAAAAAAATTATTTGATAAGTCAAATGAAAATATATATTAATTCCCGAGCCTAATCCCAGAAGAGGGCAAAGGAGCGCCGGTGCTGATCGCCCCACTCAACGTGAAGATGATATTTCTTTTGGATGTGGTTCTCATCCCCCATTTACCGGCCGAACCTCTCGGCATAATCGCCAGTATAGCGATAATCGAGGGTAAAGAAGAGGGGGTGGTGCCTCCCCCTAGCACTATCAGGCCTCACCTTGTGGGACTGATTTGGCCCTCGAGTCCCTCTCTCGGGGCGGGGCTGCCATGCATCTACAAGAAATATCAAGACAAGAAATATCAAGACAAAACGGTATTTAGAAATCAAGAATTAACGAAAATTGAAGTGTGATATATACCTCCGGTGACAGCAGCATGAGCCTGGGCCCAGGCAGTTGCACAAGCGGGACGATAGTTCCTCCGGTGAAGAACAGCCAGTGACCCGAACGTGGACGCATTCTCTCCAACTAGAAAATAAATATTGACGATAAAATTACATGAAATTCATGATTATTCTTAGAGGATATGTAAAATGAAAAACTAATTTTCATAAAAATAAAGGATGACTACGTCCACCAAAAAGGTAGAACTAATTGAGAGCTTAAATCATTTGCATTTGGGCCCTTTGGATAGACTATTGTGTCCAAGTCATCATCTCTTTTCTGAAAAAGATTTTATATTTAAGAATACTAACTTGCAGACTGCGTGGAGGGTATGGAAGTGGTGAAATGGCCTCTGCGCCAGATGTGGATGCACCACCTACAGTTAGACAATTAAAAATAAATTATATAAGTAATTGTAATAAGAATATGTGTAGATCTATAATATAACAATCTAAATCGATATGCATGCAATATAAGATATATAAACTACTTGCAGGTGCGGTGGTAGCCTTTGCCCGAGATGTGGAGGCACCACCTATAGCTAGACAATAAAAAATTGACTATATAAGTAATTGCAAAAAGAATATGTGTATATCTATAATATAACATTCTAAATCAATATACATGCAATACACACACACACACACACACACACTCCTGCAAGTGCAGTAGTGGCCTCTGCCTCTGATGTGGACGCACCACCTACAGTTAGACAATTAAAAATTAACTATATAAGTAACTTTAAAATAAATATGCGTGTATATCTATAATATTACATTCGAAATGAATATGCGTGCAATATACCTGAAGGTGTGGCAAAGTCCACACAGAAGGAGTCATCCGAAGGGGATACGGATCGGGGTGCAAGACCAGCCCTCTGGAGTTCCCTACGCAGCTTCCCGGGCAGCAGAACCGCTCTGCCTCTGCCTCTGTCGCTGCTAGTGCTCTTGCTGCCCTTCGCTGCTCCTGGCATTGTCATCAGACCTAGATAAAAGTACAATCATTACATATGCATGCAATATATGTATAAATCGAAAAAATGTAAAGTAATAATATAACATTACCGATAATCTTTTTCGTTTCGTAGACGCATTAGACATATCTACTTGGATTTCATCATCAATATATTCTTAACCCAGATAATTTTACGATCAGCCGAAGACAACCCGTCTTTGGAGACAAACGGTCAGAGCACTCTAAGTCTTCTATCTTTTTCATCCTCATCGCTGTCCTCCATACGATCATCGAATTCTGGGACATCGTAAATAACCCTGGGTTTCCAACGGCATACGATACTCTATCCTGGATGCTTCAAGTACTGTGAGTAGTATACTAAAACGCTTGTTGCGGAAAGATAAATGGATCGTCCTGACCGTAAAATCGAAGTGTGTTTACACTAGTCAATCCATATTCATCTTTCCAAGTCTCGAGATTGTTTCTCCACTTATCTGTATTGGTTCATGTATCGTACTAAATACATTGAAATATATAAAATGGTTATGATCGTCCGCGATACTAGATTCCAAGCATGCAATTTAAGTATCCATAATAAATCACACCATCTGATCATACAGTCGCAATCCCACTATTCTGAGTGGTTCGAGATATTTCTATATCCTTAACTTAAAATTTGTATCCAATGACACCGAATCCTTTATAATATGCAACCTTCATGCTAGGAAACTAAGCCAAACATCTTGAATCTCTCTTTAATTATGTAAACAAATTCGGATCGTGAATCTGACAAAATAAATTTTACGGCAAATACATAACGATACAAGTTTAGATTAAGACAACCCGTCGCAAATAACGTATTATTCAAATAACTTACATGATCTGCAACCCAATCGCAAAAACTATCCTGATGACATTTTCTCAATCGTTCATCATTTCAATCAGGATGCCCCTCACGTACCTTATCAATATGAACTATGCTCTTAACAATAAATTATGACATCAATATTATATCATTTCATACACACATACACACAAATATAATAATTAATCCAAAAAAACTTACTCTCTAATTTCTTCAAGACATACGCTATTGAGGAGGATAAACCGATATATCTTGTTGATAAACATGGGGTCTACTCTCTTATAATCAGTTTTACCATATGGCCCGTCCTGAATTCTCCGATGCCGGTTAAATTTCATCTCAATGTTCTCGTCCAGATAGCGGGAAAAAAATATGGTTGTTTCATCTAGAAGATAACCTTATATGATAGAACCCTCTAGTCGATTTCTATTACGTATATACTTTTGTAGAGTGTAGAGGTATCTAAAGAAAAATATGTTAAATAAATACAGACATATAAGACAACAATAATTTTATAAAATACGTGAAACGAAAAATTCAACGTACCTTTCGACGGGATACATCCATCGATATTGTACGGGTCCGGCAAACTTAGCCTCGGTTGTAAGATGAACCGTCAGGTGTATTATGATATCGAAAAATAACGGCGGGAAAATATGCTCAAGCTTGCAAAGTATCAAGGAAATAGAATTTTCTAGATACTCCAGTGTCACAACATCCAAGGTTTTAGCGCACAATTCTCTAAAAAAGCAACAAAAGTCATTGATTATTAGACCAACCGATTCGGGAAGGGAAGTCCTGAGAGCTAATGGGAGAAGGTGCTCCATAATAATATGGTGATCATGACTTTTCAACCCATCAATCTTGTTAGTTGTATGTATACCCTAGAGGCCATTATTGTACATGATTGTATATTATAATGATGCTTGGACATATATAGAGATGACTTTCTTGCTCGACATGATAGTATGCTATTTGATTACTCTTTATCTTAACATCTAGACTTGTATTGTGATACTGTCTTGCTTTCACATGTTGGTAAAACCCTTATGATGTATACTTGACTACCAGGATAATGATGCGGATCATACTAGTGGGGTCAGGGGAGTCCACAAGTTCATCCTTTAATTGTTCCTAGTCGTGGGTGTATCGAGACGGGGCATCGATATTCCAGAGTAGACTAGCGTATACGTTTCTTGACCCATATGATGGGCGATGGATGATCCCATATCCATTAGTGTTTGACATCAAATATGGTATACGGGTTCTCGGTGGAGACTGGGTACACTGAACAAGACTCGCCGAGAACTCCTAGATTGTATTATACCTAGCGTCAGATAGCAGTTCTCTGGTGACACTGGTACAGGTTAGTCTATAGACCTGATATCGTCATAGAGTCTTGTGTGATTCCCACTGTGCTTTGATTTCCACCTTACCATGTTCAAGGGAACGTGCAAAACGGTGGTTTTCTGGTATAGTCCCAAGTAACATGGAGGCAATAAGCGATAGGAGGGGTTTCGTCTCTCCCGGTATTGTGGGTTGATGTTGCGCTGTGCTCGATTGGCTATAACAGGAAGTCCCTGACCAGGGCTGATACGGAGATTTACTGGTAAGTGTTATCAGTAGTTTCTCGACCCGTTATGAGCCTCACATCGGCACGACTTATCAAGTTATTGGGGTCTGAGGTTTACCACCCCTAGACTAGATATGCGACATATCAGACGAAGAGACCGGACTGTACGGTAGTGTTACTTATTGGATTCATAGGAGTATGAGCTGGATTGCTTGTTGATCTTCTGATCGCTCAATACCCGGGTAGCCGTTACATGCAGCTAGTATCGCTGACGGCTTATGGGTGACTGATATGATCATCACCTACTGCCGGCGTATTGACGAGTCTTTAGAGTCCTATACAGAAGTTTTCTGGCTCAGACGAAATGAAGTAGGAGCACATATGTGATATGTGCGGGACCGAGATTAATACGCGTATGTGATACCATATTCTAATCTCGTGATATGTGGTATCGTTCGGTTATATGTGATATAGCCGGGTTATCGAATCAAGTGTTGATTCGGTAAGTTGTTGCGAATGATATTAGTTGGTTATATGTGATATAGCCGGATTATTAAATCAAGTGTTGATTTAATAATTTAATGTATGATTATATATGTTTGATATATTAATTTACATTAACTAATATTAGCTCACTTAAGCATTCATTTATCTCACTTATACATTTAATATATATGTGATATATATTAATGTATTGTTTTTTGTATCATGCTTGATGATACATTGTACATGGGTGTATGAGACTCACACCATGCAAAAAATAATTAAGGGTTTTAATTATTTAAGGTAAATACAAAATTAGATGGAAATGTGTCATCGTTGGAAGCTTATGGAAGCTTGTAGTAACCATTGACTAAGTCCACCACTTTTGTTTTACTTAAGATATTTATTAACCCAACCATTATTTTTAGCCATGATTAAGTCTCTACATGAGTTCATATATGATATTTTCTCACCCATGGTTGCTATCCTCACTCTTATTCCATTCACATCTTCATTTTCTTCTTCATTCCAATTTTGCTCTCTAGCTTTTTGGAAAGTGAAGAAAAATAGTGAGAAAAATTATTCTAAAGTGAGAAAAAATCCTACTTCATCAACCTACACTAGATTAGCCATTTAGTTTAAATTGTTTGCTTCACTAATTCCCAATTAGTGAAGAGGCAGCTTGAGTTGGAGATTTCTCGACGTAGATCATCTTCGACCTCGAAAACTTCAAGCAAGCTTGTTCCTTTCGCCTTGTGAACCCTTACTAGAGTCCGGGAGATCACTACTTGGAGCAAATGAACTACTACACGGAGCTTTAGAAGTGAAGGACCGGTCTACAATGGTTGTATTCCTCATTCACTTAGTGTAATGTTTGATTACATGCTAGCTTACTTCTAATTTTCTAGTTTGATCCTTGGCATGTGTTGCTTTGCTCTTTAGGTTTTTTAAAATTGCATACTTGATGCCCTATAAATCGTAGTAAGGATGCTAAGGAACCCATCAGTGGTATCAAAGAAAGGTTAGAGCATTAGGCGTTGTCTATGCGAAATTAGAAGTTCGAACGAACTCTGAATACCCGATTTTCACCCTTCTCAGGAATTTTATCAAAATGTTAAAAATATTTAGAAAATCATGCAGGTAATTCTATGGACCCTCTAGAAGAACGATACCCAATCTCGACTACATGACCGCGGAACCGCGGCCAAATAGGGCTATTTGCTGCGGTTCCGCGGTGCAATGTGTGAGACATAGGTCGGCCCTTCTATGGTTGGTCCGTAGGTACTGTGGCATGTTTTGGATATTTTTTAACACTGCTCAAGTGTTGAGCTCTCTAGGAAATTTTAGGAATTCGTTGATTCGATCGAAAAGTTTAACATCGTCCAGCTATCTGTGAAACGTGATACAATATTTGGAATCCACTGTTAGTTATATGTATGCCATAGAGGCCATTATTATACATGTGATGTATATTATTGTGGATGCTTGGACATATATAGGGAGGAATTTCTTGCCCGACATGATAGTGTACTATCTGGTTGCTCTTTATCTTAACATGTACACTTATTGTCTCTCTATTATATATTGATAAAGCCCTTAGGATGAGTACTTGACTACCAGGATTATGATGCAGATCATACTAGTAGGGCAGAGGTAGTCGATAAGTATATCCTTCAATTGTTCCTAGTCGTGGGAGTATCGAGACGGGGCATCGATATTCCAGAGTAGACTAGCGTATACACTTCTTGACCCATATGATGGGCGATGGATGATCCCACATCCATTGGTGTTTGACATCAGAGAAGGTATATGGGTGCTCAGTGGAGACTGGCTACACTGAACAGACTCGCCGAGAACTCCTAGATGGTATTATACCAATCGTCAGATAGCAGTTCTCTGGTGACACTGGTATAGGTTAGTCTGTCGACCCGAGATCGTTATAGTGTCTTGTGTGATTCCCACTGTGCTTTGATTTCCACCTTACCTCGTTCAAGAGATCGTGCAAAAAGGTGGTTTTTGGGTACAGTCCCGAGTCACATGGAGGCAATGAGCGATAGGAGGGGATTTCATCTCTCCCGGTATTGGGGATTGATGTTGCGCTATGCTTGATTGGCCATAACAGGAAATCCCTGGCTAGGGTTGCTGAGATCTACTGGTAAGTGTTATCAGTAGTTTCTTGAACTGTTATGAGCCTCACATCGGCATGACTTATCGGGATATTGGGGTCTGACGTTATACCACCCCCAGGCTGTGATATGCGACATATCAGACGAAGAGATCGGACTGTACGGTAGTGTTACTGATTGGATTCGCAGGAGTATAAGCAAGCTTCCTTGTTGATCTTCTAATCGCTCAATACCCGGGTGGCCGTTACGTTTAGCAGACCGCTTGCGGCTTGTGGGTGACTGATATGATCACCACGTATTGCCGGTGTATTGACGAGTCTTTAGAGTCCTACACAGAGGTTTCCTGGTTCAAGCGAAACGAAGAGTTCTTTTCCTATTTTCTTTTATTAATTAAGTTATGAGCACATATGTGATATGTGCGGGACCGAGATTAATACAAGTATGTGATACTGTATTCTATTCTCGCGATATGTGATATCGGACGGTTATATGTGATATAGCCGGGTTATCGGATCAAGTGTTGATTCGATAAGTTGATACATTTGATATTAGTCGGTTGTATGTGATATAGCCGGATTATTAAATTAAGTGTTGATTTAATAATTTAATGTATAATTATATATTTGGTATATTATCTTACATTAACTAATATTAGCTCACTTAAGTATTATTTTTCTCACTAGTATACACTTAGTATATATGTGATATATATTAATGTACATCTTTTGTGTCATGCTTGATGCCATATGCTACATGGGTGTATGAGACTCACACCATGCAAATAATAATGAAGGGTTTTATTTATTTAAAATAAATCAAAATTAGTAGGAAATTAGTCACATGGTTGATGCTTAGTGGAAGCTTATAGAACCCATTAACTTAGTCCACTAATTTTGTCTCACTTTAGATATTTATTAACCTAACCATTATTGTTAGCCATGGTTTAGTCTCTACATGAGTTAGTATATGATATTAACCCACCCATGGTTGCTATTCTCACCACTTGATTCATTCTTCACTTGATTCATTCCATGAGAGCTTTCTTCATCTCATTCCTCAAGCTTTCTAGCTTCATGAGAGGTGAAGAAAAATAGTGAGAAAATTATTTCTAAAGTGAGCAAAATTCCTACTTCATCATCCTCTACTATTCTAGCCATTTAGTTTAAGGTGTTTGCTTCACTAATTCCAAATTAGTGAAAAGGTAGCTTGAGTTAGTGTCTTCTCTGTTGGGTTACTAGGCACACTCACAAGGTTCTACAAGGCATCAACCATGCCCGATTTAAAATTTAGACATGCCGAACAACCCTAACCAAGATCTTTAAACTAGAGATTAGGCGAAACAAACCATGTTAAACACTTTAACATCTAAGAGTTTGGGATTACAACCTTTGTAGTCCGGTCCTTCACTTCTAAAGCTCCGTGTTGAGGTCCCTTTGCTGCGATCATCGAGTACCCGGACTCTAGAGAGGCTCCACGAAGAGAAAGATGCAAGCTTGCTTCCGATATTCGATAACTAAGATGATCTATCTTGAAGAAACTTTAACTCAAGCTCTCACTCACTAATGAAGTGAACACCCTAATCTAAATGGTTAGGATAGATTAGGATGATGAAGTAGGATTTTAGCTCTCATTTGTTTTCTTAATCTCACTCATTTTCATCACCTCTCAAAAAGCTAGAAAGCTTTTCAAGCAAGAAGGAAGAAGAAGAAGAAGCTAACTCTTTTGTGATGAATAATGAAAGTGTAGTGTGGTTAGAAATGCAACCATGGGTTAAGTATGATAACTTAACCCATGTAGAGACTTAACCATGGTCAAGGGTTGGGTTGGGTTAACAAATATCTACAAAAATATCTATACAAAATATCTTTGCAAAAACAAAACAAAAGCTTCTAGAAGCGTCTAGAAAAATTAACCCAAATCAAACCTTAATCATGTTTAATCTCCACTAATCACGTTGCATTAATAACCCTAACATGTTACACTATTATATATCACATATACAATATTTATTGTAACAAAATAAAATAATACAATTAACATATATCGCATATATAGCAATGTATTACCCGAGTGAGAAAAAGAATCTTTTAGTGAGCTTATACTAGTTAATGTAATTTAATATATCAAATATATAATTATACATTAAATTATCGAATCAACACTTGATCCGATAATCTGGTTATTTCACAAATAACCGACTAATATAATCTGTATCAGTTCATCGAATCAACACTTGATCCGCTGACCCGGCTATATCACATATACCCGGCCGATATCTCATATCGCGAGAATCTAATACGGTATCACATACACGTATTGTTCTCGGTCCCGCACATATCATATATGTGCTCCTACTCCGTTTTGCCTGAGTCAAGAAACCTTTGTGTAGGACTCTAAAGAATCGTCAATACGCCGGCAGTAGGTGATGATCATATCAAACACCCACAAGCTGCAAGCGGTCAGCTAAACGTAACAGCCACCCAGGTATTGAGCGATCAGAAGATCAACAAGTAAGCCTGTACATTCTCCTGTGAATCCAATCAGTAACACTCCCGTACAGTCCGGTCTCTTCGTCTGATATGTCGCATATCTCGCTTAGGGGTGGAAAACGTCAGACCCCAGTAGCTTGATAAGTCGTGTCGATATGAGGTTTATAACAGTTCGAGAAACTACTGATAACACTTACCAGTAAATCTCAGCAACCCTGGCCAGGGATTTCCAGTTATAGCCAATCGAACACAGCGCAACATCAACTCCCTATACCGGGAGAGACAAAACCCTTCCTATCGCTCATTGCCTCCATATGATTCGGGACTGTACCCAAAAGCCACCTTTTTGCACGCCCTCTTGGACGTGGTATGATGGAAATCAAAGCACAGTGGGAATCACACAAGACTTTATGACGATCTCGGGTCTACAGACTGACCTGTACCAGTGTCACCAGAGAACTGCCATCTGACGTGAGGTATAATACCATCTGGGAGTTCTCGGCGAGTCCGTCCAGTGTACCCAGTCTCCACTGAGCACCCATATACCTTCTCTGATGTCAAACACCAATGGATATGGGATCATCCATCGCCCATCATATGGGTCAAGAAGCACATACGCTAGTCTACTCTAGAGTATCGATGCCCTGTCTCGGTACTCCCACGACTAGGAACATTTGAAGGATGTACTTGGCGATTACCCTGTCCCCACTATCATGTCGAGCAAGAAAGTCCTCCCTATATATGTCCCAGCATCCACTACAATATACAACGCATGTACAGTAATGGCCTCTAGGGCATACATATAACTAACAATCTCCCACTTGTACTAAGGCCATTTGTTGTAGTATTTCATACCCAACAATAAGCTGTGGTTGAAGTATCTCATACTCAACCGTCCCATAAAAGTCTTTACTGGGAAATAGGCCATTGTGAGTGGATCCGCGCTGTTGTCCTCTGTGTTTACTCTCCTAACCTCAATCTACCTGGGGATCAACCATCTCCATGATCAGGTGATACTGCCTAAGAATATGTCTGAATCTCAGATGGGACGGGGGTTCCCAGGCCTAAGCCACAACTCCATTGTCGCACAATAGTAGGAACGAAGTTCATCGTATGAACTAAAATATATCCAGACTGCCTCTTTGGTAGCATCCTTGGTATCAATGTATCTTACCTTTAATCATCTAATAAGTCACGGTATCTAGCTTGGAACTCTTCTAACATACCGCCCCTCTACTGAGGGTAAAAACAATGCCTGCGGCTGACATTCAGTCATCCTTATCACCCTGGAACCTTTCCAGTGATTCTCCCCAGGATGGATTGATACCATCTCACTACAACTAGTGAGAATCCTAACATCTAATTAGATCTATCTCATAGATCCAAAACCCAGGATTTAAGAGGTATCACCTTGATCCTATATGGAGAATCATTATGATAAGAAGAGATTGACCGAGCGTAGCATAGGAAACTCCTTCCCTATCAAGAGTATGTCATCCACGTACTCTACGAGGATCACCACCATACTCTCTACTACCTTTTTGTATATACTAGGTTCATCTACCATTTTGATGAAGTCAAACTCTTTGACTACCTCATCAAAACAGACGTTCCAACTCCGCGATGCCTGATTTATCACATAAAACATCTTGCTCACGTTTCCCTGCTCCCACTGTCTACGTGTTAGTGTATATGCCCTAGGGGCCATTATTGTATCATACTAGCTTGTATATTACTTAATGGAAGCTTGAGATATTCACAGTTATATTAACAGTCTTGCTAAACATGGTAGTATGCTACTTGGTTATATCTATCTTAATATGTGTGTACGTATTGATAGAGCCCTTAGGATCTTGCTTGACTACCAGTGTTGTGATGGCAGTCACACTAGTGGGGGCTGGGTAGTCTACAAGCACATCCTTTTTCAGGTCCCTAGTCGTAGGATTATTGAGACAGGGCATCGATACTCCGGAGTAGACTAGTGTGTACGCTTCTCATCCCAGTTGGGGAGATGGTCTGTCCCACAGCCATCAGTACGTCGTACTGGAGATAGTATATAGGTGCTCGTTGGGTTACAGGTACACCGGATAGGACTCGCGGGGAACTGTTGGTTGGTATTATACCCGTCGTCAGTTAACAGTTCCCAGGTGACATGAGTACAGCATAGTCCGCAGACTTGACACTGCTGCTTCGCCTCGAGTGTGTCCTACTGTTCTTAGATTGCTACCCTACCACGGCTCAAAGGAGTCATGCAAACAGGTAGCAGTTGGGTGCAGTCCTGAGCACTTGGAGGCAGTGGCAGTTAGACATGATTCGTCTCTCCCGGTATTGGGAGTTGATATCGCGCTGTGTCTGGAGAGCCATTACGCAAAGTCCCTGGACAGGGCAAGCGAGATTTACTGGTAGATTTTCCAGTAGTTTCTCAAGGTGTAATGGGCTACGCTCCGATACGACTTATACCGCTTTTAGGGGACTGACGCTTGCCGCCCCTAGGCCCGATATGCGATAGTCCTAGACGAACAGACCAGACTGTACGGAGATTGTCACATCAGGCTCAGTAGGAGTTCGGATGAATTTCCTCATCGGCTTTCTTATCGACATCTACCTGGGGACCGTTACGTATAGCTAGTGCCGCTTGCGGTCTGTGGTTAAACCCACTGCCAGCGTAGTAGTCGAGTCTTTAGAGTCCCACACAGAGAGTTTCCCTGCTCTGGGCGAAACGATATAGAGGTCGTATGGTTTTACGACAGGGTTCAGACATGCACGTGCATTTATGCACGTACGATATTCGGACAGTTTTTACTAGCCGGCTTTGGTTTAAGCCAGATTCTAGTATCGGATTATTGGATTTATACAGTCTAAAGTTTTTCCGTGTTTTCACGGATAGGAGGGGCGTTCTCGTAATTTGGCGAGAAGCTTCTAGATGGATGATGACTTGGGGGTTAAGGTGGCATTTGCATTTATTGGATTAATGAGTCATGAGAGTGAATCATCCATGGAGTTAATGTTGCATTAATGATTTAAATGACTCATGAGATGAATCACTCTATGAATTAATGAAGCATGATGACACATATTTATTTGTTATTCATTTTAATTATATCATATGCTTCATATATTCAAATGAGATCATTATTCCAAAAGGATTCTCACTCCCACCTTCTCTCTCCTCAAGCTCTTTCTCTTCAAACCCTAATCCTAACCTCTCATGTGTTGAGATCAAGGATTAGTAAGACTTGTTAATCCCTAATCACACTCTATATTACCTAGGTGACTTTGATTGGCAATTGGAGTAACCTAGTTTCCTCAAGATTAGAGGCAAAGCTTGGGGTAGTAGCTTTCGGGTGGATCGTCTATTACAAAGAGGAGGCCGACGAGGAGGTGGTTAACAAGAAGAAGAAGGACTTGGTTCATTAGGTATAATCTTCTTTCATAGTAGCTAACTACTCCTATGATAGTGTTAGTTAGTGTTTAGCAAAGATCCTTTCGGTTAGTCGATGTTGTTTTAAACAAAATAATTGTTTTACGTATTCTGCCTCCCCGTAACTTGTGGGGTGTACAACGTCGACTTACAGTGGTATCAGAGCCTCGCTAAACCATAACTAACTTGTTAGCAAAGTCGTTAGAAATTCGATCGCAAAAGGAACAAAAAAAACATCAATTTCACCAAGTTTCTGTCGTTTTTTAAACAGGGTCTAAAAATTTTTCAGGGACCCTTAAAATTACAAGCAGGGAAACTTAAGAACACTTGAGAAATTTGGGGTCCTAACTCGGCCAAACCGCCGCGGAACCAGGGCCGATCCTACCGATCCGCCGCGGATCCGCCGCCGAGTTGACTCAAATTTCCCCAGTAACTCTTCTGTGTTAATATTGTTCTTTCCGGTATGTTTTGTTTCTGCTCAAGTCCCAGGTGCACAGAGAAGTTTTTGGAGTAGAATCAATTGTGTTTGCTCGATCGAAATTCTACGATATTTGGCTAATTAGATTATATCTGTGATTTGTATAATGTGTTCGTAAACCTCCCCTAACTGCTAGTATGTCGGTTGGCAGGGGGTTGCACATTTCTGTAATGATTTTACTGTTTGTGTTTATGAACTTGATTGGATCGTTGTGATGATTAGCCGGGGTTTGAGATGGGTTTTAATATTCATTCATTCGATGTAAATTGTAATATGTTGTAATATTCTTTTGCGGGGCACATCCAGGTTGCGGTTGTAGCCACCGTTGTATTATTTCATTTACTGTTTTTGCTCCTAGGATAGACCCAAGGTGGGGTGCACAAACTACCGGGTACTTTGAAGTGTTTAGTGGCCTACTCACGTTGTTGAGGGAGACCGCTTCACTTCGGGTACTTGGCGGGTAGTTTGTCGTACCCGTAGGGGTCTATGGTGGGGTAATGGCTATTTATCACAACTGTGTAATCCGTCTTTCGTTGCAGGCTCAAAGAAAACGCGGATTGCTTGAATATCCAATAATGTTCATCTGTGATCTGGAATGCCTATTATTGCGTCTGACGAATGTACAATATCTATATATGATAGCTATTTAGACGTCACTTATGTTTTACACCCGCGCTAGCCCAGCCCCAGCTCCGTCGTTAGTTAAGTAACCTAACGGGCGATGACGGGACCCCGTGGCGAATACGGATGGCATAAGAGAACGTTGTATTTTCGTTGTTTTCTGCAATGATAGGTTAATGATGGGACGCATTATTATTAATGCAAAGAAAATAAACCAAAGTTGAATCGTTGGAACAGTTTAAAAGAAACCACTCGGTTATTTTAAAACAGAGGATATTTTTTAATTACGGAGTTTTAACCACTCCTTTTAAAAGCTATCAGGTTCCTTCGATCATATCAAGTTCACTACGTTCACGGTTTCGCCAAAACCATTCGTAGCCCTCCGTCATTTCATTTGGGTATTCAGTAGTATTCAAGCTATGTATTTTGGCCAAAGTCAAGACATAGTGTTTGGTAGCTGCTGGGTATTCATTTGTTGCATAGATAGATGAGTTAGTTTGGGACAGTCGTATTATCATTTGACCAAAGTCAGGGGTATGTACGGATGGGTTCAAATTAACAAGATAATGATGGGTAGAACTTGACATGTGACTTATGACATTTTGACCAAAGCCAAGGTCATAACAGCATGGGGCATAAATTTATATCGGGAATTTCTAAAGAAACTGAAATTTGCAAAGAGATGCATACCATTTGGAGTTTGATGAATGTTGGTAGGATTCCTTCAACATTATCACACGATGATATTTGGATCCCGATCCTACTGTGAGTATATGCTACCCATCAGGAGATTCGTCACTTAACGATCAATGCTATAAACCAAGTAAGTGCCGAGAAAGGTGTCAGCGGGGTTACGCCTCCAGAGAAAAGAGGTTATTTAATTAAGGAACTTCGCGAAAGCGTTGGAAAACTTCCCTCGAAGTACCGACACCGGCCTGGCTGAATGGTTAAGCAAGTATTGTACAGTAAGAATAGTCCTGGCTAGTTCTTCCTTTTTGGTTTGAGGAGGGTTTCGAGAAACAGTGGGAGCCATCCAGTTTAGATAAACTAAAAACCACTCTAAACTTGCAAGAGCAACATGCTAAAGTGTTCCCTCTCTCTCTCATTGCAGCGACCCAAAACATGACTGGCCTTAAGTTACTATTAGAGAAAAATATATTGACAGGGCCAAACAATAAAGATTGGCTGCGGAATGTCAAGATGGCTTTGACCTATGACAAATTGGGGTATGTCCTTACCGCTAAGGCACCTGCTGTCTCTGGTCCCAAATCCAGTAATATGGATAAGGAAATCCGCAAAACCTGGGAGTTAGATTGCGCGAGGGCCAAGTGCATCGTACTTGCCTCGATGAATAATGAACATCAGAGGAGGCACGAGGATATGGATCTTGATACCATATTTCTCCATACAAAGGAACTTTATGGAGAGCAATCTCGTATAGCAAGATACGGGACCTCAAAGAACTTGTTTCAGGCGAGGTTGGCCGTCGGATCATCGGTAGGAGAACATGTCCTAAAGATGATTGGCTATATAGAAGAGCTCGCAGACCTTGGGACGACTTTGGAGAACGAGCTCTATACAGACTTGATTCTCCAGTCTCTTCCTTCCACCTACGCCCAGTTTATTCTGAATTTCAACATTCAAAGAAAAGAAGTTGAACTTCCAGAACTCCTTAACATGTTGAGGAGTGCAGAGGGCACCTTGCAGAAGGCAAGGGATACACCCGCTATGTTTGTTCGCGGTGCTTCTTCTTCTGGGTCCAAGGCTAGGGCCAAAGGAAGGAAGAATAAGGTCGCCACCAAACCTAGAGGAGGTGTTAGTAAGGTGGGAGCGAAGGGAAAGAAAAAGATTGCGGTGCTAGTAGTGGCAAAGGATGAGTGCTTCTACTGTCATAGGAAAGGGAACTGGAAGAAAGATTGCAAGGTTTGGAACGTCAAGAACCAGGAACCGAAGCAAGCTGTGGTTTCGACTTCAGGTGTGTTTGTAATTGAGAATTGTCTGTCAATCAACTCTACTTCCTGGGTATTGGATACCGGATCAGGATCTCATATATGCAATTCATTGCAGGCATTGAGAAACCGTAGAGTGCTGAAGGTTGGTGATATGACCCTGAAGGTTGCTAACGGAGCTAGCGTGGGAGCTGTGTCCGTAGGGGATTATCACCTGGGATTGACGAGTGGACATATTTTGGTTTTGCATAACTGTTTTTGTGTACCCAGTTTAACGTGTAATATCATATCAGTTTCGTTGTTATCAAAAGAAGGTTATGATTTCACGTTTGTAAGCGATGTTGTTAACATCCACCTTAATCATGGTTTGATTGGGTCCGGTACACTAGATAACGGTATATATGTCTTAAACCAATTATAAATTTTCAATGTCCAGAACACACTAAAAAGAAAGTCTCCAGATTTAAATAAGGCTTTCTTATGGCATTGTAGACTGGGTCACATCAATGAGAAAAGGTTAACTAAGTTACATAGAGAAGGATATTTGGATTCGTTCGAATACCAAACTTATGCCACTTGTCAATCATGTCTCAAAGAAAAGATGACAAAGACTCCATTCACTGGACATGGAGTAAGAGCGAGCGAGCTCTTAGTACTCATACACAACGATGTATGTGGTCCAATGTCTATGCATGCAAGAGGTGGTTTTTCCTATTTCATTACTTTTACGGATGATTACTCTAGGTACGGATTCATTTTCTTGATGAAACATAAATCCGAGGCTTTTGAGAAATTCCAAGAGTATAAGAATGAAGTAGAAAACCAAACCGGCAAAAGTATCAAGACACCGAGATCTGATCGAGGTGGTGAATACTTAAGTGCTGAGTTCCTAGGTTACCTAAAAGAGAAAGGAATTCTCTCTCAGCTTACTCCTCCATACACACCACAGCATAACGGTGTATCGGAGAGAAGGAATCGAACCCTATTGGATATGGTACGTTCCATGATGAATAATGCTGAGTTACCGCGATCTTTCTGGGGTTATACGCTAGAATCTGCAGCATATCTTCTGAACAGGGCTCCTACTAAGACTGTGCTTACCACGCCATATCAGATGTGGAGTGGGAAGAAACCCCATCTTCAGCATATGAAGATATGAGGATGTCCAGCTTTTGTTAAAAAGCAGCATGCGGACAAACTCGAGGCACGATCAGTACAGTGTAAGTTTGTGGGATATCCAAAGAACTCCAAGGGGTATTATTTCTATTACGCAGAGGAACAAAATGTTTTTGTTTCTCGTAATGCCTATTTTCTAGAACAGCAGTTTATAGAAAAGGAAACAAGTGAAAGCGAAATAGAACTGGAAGAAATTCCAGAACCACAAACTACTACTGAAAGTTTGGTAAGACCAGTAGTTCAAGAAGAACAGGACATTCCCGCACCCCTCCGCAGGAGTAGTAGGCCTTCTTATCCGCCTGAGAGATACTACGGTTTTCTCATAGATGGGGATATAGAGGATTGCGTCATTGATGATGATGAACCTACTAGTTTCCAGCAGGCCATCCAGAGCGGTGACTCGGTACGATGGCTAGATGCAATGCGGACCGAAATGGAGTCCATGTACACCAACAAAGTATGGACTTTGGACTTTGCTCCAGATGGGGTAAAACCCATAGGATGCAAATGGATCTTCAAGAAAAAGATTGGTGTAGATGGACAAGTGGAAACCTATAAGGCTAGACTTGTTGCAAAGGGTTTTCGTCAAAGACCTGGTTTGGACTATGACGAGACTTTTTCTCCAGTGGCTATGCTCAAATCCATTCGAGTCCTTCTTGCTATTGCCGCCTTCCATGATTATGAGATCTGGCAGATGGACGTAAAGACGACTTTTCTAAATGGTAATTTGGAAGAGTGCGTCTATATGGATCAGCCAGAAGGCTTCAATCAGAGTGGGAGCAGCGGGAAAGTGTGCAAGTTGCTTAAGTCCATTTATGGACTAAAGCAGGCATCGCGGAGTTGGAACATCTGTTTTGATGAAACGGTCAAAGAATATGACTTTATCAAAAATCCAGATGAACCATGTATATATAGTAAAATTGTTGCACAAACTGTTGTATTCCTCGTCTTGTACGTGGATGACATTCTATTGATAGGAAATGACATTCCTATGCTACAATCTGTCAAAGGATTCTTATCACACAGGTTCTCCATGAAAGACCTGGGTGATGCTTCTTACATTCTGGGGGTCCGGATCTATCATCTATCGTGATAGATTCAAGAGGATGTTGGGACTTTCGCAGTCCAGGTATATCAACACAATACTGAAAAGATTCAGTATGGAAGATTCTAAGCGCGGTAATTTACCGGCTTGTCACGGAATCACCCTATCCAAAGAGATGTCTCCCAAGACTGATTTGGAAAGGGAACGCATGTCTATTATACCCTACGTTTCTGCGGTAGGCTCTATAATGTATGCGATATTGTGCACCAGACCAGATGTAGCTTACGCACTGAGCGTGGTAAGTAGGTATCAGTCAGACCCAGGGGAGAAGCACTAGATAGCAGTAAAGAACATTCTCAAGTACCTGAGAAGAACTAAGGAGATGTTCTTGGTTTACGGCGGAAAAGAACTCAAGCTTGAGGCCTTTGCTGGCGATTACCCTGTCCCCACTAGTATTATCTGCATCATAGTCCTGGTAATCAAGTACTCATCCTAAGGGCTTTATCAACATGTGACATAGAGACAATCAGAGTACATGTTAAGATAAAGGGTAACCAGATAGCATACTATCATGTCGAGCAAGAAAGTCCTCCCTATATATATCCCAGCATCCACTACAATATACAACGCATGTACAGTAATGGCCTCTAGGGCATACATATAACTAACAATCTCCCACTTGCACTAGGGCCATCTGTTGTAGTATCTCATACCCAACAATAAGCTGTGGTTGAAGTATATCATACTCAACCGTCCCATAAAAGTCTCTACTGGGAAATAGGCCTTTGTGAGTGGATCCGCGCTGTTGTCCTCTGTGTCTACTCTCCTAACCTCGATCTACCTGGAGATCAACCATCTCTATGATCAAATGATACTGCCTATGAATATGTCTAAATCTCAGATGGGACGGGGGTTCCCAGGCCTAAGCCACAACTCCATTGTCACACAATAGTAGGAACGAAGTTCATCGTATGAACTAAAATATATCCAGACTGCCTCTTTGGTAGCATCCTTGGTATCGATGTATCTTGCCTTTAATCGTCTAGTAAGTCACGGTATCTATCTTGGAAATCTTCCAACATACCGCCCCTCTACTGAGGGTAAAAACAATGCCTGCGACTGACATTCAGTCGTCCTTATCACCCTGAAACCTTTCCAGTGATTCTCCCCAGGATCGATTGATACCATCTCACTACAACTAGTGAGAATCCTAACATCTAATTAGATCTATCTCATATATCCAAAACCCAGGATTTAAGAGGTATCACCTTGATCCTATATGGAGAATCATTATGATAAGAGGAGATTGACCGAGCGTAGCATAGGAAACTCTTTCCCTATCAAGAGTATGTCATCCACATACTCTACGAGGATCACCACCATACTCTTTACTACTTTTTTGTATATACTAGGTTCATCTACCATTTTGATGAAGTCAAACTCTTTGACTACCTCATCAAAACAGACGTTCCAACTCTGCGATGCCTGATTTATCACATAAAACATCTTGCTAACGTTTCCGCTGCTCCCACTGTTTACGAGTTAGTGTATATGCCCTAGGGGCCATTATTGTATCATACTAGCTTGTATATTACTTAATGGAAGCTTGGGATATTCACAGTTATATTGACAGTCTTGCTAAATATGGTAGTAGGCTACTTGGTTATATTTATCTTAATATGTGTGTACGTATTGATAGAGCCCTTAGGATCTTGCTTGACTACCAGCGTTGTGATGGCAGTCACACTAGTGGGGGCTGGGTAGTCTACAAGCACATCCTTTTTCAGGTCCCTAGTCGTAGGATTATCGAGACAGGGCATCGATACTCCGGAGTAAACTAGTGTGTATGCTTCTCATCCCAGTTGGGGAGAAGGTCTGTCCCACAGCCATCAGTACGTCGTACTGGAGATAGTATACAGGTGCTCGTTGGGTTACGGGTACACCGGACAGGACTCGCGGGGAACTGTTGGTTGGTCTAATACCCGTCGTCAGTTAACAGTTCCCAGGTGACATGAGTACAGCATAGTCCGCAGACTTGACACTGCTGCTTCACCTCGAGTGTGTCCCACTGTTCTTAGATTGCTACCCTACAACGGCTCAAAGGAGTCGTGCAAACAGGTAGCAGTTGGGTGCAGTCCCGAGCACTTGGAGGCAGTAGCGGTTAGACAGGATTCGTCTCTCCCGGTATTGGGAGTTGATATCGCGCTGTGTCTGGAGAGCCATTACGCAAAGTCCCTGGCCAGGGCAAGCGAGATTTACTGGTAGGTTTTCCAGTAGTTTCTCAAGGTGTAATGGGCTACGCTCCGACATGACTTATACCGCTTTTAGGGGACTGAAGCTTCTAGAAGGATGATGACTTGGGGGTTAAGGTGGCATTTGCATTTATTGGATTAATGAGTCATGAGAGTGAATCATCCATGGAGTTAATATTGCATTAATGATTTAAATGACTCATGAGATGAATCACTCTATGAATTAATGAAGCATGATGACACATATTTATTTGTTATTCATTTTAATTATATCATATGCTTCATATATTCAAATGAGATCATTATTCCAAAAGGATTCTCACTCCCACCTTCTCTCTCTTCAAGCTCTCTCTCTTCAAACCCTAATCCTAACCTCTCATGTGTTGAGATCAAAGATTAGTAAGACTTGTTAATCCCTAATCACACTCTATATTACCTAGGTGACTTTGATTGGCAATTGGAGTAACCTAGTTTCCTCAAGATTAGAGGCAAAGCTTGGGGTAGTAGCTTTCGGGTGGATCGTCTATTACAAAGAGGAGGCCGACGAGGAGGTGGTTAACAAGAAGAAGAAGGACTTGGTTCATTAGGTATAATCTTCTTTCATAGTAGCTAACTACTCCTATGATAGTGTTAGTTAGTGTTTAGCAAAGATCCTTTCGGTTTGTCGATGTTGTTTTAAACAAAATGATTGTTTTACCTATTCCGCCTCCCCGCAACTCGTGGGGTGTACAACGTCGACTTACACTATGAAGCCCTCTGGCTGTGTACTTATAGACGCTCTCTTCTAAAACATCATTTAGAAAAGCAGTCATGACACCCAACCACCAGATATCGTAGTCATGGTATGTAGCCGTGGCAAGTAGGATATGGATGGACTTAAGCATAGCTTTGAAAGTCTCAACTTTTCCATGTACACCAAGTAATCTTCTCAAGATATACTTGCTCCTGATGGGGATTTAACCCTTCAGATAAAGAAACCAAAGTCCATACTTTGTTGGTGTATAAGGATTCCATCTCAGATCGCTAAGCATCCAACCATTCTTACAGAGTCCCACTCCTGATGGCCAGCTCGAAACTAGTTGGGTCATCATCTCATGATGCAATCCTCGCTCCCACTGTCATAGAGAAAACCGAAGTATCTCTCAGGTGGGTGAGGAACCCTACCAGATCGGCGGAGAGGTTGAGGTTTGTTGGAAACTATTGAATCCTTTGGTTCTACCAAATCATCAGCTGCAGTTTGTATAGCTGGAACTCCTTCCAGTTCTACCTCATGACCAATAATTTCTTCACAAGAAATTCCCTTTCACAAAGATGGCATGCTGAGAAACAAAACATGTTTTGTTCCTCGGTTTGGTAGAAGATATTCCCTTGCGAATGCTTGGGATATCCAACAAACTTCCACAGAACCGACTTTGCCTCGAGCTTGTCCGGATTTTGCTTTTAGACATAAGCCGGACAACCCCAAATCTTAACTTACTTAAGATATGGGCTCTTCCCATTCCATATCACATATGAAGTGGTAGGCAACTGATTTGATTGGAACCCTATTCAATAGGTATGCAGCTTCACAAGTGCATAACTCCCAAAAGGAAATAGGAAACTCAGTAGTACTCATCATAGAGCGCACCATATCAAATAGGGTGTGATTGCTCTGCTCCGATACATCGACATGCTGTAGTGTATTCGGAGGAGTAATGCTGAGAAAGAATCTCATTATCCTTTTGAATAGTCCAGGAATTTCGTGCTCAAGTATTCTCCTCCTTGATCTCATCAAAGGACATAATACTTATACCCGTTTTTGGTTCTCTACTTCTAACTTATATTCTGTGATTATCTCAAAAGTTTCAGACTTGTGTTTCAACAGGAACATATGTCTGAATCTTGAGAGATCATCAGTGAATGTAATGAAGAACAAAGAACCGGCCCTGGCATGCGTAGACATGGGACCTTCATGTTAGTTATATGTATGCCCTAGAGGCCATTACTATACATGAGATGTATATTGTAGTGGATGCTTGGACATATATAGGGAGGACTTTCTTGCTCGACATGATAGTATGCTATCTGGTTACTCTTTACCTTAACGTGTACACTGATTGTCTCTCTGTTACATGTTGGTAAAGCCCTTAGGATATGTACTCGAATACTGGGACTATGATGAGATCATACTAGTGGGGCCACGGTAGTCGACGAGTACTTACTATAACTATTCCTAGTCGAGGGTGTATCGAGACAGGGCATCGATACACCAGAGTAGACTAGCGTATACGCATCTTGACCCATATGATGGGCGATGGATGATCCCATATCCATCGGTGTTTGACATCAAGGATGGTGTACGGGTGCTCAGTGGAGACTGGGTACACTGGACGGACTCGCCGAGAACTCCTAGATGGTATTATACCTCACATCAGATGGCAGTTCTCTGGTGACACTGGTACAGAGTAGTCTGTTGACCCGAGATCGTCATAGAGACTTGTGTGATTCCCACTGTGCTTTGATTTCCACCTTACCACGTCCAAGAGGGCATGCAAAACGGTGGTTTTTGGGTACATTCCCGAATCACATGGAGGCTATGAGCGATAGGAGGGGATTCGTCTCTCCCGGTATAGGGAGTTGATATTGCGCTGTGTTCGATTGGCTATAACCGGAAATCCCTGGCCAGGGTTGCTGAGATTTACTGGTAAGTGTTACCAGTAGTTTCTCGAACTGTTATAGACCTCATATCGACACGATTTATCGAGCTACTGGGGTCTGACGTTTACCACCTCTAGGCGAGATATGCGACATATCAGACGACGAGACCGGACTGTACGGGAGTGTTACTGATTGGATTCACAGGAGAACTAGCGGGCTTGCTCATTGATTTTCTGATCGATCAATACCTGGGTGGCCGTTACGTTTAGCACACCGCTTGCGGCTTGTGGGTGTTTGATATGATCATCACCTACTGCCGGCGTATTGACGAGTCTTTAGAGTCCTACACAGGGGTTTCCTGGCTCAAGCGAAACGGAGTAGGAGCACATATGTGATATGTGCGGGACCGAGATTAATACGATATGAGATATCATATTCTATTCTCGTGATTCATCACATTGATCGGTTGTATGCGATATAACCGGGTTATCGGATCAAGTGTTGATTCGATAAATTGTTACATTTGATATTAGTCGGTTATAACCGGATTATTAAATCAAGAGTTGATTTAATAATTTAATGCATAATTATATATATGATATATTACATTGCATTAACTAGTATTAGCTCACTTATGATTTATTTTCTCACTAGTTTGTGCACATTGTTTATATATGATATATGCAAGTGTACATGTTTGTATCATGCTTGATGATACATCAAAGTTGGGTGTATGAGACTCATACCAAGATTAGGGTAAAGATTAGGGTTATTGTTTTATCTTAAGATTTAACAAAAGGGTTTAACTTAGTCAAAGTAATCAAGCTTGAAGAAGCTTGAAGAAGCCGTGACAAAGTCCACTCTTTTGTCATTTCTTTTGATATTCTTTAACCTAACCTTTAACCTAAAGCCTTGGTTAATTCTCTACATGAGTTAAGCATGAGGGCTTAACTCAACCATGGTGCCATTATTTATTGGATAAGTTTTCATTTGGATGGATAATTCCTTCTTCTTCTTCTTCATCATCAAGCTCCATCCAAAAGCTTACTAGCTCCAATGGTGCCATGAGAAAAAGAGTGAGAAAATCAAATCTAAAGTGAGCCCACTTCCTACTTCTTCATCCTCTACCATTTGCCATGTAGTAGAGTGTGTTATCTTCACAAAGTTCATGACCTAGTGAAGGAATAGCTTGAGTTAGTGTCACCCCGACATAGATCATCTTCGGCCTTGAAGTCATCGTAGCAAGCACGTTCATTCTTCTTGCGGAGCTTATCTAGAGTCCGGAGTTCACGATCGCAGCGAAGGGGACATCTACACAGAGCTTAAGAAGTGAAGGACCGGATCTACAAAGGTTGTAATCCCTCTCACTTAGTGTTAAAGTGTTTAACATGTTAGTTTTCGCCTAAACCCTAGTTTAAAGATCCGGCTTCGGGTTGTTCGGCACGGACAAAATTTTAATCGAGCATGGTTGATTCGCTCAAGTCCATGTCACGCACCCCACGAACTTGCGGGGAGGCGGAATATATAAAAAACGATTATCAAAGCTTCGTAACACGGACTTGAGCGCATGAATCGTTATCTAAACCATTGCTAACTAGATACTAGAGGTTTAACTACTCGGATACGAAGTTATACCTCACGTTACTTGTCTTTCGGGTCTTCATCGCGGTCCTTCACTCCTCGTAGGCTCCTTGCAACATCGGCACCTCAACAGCCTCCTTGAATAAAAAACGATCCACCCGAAAGCTCCTACGCCAAGCTTAATCTCAAACTTGAGATAACTAGGTTGCTTAAAGTGCTAATCTAAGCTATCTAGGGGATATAGAGTGAGGTTATGGATGTATTAGTCTAGCTAACCCTTGATCTCAACACATGAGAGGTTAGGGTTAGGGTTTGAAGAGAGAGTGAGCTTGAGGAGAGAGAATGTGAGAATAATAATGAAATGAGATAACGATCTATCATAATATTTATGAAGCATTATAATTTTATCAAATAAGTAAATAAATGATTAATCATCCATGCTTCATAAATGCATTTGAGTGATTCATCTCCATGAGTCATTAAACATTTATGATGCATTAATGACTTGGATGAATCACATAAATGAGTCTCTAATCTCATTTAATGCAATGCCACCTTACCCCCTTAGTCACCACTCTTCTAGAAGCTTCCCGACAAGTTACTAGAACGCCCCTCCAATCCGTGAAAACACGGAAAAACTTTAGACTGTATAAATCCAATAACCCGATACTAGAATCTGGCTTAAACCAAAGCCGGCAAGTAAAAACTGTCCGAAAAGTCGTACGTGCGTAAACACACGTACGCATCCGAACTCTTGTCGTAAAACCATACGACCTCTATATCGTTTCTCCTGGAGCAGGGAAACTCTCTGTGTGGGACTCTAAAGACTCGACACCACGCTGGCAGTGGGTTTAACCACAGACCGCAAGCGGTACTAGCTGTACGTAACGGTCCCCAGGTAGATGTCGATAAGAAGGCCGATGAGGAAAACCATCTCGAACCCCTACTGAGCCTGATGTGACAATCTCCGTACAGTCCGGTCTGTTCTTCTAAGACTATTGCATATCAAGCCTAAGGGGCGGCAAGCGTCAGTCCCCTAATAGCTGTATAAGTCGTGTCGGAGCGACGTCCATTACACCCTGAGAAACTACTGGAACCTACCAGTATATCTCGCTTGCCCTGGCCAGGGACTTTGCGTAATGTCTCTCTGACACAGTGTGATATCAACTCCCAATACCGGGAGAGACGAATCCTATCTAACCGCCACTGCCTCCAAGTGCTCGGGACTGCACCCAACTGCTACCTGTTTGCACGACTCCTTTGAGCCATGGTAGGGTAGCAATCTAAGAACAGTGGGACACACTCGAGGCGAAGTAGCATTGTCAAGTCTGCGGACTATGCTGTACTCATGTCACCTGGGAACTGTTAACTGACGATGGGTATAAACCAACCAATCAGTTCCCCGGCGAGTCCTGTCCGGTGTACCCGTAACCTAACGAGCACCTGTATACTATCTCTAGTACGACGTACTGATGGCTGTGGGACAGACCATCTCCCCAACTGGGATGAGAAGCGTACACACTTAGTCTACTCCGGAATATCGATGCCCTATCTCGATAATCCAACGACCAGGGACCTGTATAGGATGTTGTATACAGACTACCCAGCCCTCACTAGTGTGACTGCCATCACGACGCTGGTAATCAAGTAAAGATCCTATGGGCTCTACTAATATGTATAAGTGATACGTTACAAGAAACATATGCAGATATTAAAGTAGACAGAAACCAAGTAGCATACTACCATTTTTAGCAAGACTGTATATACAACTGTGAATATCCCAAGCTTCTATTAAGTAATATACAGTCTAGTATGATACAATAATGGCCCCTAGAGCATATACACTAACAATCTCCCACTTGCACTAGGGCCATGAGTTGGCATATCGTAGACCTATCATCTCGAATAGCCTCTCGAACTGCGTCTGAGGAAGGGCCTTTGTGAATGGATCAGCAATGTTATTCTCTGTCTCTACTCTTTTCACCTCGATCTCCCGGCGATCTACGATCTCCCTGATCAGGTGATACCGCCTTAAGATATGTCTGGACTTCTGATGGGACCTGGGTTCCTTCGCTAAAGCTATAGCGCCGTTGTTGTCACAATACAGAGGTATTGGACCAACACTGGAAGGAACCACCTGAAGTTCTGTGAGGAACTTCTTCATCCAGACTGCTTCTTTTGCGGCATCGCAAGCAGCTATGTACTCCGCTTCCATCGTTGAGTCTGCAATGGTCTCCTGCTTGGAACTCTTCCAACAGACCGCCCCTCTATTGAGGGTAAAGACATAACCCGGCATGGATTTGGAGTCATCTTTGTCACTCTGGAAGCCGGAGTCGGCAAAGGCCTCCATCTGGAGGTTTTTTCCGCCATACACTAAGAACATCTCCTTAGTCCTCCTCAGGTACTTGAGAATGTTCTTTACTGCTATCCAGTGATTCTCCCCTGGGTTTGCTTGATACCGGCTTACTACGCTCAATGCATATGCTATATCTGGTTTGGTACATAACATCGCATACATTATAGAGCTTACTGCTGAAGCGTAGGGTATAATCGACATGCGATCCCTTTCCAAATCAGTCTTGGGAGACATATCTTTGGAGAGGGTGATTCCGTGACAAGCCGGTAAGTTACCGCGCTTAGAATCTTCTATACTGAATCTCTTCACTATGGTGTCTATGTACCTGGACTGCGAAAGTCCCAACATCCTCTTTGATCTATCACGATAGATCCGGATCCCCAGAATGTAGGTGGCATCACCCAGGTCTTTCATGGAGAATTTATGTGACAAGAATCTTTTGACTGACTGTAACATAGGAATATCATTTCCTATTAGGAGAATGTCATCCACGTACAAGACGAGGAATACTACAGCTCTCCCTACAATCTTACTGTATATGCAAGGTTCATCTGGATTTTTGATAAAGTCAAATTCTTTGACAGCATCATCAAAACAGATGTTCCAACTCCGCGATGCCTGCTTCAGTCCATAAATGGACTTAAGCAGCTTGCATACTTTACTGCTGCTCCCACTCTGAATGAATCCCTCTGGCTGATCCATATAGACGCTCTCTTCTAAATTACCATTTAGAAAGGCCGTCTTTACATCCATCTGCCAGATTTCATAATCGTGGAAGGCAAGAAGGACCCGAATAGATTTAAGCATAGCCACTGGAGAAAAGGTTTCGTCATAGTCCAAACCAGGTCTTTGACGGAAACCCTTTGCAACAAGTCTAGCCTTATAGGTTTCAACCTGTCTATCTACACCAATCTTCTTTTTGAAGATCCATTTGCATCATACGGGTTTTACCCCATCTGGAGCAACGTCCAAAGTCCATACTTTGTTAGTGTACATGGACTCCATTTCGGTCTGCATTGCATCCAGCCATTTTACTGAGTCACCGCTCTGAATGGCTTGCTGAAAGCTAGTAGGCTCATCATAGTCAATAGTGCAATCCTCTCTATCCCCGTCTATGAGAAAACCGTAGTATCTCTCGGGCGGATGAGATTGCCTACTACTTCTGCGGAGTGGCGTCGGGATATCCTGTTCTCCTGAACCTTCTTGTTCTACCAAGGTTTCAGTAATAGCCTGTGGTTCTGGAATTTCTTCCAGTTCTACTGCGCTCCCACTCTTCTGATTTTCTAAAAATTCAGCTTCTAAGAAGTGGGCATGACGAGAAACAAAAACCTTTTGTTCCTCTGCGTAATAGAAGTAATACCCCTTGGAGTTCTTTGGATATCCCACAAACTTACACTGTACTGAGCGTGCCTCGAGCTTGTCCGCATGCTGCCTTTTTACAAAAGCTGGACATCCCCATGTCTTCAGGTACTGAAGATAGGGTTTCTTTCCACTCCACATCTGATATGGTGTGGTAGGCACAGTCTTGGTTGGAACTTTGTTCAAAAGATATGCAGCTGATTCTAGTGCATATCCCCAGAATGATCGTGGTAACTCAGCCTTACTCATCATGGAACGAACCATATCCAATAGGGTTCGATTCCTCCTTTCTGATACACCATTGTGTTGTGGTGTGTATGGAGGAGTAAGCTGAGAGAGAATTCCATTCTCTTTTAAGTAACCCAGGAACTCGACACTTAAGTATTCACCACCTCGATCAGATCTCAGTGTCTTGATACTTTTGCCTTTTTGGTTTTCTACTTCATTCTTGTATTCCTGGAATTTCTCAAAGGCCTCGGATTTATGTTTCATCAAGAACACATGTCCATACCTAGAGAAATCATCCGTAAAAGTAATGAAGTAGGAATAACCACCTCTCGCATGTATAGACATTGGACCGCATACGTCACTGTGTATGAGTCCCAAGAGCTCGCTTGCTCTTACTCTGTGTCCAGTAAATGGAGTCTTGGTCATCTTTCCTATGAGACAAGATTCACAAGTAGCATAAGATTGATATTCGAACGGATTCAAATATCCTTCTCTATGTAACTTAGTCAACCTTCTTTCATTGATGTGACCTAGTCTACAATGCCATAAGAAAGCCTGAGTTAATTCCGGAGACTTTCTTTTAAGTGTATTCTGGACATTGAAAACCTGAGCTTGACTTAATACGTATATACCGTTATCTAATGTACCTGACCCAATCAGAACTTGATTTAGGTGGATGTATACTACATCGCTTTCGAATGTAAAATTATATCCCTCTCTTGAAAGTGAGGACACTGATATGATATTACAAGTCATACTAGGTACATACAGACAGTTACGTAAAATCAATATCTGCCCACTTGTCAAACCTAGGCGATATTCTCCCACGGATTCAGCGTCCATGCTCATTCCGTTTGCAACTCTGAGAGACCAATCACCTACCTTTATAACTCTACGGTTTCTCAAAGCATGTAATGAATTACAGATATGAGATCCTGCTCTGGTATCTAGTACCCAGGAAGTAGAGTTAATTGACAAACAGTTCTCAATAACAAATACACTTGAGGCTGAAGCCACAACATGCTTCGAATCCTGGCTACTGGCTTTGCTAGCCCTGCAATCATTCTGCCAATGTTCATTCCTGTAACAATAGGAACGACCCTCTTTTACTATATCCAGTCCCGAAACTTTTGTCGTTCTCTTTCCTTCTGCTTCCCTGGTTTCCTTCAGGGTAGGAGGCAGAGACAGTAGATTCAAGTCAGTATCTGACTCGTTTCCCAACGCGGTCTCCAGGTCCTGGAGCTCATCAATACAGCTAGTCATTGTAAGGACGTTGTCCCCTACAGATGACCCGTCAGCCAACCTCGCTTGAATTAATTCGTTCGAGGTCTCATATCTTGCGATATGAGATTGCTCTCCATATAAATCTTTGTTATGGAGAAAGATGGAAACTAAGTCCATCTTCTCGTGCTGCTTCTGGTATACACCATCAACTGAAGCTAACACGAGGCACTTAGCTTTCGCTTTATCTTTTTCCCTTGTCTGACGGATATCCATATCCGCAACAGTGGAAACTGGACCTGGGACGGCGGGATCTTGAGTAGTAATAGGGTGGTCCAGCTTGTCATAGGCAATGGACATCTGGACAGACTTTTGCCACTCATATAAGTAAGATTCAGTCAAATTATTATCTAGATGTAACCTATGTGTAGTCACAAGGTCGCTGCAATTTAAGAGAGAGAAGAAAATACTATTAGCATGATGCTCTTGCAAGTTTAGAATGGTTTAATTTATCTAAACAGGATGGCTCCCACTATTTCTCGAATCCCTCCTCAAACCATAAAAGAAGAATTAGCCAGGACTATTCTCACCGTACAATTCTTGCTTAACCGTTCAGCCAGGTCAGTATCGATACTTCGAGGGAGGTTTTCCAACGCTTTCGTGAAGTTCCTTAATTAAATAACCTCTTTTCTCTGAAGGCGTAACCCCGCTGACACCTTTCTAGGCACCTACTTGGTTTATAGCATTGATCGTTAAGTGACGAATCTCCTGATAAGTAGTATATACTCACAGTAGGATCAGGATCCAAAATATCATCTTATGATAATGTTGAAGGAATCCTACCAACATTCATCAAACTCCAAAATGGTATGCTTCTCTCTGCAAATTTCAGTTTCTTTAGAAATTCCCGATGTGGATTTTTGCCCCATGCTCTTATGACCTTGACGAAGGCCAACAAATCATAAGTCACATGTCAAGTTCTGCCCATCATTATCTAGTTAATTTGAACCCACCCGTACATACCCTTGATGAAGGCCAACAAGGTAATACGACTGTCCCTAACCAACACATCTATCTATGCACCAAATGAATACCCCAGCAGCTACCAAACACTATGCCTTGACGAAGGCCAACAAACATAGCTTGAATACTACTGACCATTCATAAGAAATGACGGAGGGCTACGAATGGTTTTGGCAAAACCGTGAACGTAGTGAACTTGATTTAATCGAAGGAACCTGATACTTTTTAAAAGGAGTGGTTAAAGCTCCGCAATTTAAAAATTCTGATCCCTTTTAAAATAACCGAGCGGTTTCTTTTAAATTTGTTCCAACGACTTAACTTTGGTTTATTTTCTTTGCATTATAATAATGCGTCCCATCAATTATCCTATCATTGCAGAAAACAATGAAAATACCACGTCCTCTTATGCCATCCGCATTCGCCACGGGGTCCCGTCATCACCCGTTAGGTTACTTAACTAACGACAGAGCAGGGGCTGGGCTAGCGCGGGTGTAAAACATAAGTGACGTCTAATAGCTATCATATATAGATATTGTACATTCGTCAGACGCAATAATAAGCATTCCAGATCACAGATGAACTTTATTAGATTTATTAGCAATCCGCATTTGCTTTGAGCCTGCAATAAAAGACGGATTACACAGTTGTGATGAATAGCCATTACCCCACCCTAGACCCCTACGGGTACGGCAAACTACCCGCCAAGTACCCGAAGTGAAGCGGTCTCCCTCAACAACGTGAGTAGGCCACTAAACACTTCGACGTACCCGGTAGTTTGTGTACCCCATCTTGGGTCTATCCTAGGAGCAAAAACAGTAAAAAGAAATAATACAACGGTGGCTACAACCGCAACCTGGATGTGCCCCGCAAAAGAATATTATATCAAATTACATTTACATTGAATGAATGAATATTAAACCCATCTCAAACCCCGGCTAATTATCACAACAGTCCAACACAGTTCATATACACAAACAGTAAACATTACAGAAATGTGCAACCCCCTGCCAACCGACATACTAGCAGTTAGGGGAGGTTTACGAACACATTAAACATTACAGATAAAAACCCAATTAGCAAATATCTTAGAATATCGATCGATAACCATATTCCGTGTTTACCCCAAAAGCCAACCAGCAAAGAAGCAACCTGGGTAGAAACAAAACATACAGGAAGACAAAAAACCAAATAATATGAATTACTGTGAAACTCCGAGTCAACTCGGCGTTGACTCGGCGGCGGATCCGCGGCAAAAGCTCTCTATTGCCGCGGATCCGCGGCCGTTTTACCGAGTCACTGACTCGTATTTTCCCATAACTCATATATTACCCTGCTGTGAATTTTAAGGTATGCCAAATATTTTTTCAGACAAGTTTAAAATTAACAGAAACTTAGGGTTTTCGGTTTTTTGTTTTCGTGTTTTCCGTCGATCGAACTTCTAATCAGTTGCTAACAAGCTAGTAATGGTTTAGTTGGCTCTGATACCACTGTAAGTCCATGTCACGCACCCTACGAACTTGCGGGGAGGCGGAATATATGAAAAACGATTATCAAAGCTTCGTAACACGGACTTGAGCGTATGAATCGTTATTTAAACCATTGCTAACTAGATAATAGAGGTTTAACTACTCGGATACGAACTTATACCTTATGTTACTTGTCCTTTGGGTCTTCATCGCGGTTCTCCACTCCTCGTAGGCTCCTTGGAACATCGGCACCTCAGCGGCCTCCTTAAATAAAAAACGATCCACCCGAAAGCTCCTACGCCAAGCTTAATCTCAAACTTGAGATAACTAGGTTGCTTAAAGTGCTAATCTAAGCTACCTAGGGGATATAGAGTGAGGTTATGGATGTATTAGTCTAGTTAACCCTTGATCTCAACACATAAGAGGTTAGGGTTAGGGTTTGAAGAGAGAGTGAGCTTGAGGAGAGAGAAGGTGAGAATAATAATGAAATGAGATAATGATCTATCATAATATTTATGAAGCATTATAATTTTATCAAATAAGTAAATAAATGATTAATCATCCATGCTTCATAAATGCATTTGAGTGATTCATCTCCATGAGTCATTAAGCATTTATGATGCATTAATGACTTGGATGAATCACACAAATAAGTCACTAATCTCATTTAATGCAATGCCACCTTACCCCCTTAGTCACCACTCTTCTAGAAGCTTCCCGACAAATTACGAGAACGCCCCTCCACTCCGTGAAAACACGGAAAAACTTTAGACTGTATAAATCCAATAACCCGATACTAGAATCTGGCTTAAACCAAAGCCGGCAAGTAAAAACTGTCCGAAAAGTCGTACGTGTGTAAACACACGTACGCATCCGAACTCTTGTCGTAAAACCATACGACCTCTATATCGTTTCTCCTGGAGCAGGGAAACTCTCTGTGTGGGACTCTAAAGACTCGACACTACGCTGGCAGTAGGTTTAACCACAGACCGCAAGCAGTACTAGCTGTACGTAACGGTCCCCAGGTAGATGTCAATAAGAAGGCCGATGAGGAAAACCATCTCGAACCCCTACTGAGCCTTATGTGACAATCTCCGTACAGTCCGGTCTGTTCGTCTAAGACTATCGCATATCAAGCCTAGGGGGCGGCAAGCGTCAGTCCCCTAATAGCTGTATAAGTCGTGTCGGAGCGAAGTCCATTACACCCTGAGAAGCTACTGGAACCTACAAGTATATCTCGCTTGCCCTGGCCAGGGACTTTGCATAATGGCTCTCTGACACAGTGCGATATCAACTCCCAATACCGGGAGAGACGAATCCTATCTAACCGCCACTGCCACCAAGTGCTCGGGACTACTACACCCAACTGCTACCTGTTTGCACGACTCCTTTGAGCCGTGGTAGGGTAGCAATCTAAGAACAGTGGGACACACTCGAGGCGAAGTAGCAGTGTCAAGTCTGTGGACTATGATGTACTCATGTTACCTGGAAACTGTTAACTGACGATGGGTATAACACCAACCAATCAGTTCCCCGGCGAGTCCTGTCCGGTGTACCCGTAACCTAACGAGCACATGTATACTATCTCTAGTACGACGTACTGATGGCTGTAGGACAGACCATCTCCCCAACTGGGATGAGAAGCGTACACACTTAGTCTACTCCAGAATATCGATGCCCTATCTTGATAATCCAACGACCAGGGACTTGTATAGGATGTTGCTTACAGACTACCCGGCCCTCACTAGTGTGACTGCCATCACGACGCTGGTAATCAAGCAAAGATCCTATAGGCTCTACTAATATGTATAAGTGATACGTTACAAGAAACATATGCACATATTAAAGTAGACAGAAACCAAGTAGCATACTACTATTTTTAGCAAGACTGTATATACAACTGTGAATATCCCAAGCTTCCATTAAGTAATATACAATCTAGTATGATACAATAATGGCCCCTAGGGCATATACACTAACAATAGGAAGTTAGGGGTAAAAACATTATTGGAAATTTCAAGTGTTGAAATTTGCAATGAGATTGCATACCTTCTATATGATATTTGGATCCCGATACCCACTGCGAGTAAGAGTTACTCCTGAGATAGTTTTGCACTTTACAATTAGCTAATCCAGTAGGTATCTAGAAAGGTGTCAACGGGTTTATGCCTCTACGGAAACAGGGTTTATTTTAATTAGGTCCGTGCGAAAGTACGGGGAACCTCCCTCGGAGTACCGATACCTGCCTGGACAAACGATTGGAGAACCTGTGGGTGTAATTAATCCCGGCTAATCTTACCTTTTAGGGTTTGAAGGAAGATTTGATAAAAACAGTGGGTGTCATCCTGATTAGATAAAATAACCAATCTAATCTTGCAAATAGCGCACGCAAAGTGATTACCCTTTTCTCTCTCCTGGTAGCGATCAATGAAATGCCTTAATCAAGATAATAATATTGATGTATTGACCGAACCTACTTATTATACTGGGATAGGATCCGCTCTACCTTATGATTGTCATAAGTCTGAGCAAGGAATAGGGAAATATACGGATTCCCACGCCACCCAAACGAAGAAAAAGTATGTTGATGCATTATCTTCGGGTGTGTTCATAACCAAGAACTGTTTCTTAGTTACCTATACGTCCTGGGTATTGGATACCGGATCAGGATCATATACATGTAATTTGTTACATGGGCTAAAGATAGGTTGAGAACTGGGAAAGGGTGATATGTCTCTAGTAGTAGAGAATGGTGCAATTGTTGCAGCCAAAGCAGTTGGCAGATATCACCTAGTGTTATCAACTGGTAATACATTGATTCTAAGCGACTGTTATTCCGTACCAAAATATCGTGAATATTTTCCTGAATCAAGTGTTCATTAGGTTTGGTACGTTGTATAATAATATACACGTTCTGAATCAAAACACAGTTCTAACGTACAGAACACACACAAGAGGAACGGTTCATAAATGAACGAAGTCTTCTTGTGACATTGTAGACCAGGTCATATCGATGAAACAAGACTAGCTAAAGTTCCATAAGGATGCATATTTGAATCCGTTCGAATTTACATCTTATGAAACTTTCCAGTCATGTCTCAAAGACCAAGGTGACCAAATCTCCGTTTACTGGAAACAGAGAAAGAGCTACTGAACTCATGGACAGATACATAGTGATGTATGCGGTCCTATGTCTACATATGCCAGGGATGGTTCCGCGTACTTTATTATATTCAACGATGTTCTCTCAAGATAAGAACATGTGTTCTTGTTGAAACACCAAATCTGTATCTTTTGAGAATTTCAAGGAATATAAGTACGAAGTTGAGAACCAGATGGGTAAAGGTATTCAAGTCCTTTGATATGATCAGGGAGAAGAATATTGGAGCATGGAATTCCGAGACTATTTAAAAGAGAATGAGATTCTCTCTCAGTTTACTCCTCCGAATACACCACAGCACAATGGTATATCGGAATGGAGGAATCGTACCCTATGAGATATGGTGCACTCTATGATGAGTACTGCTGAGTTGTCTATTTCCTTTCAGGGACATGCACTTGAGAAGATGCATACCTATTGAATAGAGTTCCGATCAAATCTGTTGCCTACCACTCCATATGAGATATGGAATAGGAAGAGACCATCTCTTAAAAACGAGTTAAGATATTGGTTGTCCGGCCTATGTTGAAAAGAAAAATCCGGACAAGCTCGAGGCAAGGTCAGTTCTGTGCAAGTTTGTAGGATATCCCAACCATTCGCGAGGCTATATCTTCTACCACACCGAGGAACGAAAAGATATTTTGTTTCTGGACATGTCGCCTTTTTAGAAAAGGAATTTCTTGTGGAAGAAATTAATGGCGATAAGGTAGAAGTGGAAGTAGTTCCAGCAAACAAAAACTATAGCTGATGATTTGTTGGAACTGGAGGATTCAATAGTCCCCGATGAACCGCAGCCACTCCACAGATCTAGTTAGTTTTCTCATCTACCTGAGAGATACTACGGTTTTCTCGTAGACGGTGGGAGCGAGGATTGCATCATGTAGATGATGACCCAACTAGTTTCAAGCAGGCCATCACTGTAGGGTTGCTAGGCACGCTCACAAGGTTCTACGAGGCATCAACCATGCCCGATTAAAAATTTAGCCGTGCCGAACAACTCTAATACGGATCTTTAAACTAGGGTATAGGCGAAAACTTGCATGTTAACAACTTTAACACTAAGTGAAAGAGATTACAACCTTTGTAGATACGGTCCTTCACTTCATTAGCTCCATGTAGACGTCCCCATCGCTGTGATCGTGAACTCCGGACTCTAGAGAAGCTCCACGAGAAGAACGAACGTGCTTGCTACGATGACTTCGAGGCCGAAGATGATCTACGTCGAGGAGACACTAACTCAAGCTATTCCTTCACTAGGTCATGAACTTTGTGAAGAGAACACACTCTACTACATGGCAAGTCGTAGAGGATGAAGAAGTAAGAAATGGGCTCACTTTAGAATTGATTTTCTCACTCTTTTTCTCATAGCACCATTGGAGCTAGATGATGAAGAAGAAGAAGAAGAAAGAATAAGGAATTATCCATCCAAATGAAAACTTATCCAATAAATAATGGCACCATGGTTGAGTTAAGCCCTCATGCTTAACTCACGTAGAGAATTAACCAAGGCTTTAGGTTAAAGGTTAGGTTAAAGAATATCAAAAGAAATGACAAAAGAGTGGACTTTGTCAAAGCTTCTCCAAGCTTCTTCAAGCTTGATTACTTTGACTAAGTTAAACTCTTTTATTAAATCTTAAGATAAAACAATAACCCTAATCTTTACCCTAATCTTGGTATGAGTCTCATACACCCATCTTGTGTGTATCATCAAGCATGATACAAACATGTACACTTGCATATATCATATATAAACAATGTGCACAAACTAGTGAGAAAATAAATCATAAGTAAGCTAATACTTGTTAATGCAATGTAATATATCAAATATATAATTATGCATTAAATTATTAAATCAACTCTTGATTTAATAATCCGGCTATAACCGACTAATATCAAAAGTAACAACTTATCGAATCAACACTTGATCCGATAACCCGGCTATATCGCATACAACCGATCAATGTCACGAATCGCGAGAATAGAATACGGTATCTCATATCGTATTAATCTCGGTCCCGCACATATCACATATGTGCTCCTACTCCGTTTTGCTTGAGCCAGGAAACCCCCGTGTAGGACTCTAAAGACTCGTCAATACGCCGGCAGTAGGTGATGATCATATCAAACACCCACAAGCCGCAAGCGGTGTGCTAAACGTAACGGCCACCCGGGTATTGAGCGATCAGAAGATCAACAAGCAAGCCCGCTAGTTCCTCTGCGAATCCAATCAGTAACACTCCCGTACAGTCCGGTCTCGTCGTCTGATATGTCGCATATCTTGCCTAGGGGTGGTAAACGTCAGACCCCAGTAGCTCGATAAGTCGTGTCGATATGAGGTGTATAATAGTTCGAGAAACTACTGGTAAGACTTACCAGTAAATCTCAGCAACCCTGGCCAGGGATTTCCAGTTATAGCCAATCGAACACAGCGCAACATCAACTCCCTATACCGGGAGAGACGAATCCCCTCCTATCGCTCATTGCCTCCATGTGATTCGGGACTGTACCCAAAAGCCACCTTTTTATACGCCCTCTTAGATGTGGTATGATGGAAATCAAAGCACAGTGGGAATCACACAAGACTCTATGACGATCTCGGGTCAACAGACTAATCTGTACCAGTGTCACCAGAAAACTGCCATCTGACGTAAGGTATAATACCATCTGGGAGTTCTCGGCGAGTCCGTCCAGTGTACCCAGTCTCCACTGAGCACCCGTACACCATCCTTGATGTCAAACACCGATGGATATAGGATCATCCATCGCCCATCAAATGGGTCAAGATGCGTATACGCTAGTCTACTCTGGTGCATCGATGCCCTGTCTCGATACACCCACGACTAGGGACCTTGAAGGATGTACTTATGGACTACCATGTCCTCACTAGTATGATCTGCATCATAGTCCAGGCAGTCAAGTACACATCCTAAGGGCTTTACCAACATGTAACAGAGAGACAATCAGTGTACACGTTAAGGTAAAGAGTAACCAGATAGCATACTATCATGTCGAGCAAGAAAGTCCTCCCTATATATGTCCAAGCATCCACTACAATATACATCACATGTATAGTAATGGCCTCTAGGGCATACATATAACTAACAATCTCCCACTTGCACTAGGGCAATCTGTTGTGGTATCACATACCCAACAATTAGCTGTGGTTGAAGTATCTCATACTCAACCATCCTATAAAAGTCTCTACTGGGAAAAAGGCCTTTGTGAGTGGATCCGTCGTGTTGTCCTCTGAGTCTACTCTCCTGACCTCGATCCCGTGGAGATCAAACATCTCCATGATCATGTGATATTGCCTAAGAATTATATCTGGATTTCTGATGGGACGGGGGTTACTTGGCATAAGCCACAACTCTATTGTCACACAATGGTAGGAACGAAGTTCATCTCATGAACTTATAGATATCCAGACTGCCTCTTTGGTAGCATCTTTGGTAATGATGTATCTTGCCTTTAATCGTCTAGTATGTCACGGTATCTAGCTTGGAACTCTTCCAATATACCGTCCCTCCACTGAGGGTAAAGACAATGCCTGCGACTGACATTCAGTCGTCCTTATCACCCTGGAACCTTTCCAGTGATTCTCCCCAGGATCGATTGATACCATCTCACTACAACTAGTGAGTATCCTAACATCCAATTGGATCTATCTCATAGATCCAAAACCCAGGATTTAGGAGGTATCGCTTTGATCGTATATGGAGAATCTTTGTGATAAGCGGAGATTGACCGAGCGTAGCATAGGAAACTCCTTCCCTATCAAGTGTATGTCATCCACGTACTCTACGAGGATCATCACCAGACTCCCTACTACCTTTTTGTATATACAAGGTTCATCTACCATTTTGATGAAGTCAAACTCTTTGACTACCATCTCAAAACAGATGTTCCAACTCCGCGATGCCTGCTTTATCAACATAAAACATCTTGCACACGTTTACGCTGCTCCCACTGTCTACGAAGCCCTCTGGCTGTGTACTTATAGACGCTCTTTTCTAAAACATCATTTAGAAAAGCAGTCAAGACACCCAACCGCCAGATATCGTAGTCATGGTATGTAGCCGTGGCAAGTAGGATCTGGATGGACTTAAGCATAGCTTTGAAAGTCTCAACTTTTCCATGTACACCAAGTAATCTTCTCAAGATATACTCGCTCCTGATGGGGATTTAACCCTTCAGATAAAGCAACCAAAGTCCATACTTTGTTGGTGTATAAGGATTCTATCTCAGATCGATAAGCATCCAGCCATTCTTACAGAGTCCCACTCTTGATGGCCTGCTCGAAACTAGTTGGGTCATCATCTCATGATGCAATCCTCGCTCCCACTGTCATAGAGAAAACCGAAGTATCTCTCAGGTGGGTGAGGAACCCTACTAAATCAGCGGAGAGGCTGAGGTTCGTTGGTTACTGTTGAATCCTTTGGTTCTACCAAATCATCTGCTATAGTTTGTATAGCTGGAACTTTTCCAGTTCTATATAACAGACCTTGCCTCGAGCTTGTCCGGATTTTGCTTTTAGACATAGTCCGGACAACCCCAAATCTTAACAAACTTAAGATATGGGCTCTTCCCTTTCCATATCACATATGAAGTGGTAGGCAACTGATTCGATTTGAACCCTATTCAATAGGTATGCAGCTTCTCAAGCGCATAACTCCCAAAAGGAAATAGGAAACTCAGTAGTACTCATCATAGAGCACACCATATCACATAGGGTGCTATTGCTCCGCCCCGATATACCAACTCACTATGGTGTATACGGAGGAATAATGCTGAGAGAGAATCACATTCTCCTTTAGAATATTCCAGGAATTCCGTGCTCAAGTATTCTCCTCCTTGATCTCATCAAAGGACATAATACTTATACCCGTATTTTGGTTCTCTACTTCTAACTTATATTCCGTGAATATCTCTAAAGGTTCGGACTTGTATTTCAACAGGAATATATGTCTGAATCTTGAGAGATCATCAGAGAATGTAATGAAGTACAAAGAACCGGTCTTGGCATGTGTAGACAGGGGATCTTCATACATCAGCATGTATCAATCCCAAGAGTTCACTAACTCTTTCTTTGTTTCCAATAAACGGAGCTGTGGTCATTTTATCTTTGTGACATGACCGGCAAGTTTCACAAGATGTAAATTCAAACAGATTTAAATATGCATCTAAATGCAACTTAGCTAGTCGGGTCGTATTGATATGACCTAGTCTACAATGCCTCAAGAAGGATTCGTTCATTTCTGAACTCTTCCTCTTGTGTGTGTTCTGTATACTAAGAACAGTAGTTTGATTTAGAATGTCAATGCTTTTAGATAACGTGTCTGAACCGATCAACTCTTGATATAGGAAATGTTCAAAACATTATCCATCAATACAAAATTATATCCTTTCTTTACTAATAAAGAGAGTGATATGATGTTGTATATCAGGTTCGGTATCTAATAATATTTTTTCAGAATCAATGTATTCTGGTAATACAGGGTGATAGTGACCAACAGACTTGGCTGCAACACTTGCACTCTTTTCTGTCTCATGAAACTTATCACCCGTTCTCAGTTCTCTACCTATCTGTAGCCCATGTAACAGATTACATATGCGGGATCCTGATCCGGTATCTCATACCGAGGACGTAAAGGATACTGAGAAACAGTTCTATGTAATGAACACACCCGAAGATGATGCATCAGCATGCACTTTCTTCGTTTGGGCGGCACGGGAAATCTGGTATTCCCTAATTTCCTGCTCTGTCTTATAACAATTATAAGTTGGAGCGGGACCAACGTTCCCCAGCTTAGTATAACAAGCGGGTTTGGTCAATTCATCCGTATTATTATCTTGATTAAGGCGTGATATGGTCGCTACCTGGAGAGAGAGAGAAGAAAACACTCAGCGTATGCTCTTGCAAGATCAGATTGGTTATTATTTTATCTAATCAGGATGGCTCCCACTGTTTTTATCAAATCTTCCTTTAAACCCTAAAAGGAAAGACTAGCCGGGATTAATTACACGCTACAAGTTCGCCAATCTTTCAGCCAGGCCAGTATCGGTACTTTGAGGGAGGTTCCCCGTGCTTTCGCACGGACCTAATTAAAGTAAACCCCGTTTTCCCAGAGGCGTAACCCCGTTGACACCTTTCTAGACACCTACTTGATCGGCTAATTGTAATGTGTAAAACTCATCCAGGAGTAACTCTTACTCGCAGCGGGTATCGGGATCCAACTATCTCATAGAAGGTATGCAATCTCATTGCAAATTTCAACACTTGAAATTCTCGATAATATTTTACCCCTAGCGTCCTATGACCTTGACAAAGGCCAACAAACTATAGGCTGCTAGTCAAGTTCAACCCGTCATTTCTTGATTGAATTAAACCCACCCGAACGGCCCTTGACAAAGGCCAACAAGGTCGCATGACTACCCTAATCCAATCTGCATCATATGCATAAGCAGATAATTACTATTCAGTTACAGCACACTACGCCTTGACAAAGGCCAACAAACGCAGCACGAATACTAAACAGTCCTTATCTGAAATGACGGAGGGCTACGACAGGTTTTTCTGAAAACCTATTACGTAATGAACTTGATATCGTTGTAGAATCAAATGATTTTAAAATGGAGTGTTTTTTAGGCTTTTCTAGTTTCGCTAAAGGGGTCACTCCCGGTGAAGGGATCGTCGGCCCTTTCCTCATCGAATAAGGTGCAGGATATATCATATATACCGCTGTGCAAAGCAAAAACTATAGAAGTAATCAAAGGACAAACCGAGGGTTGTAGCATTTGCCAGTTATTGCTAAAGGGGTCACTCCCGGTGAGGGGATCTCGGCCCTTTCCTTATCGAATAAGGTGCAGGATGTTCTACAAGGAACACCGCGATGCAAAGCAAGAACCGTAGCTACCTGTTTTTGAAAATTCGATTCCACAACATCTTTTAGGTTACTTTTTTTTCATTAATCACATTAATGAAGTCCCGTCATTTAAGTCACCTAAACATCACAGATAAATACGACGTACACTTATGCCATCCGCATTCGTCTCGATGTCCCCTCATGCACCATTAGGTTAGGTAACTAACGGCAGAGCGGGGCAGGGCTAGCGCGGGTGTAAAACATAAGTAACGTCTATATAATATATCATATATACTATATACAGTATCTATCACAACATATCAAATGATCACATCACAGATATCGCAGAAGAAGAACATATATGAAATATTGGATATACTAGGACGTCCGTGTTTTCAATACGAGCCTGTATAAAACACGGATTCCAAGGTCGCGATGAATAGCCAAACCCACATCCCTAGACCCCTACGAGAGCGGCAAGCAACACTGCCAATTCTAGGGTTAGGAGACCCGGTCTCGACTCCTCGAGATGGTCTCCCACTGGACCCTAGAACCCGGTTACTTGTGCTCCCCGCCTTGGGTCTATCTAATGCGGAAAAGTAAATAATATACAATGGTGACATCATCCTCAGCCCGGAAGTGCCCCAATAAAAGAATATTACATACAAATGAATTTTACATGAATGAAAAAGAAAAAACTCTCATCTCACATAAACCCCCGGCTATTCAAACGCGACGATCCAATACAACATATCACAGCAACACATAATATCTTATATCATCAACGTAAGCAAGTATGCGTATCCCGATTGTCGTTGATGTATAGCAACGAAGCCGGCGATACACCACATACTACGCTTACGGTCACAGAAAAGAAAGTGTAAAACTACAACAGTTGGAATCCACAACCTCCTTAGACATCGCATGCCTAACCAAATGAATTCCTTAGACATTGCATACCTAACAATTATAAACCCCGTATTTTAGTCTCATTTTCGAAAACTCTTTTCAATATCAAGTCGGGCAATTCAACAAGATTCCCGACATCCTGATCGAATGCTCGTCGCAAACTTTAGTAGACGGCCGCACCCCTGGATGCCGTCGACGAAGTGCACTAAGGCGGAACACCGCTGCCGCGAGCACCCGAACGGATGCTTTTGGCGACGGGGTTCTCCTACAGTCACTTGGTCAGGGCTATGGGGCATGGGTGTCTATTAAGTTTACCCGGCGAGTATCCGCGTACGCTACGTGATTGCGACGGACTTTTGATCACATCAAAATCCCGTGGCAACCGATCAATTAAGACTAAACTGCTGTGTTTATAACATTCAAATTAGTTATCTCATAACTACTTGTGGATTCCAAATATTGTATCACATTCCAGATAAATAGACAATGTTAAACTTTCCGATCGAATAATTAAACACCTAAGTTTTCCCAAATAGCTCAACACTTGAGCGGAGTTCAAAAATATCCATCACATGCCTCAGTACCGATGGTTCAGCCGTAGAAGGGTCAAGCCAACGCCTCACATGTGGCACGCCGTACTGCCCCAAACCTTAAGGTTCAGAGGCAGTTCAAGACGGTCACATAATCGAGTTAAGGTTTGTTGTCTTCTAGAGGGTCCATCGCGTTACTTGCACGACTTAGAACGTTCTTAAACTCGAGAAAAAATCCAACTTTTGAAAAAATTTCCGACTGGGGAAAAAGTGAGTTATTGATATCCGTCCGAACTTTTTAACAGTTTCTAAAAATTATCCGGACAAAACTAAACAAAGTTAAATTATCTGATCGAATCAACGATTCCCCAATACAACCCTAGAAAACTCAACACTTGAGTGGAATTAAAAAAATTCCATAAAAAAATAACAATAAAGGACCTAAGAATAATTACATGAAATTCTAGGGACTAAGTCACAATTTGGGCCGCGGAACTGCCGCCAAACCCTTGGTTTGGCCACGGTTCCGCGGTCATATTTGCGAATTAGAGGTCTGTACTTCACAGTAATTCTTATTTTTTCCTGCTTATTTTTCGGAGAATTTTTAATTCATAAAAAATCACATTTTTGAAAATATCCAGAGAGGGGTAAACATCGGGGTTTCCGGGTTCGATCGGATTTTAAACTTCGCTCAGACTTCGCCTAAAGCTCTAGCTTGGCTCTGATACCACTGTAGGGTTGCTAGGCACGCTCATAAGGTTCTACGAGGCATCAACCATGCCCGATTAAAAATTTAGCCGTGCCGAACAACTTTAATACGGATCTTTAAACTAGGGTTTAGGCGAAAACTTGCATGTTAACAACTTTAACACTAAGTGAAAGAGATTACAACCTTTGTAGATCCGGTCCTTCACTTCAATAGCTCCGTGTAGACGTCCCCATCGCTGCGATCGTGAACTCCGGACTCTAGAGAAGCTCCACGAGAAGAACGAACGTGCTTGCTACGATGACTTCGAGGCCGAAGATGATCTACGTCGAGGAGACACTAACTCAAGCTATTCCTTCACTAGGTCATGAACTTTGTGAAGAGAACACACTCTACTACATGGAAAGTGGTAGAGGATGAAGAAGTAGGAAGTGGGCTCACTTTAGAATTGATTTTCTCACTCTTTTTCTCATAGTACCATTGGAGCTAGTAAGCTTTTGGATGGAGCTAGATGATGAAGAAGAAGAAGAAAGAATAAGGAATTATCCATCCAAATGAAAACTTATCCAATAAATAATGGCACCATGGTTGAGTTAAGCCCTCATGCTTAACTCATGTAGAGAATTAACCAAGGCTTTAGGTTAAAGGTTAGGTTAAAGAATATCAAAAGAAATGACAAAAGAGTGGACTTTGTCAAACCTTCTCCAAGCTTCTTCAAGCTTGATTACTTTGACTAAGTTAAACCTTTTTGTTAAATCTTAAGATAAAACAATAACCCTAATCTTTACCCTAATCTTGGTATGAGTCTCATACACCCATCTTGTGTGTATCATCAAGTATGATACAAATATGTACACTTGCATATATCATATATAAACAATGTGCACAAACCAGTGAGAAAATAAATCATAAGTGAGCTAATACTAGTTAATGCAATCTAATATATCAAATATATAATTATGCATTAAATTATTAAATCAACTCTTGATTTAATAATCCGGCTATAACCGACTAATATCAAAAGTAACAACTTATCGAATCAACACTTGATCCGATAACCCGGCTATATCGCATACAACCGATCAATGTCACGAATCGCGAGAATAGAATACGGTATCTCATATCGTATTAATCTCGGTCCCGCACATATCACATATGTGCTCCTACTCCGTTTCGCTTAAGCCAGGAAACCCCCGTGTAGGACTCTAAAGACTCGTCAATACGCCGGCAGTAGGTAATGATCATATCAAACACCCACAAGCCGCAAGCGGTGTGCTAAACGTAACGGCCACCCGGGTATTGAGCGATCAGAAGATCAACAAGCAAGCCCGCTAGTTCTCCTGCGAATCCAATCAGTAACACTCCCGTACAGTCCGGTCTCGTCGTCTGATATGTCGCATATCTTTCTTAGGGGTGGTAAACGTCAGACCCCAGTAGCTCGATATGTCGTGTCGATATGAGGTCTATAACAGTTCGAGAAACTACTGGTAACACTTACCAGTAAATCTCAGCAACCCTGGCCAGGGATTTCCAGTTATAGCCAATCGAACACAGCGCAACATCAACTCCCTATACCGGGAGAGACGAATCCCCTCCTATCGCTCATTGCCTCCATGTGATTCGGGACTGTACCCAAAAGCCACATTTTTGCATGCCCTCTTGGATGTGGTATGATGGAAATCAAAGCATAGTAGGAATCACACAAGACTCTATGACGATCTCGGGTCAACAGACTACTCTGTACCAGTGTCACCAGAGAACTGCCATCTGACGTAAGGTAAAATACCATCTGGGAGTTCTCGGTGAGTCCGTCCAGTGTACCCAGTCTCCACTGAGCACCCGTACACCATCCTTGATGTCAAACACCGATGGATATGGGATCATCCATCGCCCATCAAATGGGTCAAGATGCGTATACGCTAGTCTACTCTGGTGCATCGATGCCCTGTCTCGATACACCCACGACTAGGGACCTTGAAGGATGTACTTATGGACTACCATCTCCCCACTAGTATGATCCGCATCATAGTCCAGGCAGTCAAGTACACATCCTAAGGGTTTTACCAACATGTAACAGAGAGACAATCAGTGTACACGTTAAGGTAAAGAGTAACCAGATAGCATACTATCATGTCGAGCAAGAAAGTCCTCCCTATATATGTCCAAGCATCCACTACAATATACATCACATGTATAGTAATGGCCTCTAGGGCATACATATAACTAACAATCACAAGTGGAGACTATGTGAAATGGCCGGATGCTATCCGATCTGAGATGGAATCCATATACACCAACAAAGTATTGACTTTGGATGTTGCTCCTGAAGGGGTAAAACCCATCGGGAGCAAGTGGATCTTTGAGAAAGATAATTTGGTGTAGATGGAAAAGTTGAGACTTTCAAAGCTAGACTTGTCGCTAAGCTTAAGTCCATCAGGATCCTACTTGCCATTGCTGCATACCATGACTATGATATCTGGCAAACTGCACGTCAAAACCGCTTTTCTAAATTGTGATTTAGAAGAGAGTGTATATGACACTGCCAGAGGGCTTCGTAGACAGTGAGAGCAGCGGAAGCATGTGCAAGCTACTTGAATCCATCTACGGGTTAAAGCAGGCATCGCAGAGATGGAACATCTGTTTTTTTGTGAAGCTGTCAAAGAGTTTGATTTCATCAAAAAGGTAGATGAAACATGTATAAATAAAAAGGTTGTAGAGAGTATGGTTGTCTTTCTCGTATTGTACGCGGATGACATACTCTTGATAGGAAAGGGTATTCCTATACTACACTCAGTCAAGCACCTCTTATCACACAGGTTCTCCATGAAAGATCTAACCGATATCTCCTACATCCTGGAGATATAGATCTATATAGATAGATCTAAATGGATTTGGGATTGTCCCAATCCAGGTACATAGACACGATGCTAAAGGGGTTTAGTATGGAAGATTCTAAGCGTGGTAATGTACCCGTTAGTTCATGAGTTAGCGAAGCGCTGTAGTAGCGCCGAAGTACTTTTTGAGGGAAAGTGCCTGTTCCGTCGGGAAGCGTAACTAAAACGGACTTTCCACATGAGACAAGGTTAATCGGAACGGGTGTCGCAAGACCCCTTGGAGCTTTCAAAAAGAGGAAAGAAAACCAATATCGCGCTAGCGCTCACTCCGTTGTTTGGTCGTGAATCACTCTCTCCAAAGAGATATCTCTTGAGACTAATTTGGAGAGGGCTCGCATACAAGGGATACCATATGCTTTGGCAGACGGGTCAATCATGTATTGGATGTTATGTACCATACCAGATATAGCTTACTCACTAGGTGTAGTGAATAAGTATCGAAAAAATCTTTGGGAAAACCACTGGACAGCTGAAGAACATTCTTAAGTGCTTGAGAAGGACTAAAGAGATGTTCTTGGTGTATGGTAACGGTGAACTCCAAATGGAGTCCTTTACCGATTCGGGCTTCCAGAGTGATAAGGACGACTGAAAGTCAGTCTCGAGTTTTGTCTTCACCCTCAGTGGAGGGACGGTATGTTGGAAGGGTTCTAAGCTATATACCATAGCAGACTCGTTGATAGAGGCTAATTACATCGCTACCAACGATACTGCCAAAGAGATTGTCTGGATGAATAGAGTTCATGAGATGAACTAGGTTCCTACCATTGGGAATCCAATACCTGTATATTGTGATGACAATGGAGCTATAGCTTTGTCCTAGGAACCCCAGTCCCGTCAGCGATCCATACATATTCTTAGACAGTATCACCTAATCAGGGAGATAGTTGATCTCAGGGAGATCGAGGTCAGGAGAGTTGACATAGAGGATAACACAGCGGATCCACTCACCGAGGCCATTCCCTAGATGCTATTCGAGAGAATTTTAGGATGTTGGGAATGAGATACTACAACAACTGGCCTTAGTGCAAGTGGTAGATTGTTAAGAATATGTATGCCCTACAGGCTATTATTGATGATATAGTGGATGCTCGGACATATATAGAGGGGACTTTCTTGCTCGATATGATAGTATGCTATAAGGTTACCTTTATCTTAACATGTAGACTAGTATTTATACTGTCTGTCTCTTACATGTTGATAAAGCCCTTAGGATATGTACTTGACTACCACGATTATGATGAGATCATACTAGTGGGGCCAGGGTGGTCCAAAAGTACATCCTTTAATCGGTTCCTAGTCGTGGGAATATCGAGACTAGGGCATCGATATTCCAGAGTAGACTAATGCGTACGTTTCTTGTCTCTTAGAGGGCGATGGTTGATCCCACAACCATTGGTGTGTGACATCAAAAATTGTACATAGGTGCTCATTGGAGAATGGGTACACCAAACATGACTTGCCGAGGACTCCTATGTGGTAGTATACCTATCGTCAAATAGCAGTCCTCTGGTGACACTGGTATAGGTTAGTCTGTAGACCCTAGATCGTCATAGAGTCTTGTGTGGCTCCCACTGTGCTTTGATTTCCTCCCTACCATGCTCAAGAGGAGTTGTGCAAACAGGTGGATTTTGGGTACAGTTGTTCGCCGCCGAAAGACGCGGCCGGGATGTTGGGACGTCCGGCCGGAATTTAGGGGGGGCAGATGTTATTTGGTTTTATCCGTCCATCTCTCCGAAGATACCAAGTTGATTTATGACACCATGTATCAAAGGTTTAGACGGATGCGGCCGTTGTAGCAGACTTCGTCAGATTCTCCTCATTGTGAGGGTTTTCGACTATGGGGACGCTCTACCCTACAGGAGCAAGCCCCTACAGTTAATTACGCTACCGCATCGCGGTAACCACTTTCTCCTTCTCCAGATATTCACTTCGTGTCATGTGTGTTTGTTCTATTTTTGGTTGCCCGTAGATTGTATACGGAGACTAATTTGTGTTGTCGCCCGTAGGGCGTGGATTAGTCCAAATCTGTATTTTCTTAGATTTGGGTTTGGGTTGGTTTAAGGATCGTTAATCTTGTTTTAGATTAAGATCAACTCAAACATTTTTTGAGGATACGTTAGTCTAATTTTAGACTATGATCTACTCAACAGGATTTTGTTTAATTTATAGGGATATTGCGGTTCGCAATTTAGTTTTTAGGGACGTTGCGGTCCGCAATTTAGTTCTAAGGACGTTGCGGTCCAAATAGTTTAGTTTTAAGGACATTGCGGTCCAAAGTCTAAGGACATCATAGTCCGTGGAATTTAGTTTTTAGGGACGTTTTTAAGGACGTTGCGGTCCACAATTTAGTTTTAAGGACGTTGCGGTCCAAAGTTTAAGGACATCATAGTCCGCGGAATTTAGTTTTTAGGGACATTGCAGTCTACAATTTAGTTTTAAGGACGTTGCAGTCCACAATTTAGTTTCAAGGATGTTGCGGTCTACTGGGTTATTGGTTTGGGGGGCTATACCAAGAATTATTGGTTATTGGGACTCTCCACCTCTCTGAAGACGTTGAAGAATTACAACGACATGTATCAGAGGTGTGGAGAGATGTACCCTTGAACCAATGAATGTTCATCAAAGATTTGATAACCTTGTTTGGGACTAAGTCCAATTTAGAAGAAGACCTATGGTCTCGGTCGATTTTGGGTTTGGACAACTTTGGGCTCAGCCCACTTAGTCTTTATCATTTCTCTTTTTTTATAAAGTGTTAGACACTTGCTAGGACATAGTCCTTTCTCTATGCACATAATGCTAAATATTTATGTGAATACTGACACCCACTTTTTTTTTGTTTTTTATGAGTGTTGAACACTCTTCATGGCGCTAGGCTCTTCTTGAGGAGCGCAGAGCGCTCTGTGTTAAGTAGTGCCCACGTGAGGGGCACGTGGGGCTCTTAGCGCTGAGTGCCAGCATTTGAGCGTTGAGCGCTCTTATTAAATAGCGCCCACGTGAGGAGCACGTGGAGCGCTCGGCGCCGAGTGCCAGATTTGAGTGCTAAGCACTCTTTATTAAATAGAGCCCACGTGAGGAGCACGTGGAGCGCTCGGCGCTGAGTGCCAGATTTGAGTGCTAAGCACTGAGTTTTTCGTTCTGCCCAATTCAATTCTCTAAGAATTTGGTTCTCCCATGTGAAAGACTTCGTCTTATAGATCTGAGATCTGGAAAAAGAACTAAGTTCTTCTGATGTGAGAGTTAAACTCTTATATGTGGAGGAGATGCTATGATCTCTCTTCTTTTTATGAAAGACTTTGTCTTATAGATCTGTGATTTAGAAAAAGAACTAAGTTTTTCTGATGTGAGAGTTAAACTCTCAAATATAAAGGAGATGCTATGATCTCACTTATTGTTATTTTACCTTGAAGAAAATTCTTCTTCTTAGAGGTTTCTTTTCTCTTCTTTTTTTTTTTGAGAACTTGAAGTTTATGGGGGGTTCTTCTGTATAAGACTTGAAGTCTTGGGTCCTTTATATAGGGGAGGCCGATTTGTTGAATTAGTTAAGGAAATCTCTCATTGAGAGATCTCTGATTGATTTGGGGATGTTTCCCACCATTGGATCTTTGATCCAAGAGCTTCTGTTTTACAGAAGGCGTCTTTCTTGTTTTTTGCAAGATTGGGAAAATATTTTCCCATACAGAACTTATTCTGTATCTTGGTGATGTTTAATCACCATTGGATCTTTGATCCAACAGTGCTATGATTTATAGAGCACAATCTTTCTTGTTTAAAAAGATTTGAAGAGTATTTCCCCAGTCAGAATTTGATTCTGTGCTCTGATGATTTATCATCTTCGTTGGATCTTTGATCCAAGGGTGAAAAACATTTAGTTCTAACGCTGGCGCTCTCGTACTTTGCACGTGAGGCGCTACCTCAGAGTATTTATCTCTTAGCGCTGGTGCTCTTGGTGCGAGCGCTCTCATGCTTTGCACGCGAGGCGCTGCCTCAGAGTCTTTTGACTCTTAGCACTGGCACTCTTGGCGCTGGCGCTCTTAGCGCCAGCGCTCTTGTGCTTTGCATGTGAGGCGCTGCCTCAGAGTTTTTGACTCTTAGTGCTGGAGCTCTTGGTGCTAGCGTTCTCGTGCTTTGCACGTGAAGCGCTGCCTCAGAGTCTTTTGACTCTTAGCACTGGCGCTCTTGGCGCTGGCGCTCTCGTGCTTTGCACATGAGGCGCTGCCTCAGAGTCTTTGACTCTTAGAGCTGACACTCTTGGCGCTAGGGCTCTCGTGCTTTGCACGTGAGGCGCTGCCTCAGAGTCTTTGACTCTTGGCGCTGGCGCTCTCGGCACCAGCGCTCTCATGAGGCGCTGCCTCAGTTCAAATTTCAAATTTTGAATAGAGCTTTGCTCTCTGATTGGGAGAAACAAATGCCCCCCACCGTTGCGCTCACGTGGTTTACACGTGATTGCAGCGGTGGCAGCCTTTCTACCGTTAGATCAACTTGGAAGTTGGATCGACTTCCAGCGTCTATAAATAGGGCCTTTGGCCCTTTGAGATGACCGATGTTCATCTTCTTGCTTTGTTCTTTTTGTTTCTCCTGAGAATATAATTCTCCCTCTTTCAGAGCTTAGCTCTCTGCCTTAAGAAACTCTTAGAGTCAAAACTCTGTCCAAATTTGGTAAGGATTGAACTTAATAATAGAGCTTTGCTCTTCTCAGATCATAGATATTAAAAAAATGTTTTAAAGTTTTACCCATTGATAGAGTCGTGCTCATCTTTAGATCATAGATCTTCAAGATATAATTTTTTTAGGGTGATTTTAACCCATGAATTGGAACACTGTTCATCTTCCATGAAGAACTCTTAGAGTTTGTTCACAGATCTTAGAGTTTTTTAACTCAGTAAAATCTTTGCTTTTTAGGGTTTTTGATGGGTTACTCCATCATTTTCATAGAGTATAGCTCTTTTAGAATTCTTGGGGAATTTTTATTCCCCTCATAATGACAGATTTGATTTCTATTGCAAAGCGCTGCTCTCGAGGGAGTTTAACTCCTTGGACCAATGAGCCTCTCATTAAATGAGAATCCTTTTAGGATTTTCCTTTTAATGGGTGACTGTCTCATTAATGATGAGCCATCACCTTGATTTTATGGGTCCCTCTTAGTCCTATTCCACTGCATTGCAGTGTGGTACAAATTTAAAGTACCAAGTGTAGGGTGTTTTTCGTCACCCCATTGAGATGGGAATACGCGCGCGCTTGTCAGGCGTACTACAGATTCCCCCTTCCTGGGAAAGGGCGGGGTTTATTGATTGTGGGGATCCGAATCTCCGGCAGCCGCGGACTAAGCTGCCGTTAATTACCCCTCGCCTTTGGGGCGAGGGAACCTCCGATTAACGGGTTAAACTGGTCATGCGAACTCAATGTGCGGTATGCGTGTGTTGTGTTTTGAAAAGGGGTTTTGGATATATCGGGAGCCACGCAGAGTTTTTACGGGGGTGCATGTGTGTGCACATATGTATGCATATGTGTATATATATATATGTATATGTGTATATATATATATATATATATATATATATATATATATATATATATATATATAAAAGAAAGAGGGGGAAAAGGCATCCAAAGGATTCGTGGGGCCAACGCCTTGGGCGCTGTGCGCCCAGGTGCTGTGCGCTCAGGCGCTAGCGTGCCATGTGTCGGCACGTGGGCGCTCTGTGCTTGAGCGCAAGCGCGCCACGTGTCGGCACGTGGGCGCTTTGCGCTTCAGCGCCTGATGCTCGAGCTCAAGTGCGCCACGTGTCGGCACGGGGGCGACTTGCGCTTGAGCGCTGGGCGCTTGAGCGCAAGTGCGCCACGTGTCGGCACGAGGGCGACTTGCGCCAGAGCGCTGTGCGCTTGAGCGCAAGCGCGCCATGTGTCGGCGCTGGGGCGACTTGCGCTCGAGCACTTGCGCTGGAGCGCAAGCGCGCCACGTGTCGACACTGGGGTGACTTGCGCTCGAGCGCTTGCGCTTGAGTGCAAGCGCGCCACGTGTCGGCACGTGGGCGTTTTGCGCTCGAGCGCAGGGCACTGTTGTGCAAGCGCTCCATGTGTCGGCACATGGGCGCTTTGCGCTTGAGCGCAAGCGCGCCACGTGTCGGCACGTGGGCGCTCTGCGCTTGAGCGCCGGCGAGGAAAAGAGACTTTTAGCCTAAAAAGATTCTCGGAAGAGAAATCAGAGTGGAGTTGGACTCCTAAGTGTGTTTTTGGGGTTAGTGGAATGGGTTCTTCTTCCTCCTCCTCTGTTAGCTGGATCTTGAAGATCAAGAGATGTGAGATCTCAAAATCTCTCTTTTTTGGGATCTAAAGACAGATCCAAGTTCCCCTTTATGGGTTTGGTGGTGAAAAACTATCTTGTTTTTTGAAAAGGAAGAGTAAAACTCTTGATTTAATTCAAAAGAAACAAGAAGGTTTGAGACCTTCAGAAAAGGGAAAGAAATACAAACCCTAGGTTTTTTTTGAGAGAGAATGAAAGTGTTTTTTTATTCATCATCATGTTGCCTTTTATAGGCTTACATATTTGCATATAGCCCCTTGGGCTTCACAAAATGGTATTTTAGCCATCCCATGGCTCATGTGTCATTTCTTTTTGCACATAAGCCATGGGTTTACAAAATATTGGCTTTATGCCCATTTTGCATGCATTCATGTATAAAAAAATTACATAAAAATTATTTATTACATGATCTATATTTTGGCATGGAGGAGGCTGGCCGCGGGCTCGACTTGGGCATGGGCCCGCTTGACCTGGGCTTGGGCCCACCTAGCTTGGGGGTTGACCTTGATTTTGACTCGGTCAACCGGGGTGTAAATTTTTACCCCAACAAATTGCCCCCCATCAATGAATGCACACCGCACATGTGGGTCGTGTGCATGAAATTGATGGATCTTCTTTTGCGTGGAGGCGACTTACTTTGGTTCCAACATTTTGGGATGCACTGCCCTTTTTATGACATGGACGGTCAAGGTGGAACATCATTCCGTGGGCGGAGCATCCTTCGGGGAGCATGATTCCCGGGGATCGGAGCATCATTCTGATTTGCGGAGCATAATTCCAAGGATCGGAGCATCATTCCGATGAGCGGAGCATGGTTCCAGGGATCGGAGCATCATTACGAAGGGCGGAGCATGATTCCAGGGATCGGAGCATCATTCCGATGAGCGGAGCATCATTCCAATTTGCGGAGCATAATTCTAAGGATCAGAGCATCATTCCGATGAGCAGAGCATGATTCCAGGGGATCGGAGCATCATTCCGAAGGGCGGAGCATGATTCCAGGGATCGGAGCATCATTCCGATGAGCGGAGCATCATTCCAATTTGCGGAGCATAATTCCAAGGATCGGAGTATCATTCCGATGAGCGGAGCATCATTCCAATTTGCGGAGCATAATTCCAAGGATCGGAGCATCATTCCGATGAGCGGAGCATGATTCCAATTTGCGGAGCATAATTCTAAGGATCGGAGCATCATTCCGATGAGCGGAGCATGATTCCAGGGATCAGAGCATCATTCCGAAGGGCGGAGCATGATTCCAGGGATCGGAGCATCATTCCGATGAGCGGAGCATCATTCCAATTTGCGGAGCATAAGCATCATTCCGATGAGCGGAGCATCATTCCAATTTGCGGAGCATAATTCCAAGGATCGGAGTATCATTCCGATGAGCGGAGCATCATTCCAATTTGCGGAGCATAATTCCAAGGATCGGAGCATCATTCCGATGAGCGGAGCATGATTCCAGGGATCGGAGCATCATTCCGAAGGGCAGAGCATGATTCCAGGGATCGGAGCATCATTCTGATGAGCGGAGCATCATTCCAATTTGCGGAGCATAATTCCAAGGATCGGAGCATCATTCCGATGAGCGGAGCATGATTCCAGGGGATCAGAGCATCATTCCGAAGGGCGGAGCATGATTCCAGGGATCGGAGCATCATTCCGATGAGCAGAGCATCATTCCAATTTGCGGAGCATAATTCCAAGGATCGGAGTATCATTCCGATGAGCGGAGCATCATTCCAATTTGCGGAGCATAATTCCAAGGATCGGAGCATCATTATGATGAGCCGAGCATGATTCCAATTTACGGAGCATAATTCCAAGGATCGGAGCATCATTCCGATGAGCGGAGCATGATTCCAGGGATCGGAGCATCATTCCGAAGGGCAGAGCATGATTCCAGGGATCGGAGCATCATTCCGATGAGCGGAGCATCATTCCAATTTGCGGAGCATAATTCCAAGGATCGGAGCATCATTCCAATGAGCGGAGCATCATTCCAATTTGCGGAGCATAATTCCAAGGATCGGAACATGATTCCGATGAGCGGAGCATGATTCTAGAGGATCGGAGCATCATTCCGAAGGGCGAAGCATGATTCCAGGGATCGGAGCATCATTCCGATGAGCGGAGCATCATTCCAATTTGCGGAGCATAATTCCAAGGATCGGAGCATCTTCTGATGAGCGGAGCATCATTCTAATTTGCGGAGCATAATTCCAAGGATCGGAGCATCATTCCGATGAGCGGAGCATGATTCCAGGGTATCGGAGCATCATTCCGAAGGGCGGAGCATGATTCCAGGGATCGGAGCATCATTCTGATGAGCGGAGCATCATTCCAATTTGCGGAGCATAATTCCAAGTATCGGAGCATCATTCCGATGAGCGGAGCATCATTCCAATTTGCGGAGCATAATTCCAAGGATCGAAGCATCATTCCGATGAGCGGAGCATGATTCCAGAGATCAGAGCATCATTTCGATGAGCGGAGCACCATTCCAATTTGTGGAGCATAATTCCAAGGATCGGAGCATCATTCCGATGAGCGGTAGACATTCTGACAGAAGCATGATCTCGATGCAGAGGTAGATTCCTAGGCGAAGTATAATTCCGACAAGGAAGGCAAATATTCCGAGGCGAAGCATTGATTTCGACACGGGGTATATTCTAAGACGGATCATGATTCCGGCGCAGAGCTTGTTGGCTGACTTGATTCCGAGACGAAACATAATTTCGACAGGGAAGGTAGGTACACCGAGGCGAAGCATCATTTCGACACGGGGTGCATTCTGAAACGAAGTATAATTCCGACGCAGAGCTTGCTGGTTGACTTGATTCCGAGGCGGAGCATAATTCCGATGAGGAGGTCGTTGGTTGATTCCGAGCCGAAGCATGATTTCGACACAGGGTAAATTCTGTGACAGAGCATGATTCCGCCGTAGAGGTTGTTGGTTTGATTTGATTTGGGTTGACATCAGCATCGCTACACTGGAATATGGTACCGGGAGCGAAGCATCAATTTTCATGAGAGGATTTGGGAATTGGTTTTTTTTTGTTTGGCATCAGCATCGCTACACTGGAATATGGTACCAGGAGCGAATCATCATTTGCGTTTGCTTATTAGGAAACGATGGCTTAGGAGACATGTTTTAGGTCCCTATCACCTAAGACTTTTCAATTTTGTGAGCCGTAAGGGTCTCACAAAGCATTTTCTCCCTACGGGTCGTAAGGATCCCGTAAGTGTATTTTCTCCTTGGGAGTCGTGGGGACTCCCAAGTGTGTTGCTCCATTATGAGTCGTAAGGATCTCACGCGGGATTTTTCTCCTCACAAAGTCGAGAGGACCTTGTGAGTGCATTTCATCTTTTTCTCACGAGTTTGCGCCCTTTCGGGTTTTCACAAACTCGCCGGCAGTCCTGCTGTTTTTACTCATGGAGCCCTTTCGGGTTTTCATCCGTGCCCATTTTGCTTGTGGACATACCTTCTTTTTTTTATTTTATTATTTTTGGAGAGATTAGGATTGTTTTACGCACATGGATTGTATACGGTTTTGCAGGATGTATGATCCAGACCGTAGGGCCATAAAAATTTTAGGACTTTGTTAGTGTCTGCATCGCTGCACTGGAATATGGTACCAGGAGCGACTCATCATTCGCCACTTAGGGATTTGGATTTGGAATTTGGCTGGCGTCTGCATCGCTGCACTAGAATATGGTACCAGGAGCGACTCATCATTCGCCATTGGGGTATGGGATTTGGAATTTGGTTGGCGTCTGCATCGCTGCACTGGAATATGGTACCAGGAGCGACTCATCATTCGCCATTGGGGTATGGGATTTGGAATTTGGTTGGCGTCTGCATCGCTGCACTGGAATATGGTACCAGGAGCGGCTCATCAGTCGCTACTTGGGAATTGGGGAGCGATGGCTTAGGAGAAAGGTTTGGATCCCTATCGCCCAAGTCTTTTCAATTTTATGGGCCATAAGGGTCCCATAAAGTATTTTCTCCCTACGAGTTGTAAGAATCCCGTAGGTGCATTTTCTCCTTAGGAGTCGTGAGGACCCCCAAGTGTGTTCTTCCTTTGTGAGTCGTAAGGATCTCACAAAGGCTTGTTCTCCTCATGTATCGTGAGGACACATGAGTGGGTCTTCTCAATGGAGCATAATTCCGAAGGCGGAGACCTGCCGTGTAACTGGTGGTTGCGGTGGGGAATGGGTATGCTGAGAATTATTTGAGCCCGTGGATTGTATACGGCAGTCAATTTGGGGACTAGCCGTAGGGCCGGAAGAATTTTGAGAAATTGGATTTTGGTTGGCGTCTGCATCGCTGCACTGGAATATGGTACCAGGAGCGACTCATCATTCGCCATTTTTTTTTTCTTTTTTCTTTTTTTGTTGTTTTTTTTACCACGATTGCTCTATCATTTCAGCTTTTCTTATCGCGAAGATCGCGATTGCCCCATCATTTCGGCTATTTATTCGCGGTTGCCCTATCATTTCGGCTTTATTTTCATTTTTATTTTACTCACTGATTTTTATTGCGAGTTGCCCTATCATTTCGGCTTTTCTTTTTTCTTTTTTATTTTTTTTATTTACACATTTTTTTTTATTTACAATTTTTTTTGCATTCCCAGTTTAACGACTTAGAGGTCGATTGTTCCCAGTTTAGAGACATGGTGGTCAATTGTTTTCAGAGAAAGGCAGATGTCTGAGAGAATCAGTTTCACGAAAAACTTCGGTCTCCGTTTGTATGAAATTGGCGGTCGCATCTTGACTGTTTAGTAACACGCCTTTGGACAGTTCTATCTCTCCTGCCTTGTATTGCTTTTCGACCCAATCTTTGAAGAAGAAGCAGTCCTCAATGGCATGACCTATCACTCTGTGATAGGGGCAGTATTTTGGGTCGTCGGTCCTATTCGCTTCCTGCGGTATTTTTGACTCTGGCAGTTGTAGACCGTTCTTCAGGGCGTCTTTGAATATTTTACGGATCTTGTCCCTTGTGAAGGAATAGACCTTATCCAGCTTCTCTTTCAGTGGAGATTCTCCTCCCTCTCCGAACACTGGCTTCCGAGGCTGGTTCGCTTTAGGCCCGCTCAACCCTTGCTTATTTCGGTTAGCCGAGGCATTGAAAGATTCAGTATCGTCGGAATTTCCGCCTTTACGATTTTCGTCCTTTCGGTTTCTCCAGGACCTATTGTTATTTTGGGAGTCGAAAGAGGACTCCTGCTTTGAGCGCTCCAGCATCTGAACTTTCCTGGTCAGCTCTTGGAATGTTTTGAGACCCGCGGTGCATAGAAACGGGGCCATCCAATTGTTGAGATTTCCGATGAGGAGACTGACAGATTGGTCTTGCTTTATCGGCGGTTCGCATTTGACGGATAGATTGCGCCATCGGGTTATAAAATCCGTACTGCTTTCGTTGTTCTTGGGCTTGGTCCTTACGAGCTCGGCAATGGTGATCTTATCGCTGACGCTCATGAACCTTTGTCGAAACAAAGATTCCATTTGGACGAAAGTAGTAATGGAGCCATTGGTATGCTCGCGTACCAGTCGAAAGCATCATCGGTCAAGCTATTAACGAACTGGCGGAGGAGAAGCGCGTCATTTCCCCCAGTATTCCCACATGAGGCTTTAAAGTGGGCGATGTGCTGATTCGCATTTCCCGTCCCATCGAACCTTCCGAATTTGGGGATGACATAGCCGCTAGGAAATTCTACCAGATCATACTGAGCGGGATATGGTCTCCCACTACTGCTGATATCTTTTTGCGCTTCGGCTTCGGCCACCAATGTCTTGACTTTGCTGGCAACCAAGTCCATGATTTGATCTTGAGTTAGCGGGCTACTGTCATCGGTAGCCAAGACATTTCCTGAGATAGGATGCGACTGATTTTCATGTAGTTCGCCTACATTTGGATTTGAGGGAATAGGTGTCGGCTGCTTTGGGACACCATTTCCCGGTTCACGAGCCGAGCCCTCCGCCTGATTGGGTGGCTGAGAGGAAAGCCGGGCTGTGAGCTGCATCACGACATTCATCAAGTCGTCGATTTTTTAGTAGAGCTTGGCCATCTCCTTGTTTTTGTTTCTGAGCTGCTTTCGGAGCTCTTGAAGCAGCTCTTGCTCCGCGGTCCTGGGGCGAAAAGTCGGCTCTTCTTCGCTTTCCGAGCCCGACTCCTTATGGACCGAAGGGTCTTTCTGCCTATCATCCTCATCGAGAGGGTTTTCATCACCCAGCAGAGGCGGCTACTCTTGGGAAGCGGCCACCACATTCAAGCCAGATTGGGTTTGAGATGTGGTAGCCCCGTCCTTGCTCTTGCTGCGCGTGCCCACCGTGTAGACAGTGTGGACCACATACCCAGCCATTTCCTCATCTTCGGCGGGGTAACCCTGTTCTTCGAACCTCATGAGGTTTAGTTTGGCAGGAGCCCTAGCCCTTTTGTTGGCTCTATATCTAAGCCTTTTTCTCCCTCAGCTTCTCGAATTTGAAGGCTTGGCGTGCATCCGCTATCCGGGAAGCCATTGTGAGTTGATCAGAGGGGAGCTTAGAGAAGACACCCGATCGAGCAGTGGTCAAGGGCACCGCTGGAGCTTGCTCGGGACGCGCTGTAGCTTTGTTGGTGTTGATGGCCTTGCCCCCAGCTGGAGCCATGGAGAGTCATTCGGAAACGGACTTGCGCTTGGGCTGAGGCGCCCTCGCGACCACCACATTTGGTCTCCTGCCTTTCGAGACCGGCTTGTCTGCCACCGGGGCTTGAGGAGCCGGGATGGCGCCAACATGTATGAACATAATAGAGCCGAATGGTAGCAGCGGCTCCTCCCATTGTCGCCCGAGACTGGCCGGAAGGACAGTCCTGGAGTCTATCTTCATCGTGTAGGAGACGGGAGCTAAGTTCATCATCGAAGACATCGTCGGAAGGTGATTGCTTGAAAATCTGCATGAAAGAGCATTATTTTAGTATAAATACAGGTATGTATAATGATTGAGTTCGCATGAATGCTTAACCCGAAATATGGGAGGAGAGATTGGTCCCACCGGGCGTGCCAGAAATCTGTAGGGTGTTTTTCGTCACCCCATTGAGATGGGAATACACGCGCTCTTGTCAGGCGTACTACAGATTCCCCCTGTCTGGGGTAGGCCGGGGTTTATTGATTGTGGGGATCCGAATCTCCGGCAGCCGCGGACTAAGCTGCCGTTAATTACCCCTTACCTTTGGGGCGTGGGAACTTCCGATTAACGGGTTAAACTGGTCATACGAACTCAATGTGCGGTGTGCGTGTGTTGTGTTTTGAAAAGGGGTTTTGGATATATCGGGAGCCACGCAGAGTTTTTACGGGGGTCAAGGGGGCTAGCAGCCCCCTTGCGGGGTGCGGGGCAGCGCCCCGTTAGAAATTTTTTTCTAACAGGGACAGTGTCGTGGTGTATGTGTGTGTGCACATATGTATGCATATGTGTGTTTATATATATATATATGTATATGTGTATATATATATATAAAAGAAAGAGGGGGAAAAGGCATCCAAAGGATGCGTGGGGCCAGCGCCTTGGGCGCAGTGCACCTAGGTGCTGTGCGCTCAGGCGCTAGCATGCCACGTGTCGGCACGTGGGCGCTCTGCACTTAAGCGCAGGGTGTTGTAGCGCAAGCGCGCCACGTGTCGGCACGTGGGCGCTTTGCGCTTCAGCGCCTGACGCTCGAGCGCAAGTGCGCCACGTGTCAGCACGGGGGCGACTTGCGCCAGAGCGCTGGGCGCTTGAGCGCAAGTGCGCCACGGGGGCGACTTACGCTAGAGCGCTGTGCGCTTGAGCGCAAGCGAGCCACGTGTCGGCACGTGGGAGCTTTGCGCTCGAGCGCAGGGCGCTGTTGTGCAAGCGTGCCACGTGTCGGCATGTGGGCGCTTTGCGCTTGAGCGATGAGCGCTTGAGCGCAAGCGTGCCACGTGTCGACACGTGGGCGCTCTGCGCTTGAGCGCCGGTGAGGAAAAGAGGCTTTTAGCCCAAAAAGATTCTCGGAAGAGAAATCAGAGTGGAGTTGGACTCCTAAGTGTGTTTTTGGGGTTAATGGAAGGGGTTCTTCTTCTTCCTCCTCTTTTAGCTGGATCTTGAAGATCAAGAGATGTGAGATCTCAAATCTCTCCTTTTGGGGATCTAAAGACAGATCCAAGTTCCCCTTTGTGGGTTTGGTGGTGAAAAACTATCTTGTTTTTTGAAAAGGAAGAGTAAAACTCTTGATTTAATTCAAAAGAAACAAGAAGGTTTGAGACCTTCAGAAAAGGGAAAGAAATACAAACCCTAGGTTTTTTTTTGAGAGAATGAAAGTGTTTTTTTATTCATCATCATGTTGCCTTTTATAGGCTTACATATTTGTATATAGCCCCTTGGGCTTCACAAAATGGTATTTTAGCCATCCCATGGCTCATGTGTCATTCCTTTTTGCACATAAGCCACAAAATTTTGGCTTTATGCCCATTTTGCATGCATTCATGTATAAAAAAATTACATAAAAATTATTTATTACATGATCTATATTTTGGCATGGAGGAGGCTGGCCATGGGCTCGACTTGGGCATGGGCCCGCTTGACCTGGGCTTGGGCCCACCTTGCTTGGGGGTTGACCTTGACTTTGACTCGGTCAACCGGGGTGTAAATTTTTACCCCAACACCAAGTATTAGAATTTGGACTGCACCATTGGCATCTAACCCTTGTTCTTTTTCACGCAGGTACTATGGCCGTTTATTTATACGATCTTGATGAAATTATCTCCTATGAAGACATTCGCGTCCAAGGCCGTTGTCAAAACAAGAAGTTTACGGACGCTCAATGCGCTGAGGTTATGCGCCGCCTCGATGAACACAACGGTTGACTACTCCCCCGTCGTTCACTTTTGTTGAAGATCATCGTGGGAACGATTTGGGAAGCCCTTCCTGGATTTTGCGAAGCCATGCCGCTGGAGGCTCTTGATAACGCCGAAGATAAGGTACACTCAGTGTATCTGATGAGCTTGATCTCGAAGAGGCGGCAAGATAGTCTTGTTGATATCTTGCATCAAGTTTTCTAACTGTCACGACCCGCAGGGTACGGAACGTGACTGACACTTAAGTTACAAACGTCTCAAGGCGTCCGTAAAATAAGTAAGCCAAAGCCCAGAAATCAAAACCCAATAAGCAGAAGAGTGAAGGAAAACCAATGAATTGAAAGCGAGTTTATCAAATAAGTCATATCAAGCCTTTTTAAAAACAATATCAATTTTTCCGAAAATTTCGGCAGAGTCTCCTTTGTAAATACTGGCCCCACAAATGGGTACAACAAGAATATATATAAATACAACAAATAAGGCATCCCCAAGAGGGAGCTAGCTCTTCGCTACAAGGCGGTCACAAATCCCACGCAATGTAAATCAGTAATGTGCATAAATAAACATAAGAAGCACAAGTAAAACATCATGTCGACTCAAGTGAGCTCGATCCCAAAATACAGCATAAAAAGCCCACAAATCTCACTGTCTCGTCTCTAGATCAATATACAGCAATACTGGTAGATACAGTAGATGGAGTACACTAGATACAATGAATGTACAAGGTGGAAGACAAAATAAACATATAACCCACCTACGAGCAAAAATCCTCAATCCACGCAAAAGGAGGAAGCGCGTCCGCCGCAACAGTACTGATGGATCGGACCTGCAAAAAAGTTTGTGGCACAACGGGGGTGAGTTGCCAACTCATGAGTAATAAATAACATCTATAGAGGCTATCGCAAGCATGCACACAAGCATCCTAGCATCTACAATATAGGTATGGCAGGATATACTAGCAGGTATGTATGCAACATGAATGTACTAGCAGGTATGTATGCGACATGAATCAACTTGTGATCTGAATATGTACATATAAGAATCATTTTTTACTTTTTGGAAACTCTTTTTAAATGTCAGCATAATATCAATAGAATCAACAAGAATCCGTGTCCAGCATCGACACCTCAAAACTGTCTCAATCTCATGTATCCATATCATAGTATCTCTGGTCTCAGCCGTCCGGCTGACCAATCTCAAATGTCAATATCTCATCATCTCGCGGCCACGGTCGGTATCCTCTGGATATCCGCCGTGCCAAAAAGTCACCGGTAGGTAGTCTATCCCCTGCCAGGCTCAACGTCAGCAACACGACCTTCTCGCCCTGGGGTACCTTACCGGGCCCACCATGTACCCGAGACGGTTCATCCAACTCCTCGAAACGGGTCTCGAAAACCATAGCAAACTAATGGTGGACGACACTTACATCACTAGAAAACCGCGATTTTTTTCATATTTTAAAAAAGGTAAAAAGTTTTAGAAATTTTGCGGCTTTCCCCCGAAATCCAGAAATATCATAAATCTCAAGAAATCCTCATAAGTGCATATGTCAATGATAATGAATGCATATGGTATCACTAATCAAATTGCAATGTATGATTAATAGACTAGGCATGAACAAATGATGTAATGAGATACATACACATGAATAGCAATTCTACAATTTTATTTTAAGGATTTAATGCAATAGCACCGGTTTACGCATCAATATGGTGACAATGTTCTAGATTATAAGTTACCTAGTGTCATGGCATGGCAATTACCAGGGCGTGTGTGTATGCATGAATAGTGCTCGTGCTGCATATAAAAACCCTGGCAATGGTGCAGGTGTCCTATAGAATGGGTTCGTATATGTATGTCAAAATAAAGCATGGATGTAGTTACTAATATCACTAGAAATCTTTAACTAGTTAAACTATTGGGCGACTTGCGCCATCCAAACGATAGTCCCCCGTAGATGTTACATCTACTCACCGAAATCCCCAGCTAGCTATGTCCAATCACCGCTTTCCCTTTTCGTGCCGCGTCCGAAGTCTCCGCGACCGAACCTGGAATTTGCACCAATACAAAACATAATGTTACATATCATAAAACGACGCAAATCCCAAGCGAAAATATCAACGTTCACGAGTTAGGCACAATGTGCACAAGGTGCGCGGAACACACACGAAAATCACAAAAAACTAACTATAATCGTCGTTTTGGGCGCCCGGCAAAGCTAAAACCTGATTAACCCAAATTCCGCATGCACACCTCCTAAATTTCATAGGAGATGCCAACAATATCATCAAGATATCACAAATAATTCACCACTTAATTTTTATAAAAACCTAGCAAGCACAAAAGATTTCCAAATTCGTGCAAATATCGCGGATTTGCGATAAAGTGCACACAACATCGCGCAAACACCCAAGTTAACCATAGATAGCCACTACACTAATTTTCAACACATTAACCATGCTTCAAAACCTATTTTTCAACACCAATTCCTTTCTTGATTTTTCATACTTAGCAAATACAATCAAAATTTCACACTAGAAAAACTTAGATTAGCATAATTTGAAGCCACTTAAGCAAAGTAACCTCATTAACTTAGGTTAGCAAACAACTAGATAGCAAAATAGATTTAATTAACTAAATAATGGTGTGCTAAAAACCCTAGTTTAAAACAAACTACCCTCTTAAAAACTAGATTAGAAATTAACACTAAAATAATTTAATTTAAGGAATTTAGCCACAAGAATTTAAATGGGTCAAGATTATACCTCAATTTCTATAGATCTAGCATGGTGATTTGCCTCTAAAAATGCCTCATTTCCACATGATTTCAACTAAGTTAGGCTTGAGAAGAGATAGCACAAGGATTTGTTTTGGTTTTGTGAAGAAATTTGTGGATTTGGATGGTTTTGTGATGAATTTTTGAAGGAAAAAGAGGGGAAAATTTGGGGTTGTTTTCTGTAGGAATTTCCAGCAGTGAGGGAGTGGGGAGAGGTGTGGGGGATTGGTGAAAAAAAGTCAAAGGTCAAGCCCATACCAATCAACCAAAACCCATACTCAATTTAATATACTAAAACCCCTTTTTAAAACACTTTAAAAGAGTCAAAGAACACATATTGGAGGGGGGGGGGAAATTTATGGGCTGCTGCCTTAGGATGGGGCCTGCCAATATGAGGGGTGAGGTTGTGAGAGAGTCCACAAAAAAGTTCTATGCAAAAATACCCATCACAAGTCCAAAATTGCAAGTTTTAGTTCAAATAATTAAAATTTTAGTTTCCCCTCGATTATAACTAATAAGAACTTGAAATAAAATACTAAAAAATTATATTACAAACTAGATTTTAGTTAACATGATTCTAAAGAGTAAAATTAGCCCATTTAAATTTGTATTTATCGCTAATTTAATGTATTTTTACCGGCTTAAAATAATATTAAAAATTGAAAAATTAGGGAAAATTTTTAAACGACCAGAATTTTAAAAGTAACTCATTAGCTACTAAAAACTAGCAATCACCTATCCAAATTAGGTATAATTAGGCCTAAACTGCAAAATAACTATATTGACGATTTACGGAAAGATACCAAATTTTCACCGATTTTCGGGAAAAAACCAAAACGACTTTTCAAGGCGTTACAATCTTCCCCCCTTAAAGAAATTCGGTCTCCGAATTTAAAAAATATAGCTACGCATACCTTCAAAGAGATGGGGATATTTCTTCCTCATCTCGCTCTCGGTCTCCCAGGTGACCTCCTCGCTGCTCGGGCCACGCCAAAGGACCTTGACGGTCGGTATAACTTTCGATCTCAATTTCTTCACCTGCCGATCAAGGATGACCACCGGCTGCTCTGCAAAAGAAAGGTCGCGCTCTAGCTGGACTGTCGGGTGCTGAATCGCATGCGAAGGGTCGTGAAGATACTTGCGGAGCATCGAAACATAGAAGATGGGGTGAACATCTGGAAAGCTGGGTGGAAGAGCCAAACGATATGCAACTGCGCCGACACGCTCGAGAATCTCGAAGGGACCCTGTTCCCCCAATCAGAGAAAGGCTCTGTTTGAATTTTAAAAATTCAAATCTTTGAAGCAACGCTTCAAATTTCGTGCGTTGCGCGCAATGCGCCACGTGTCAAAAGTTGACACGCCAGCACAACGCCCAAGGCAGTGCGTCCAATCAGAGCAAGGCTCTTTAAAAAAAACAAAAGTAACGCTCAGTTGCGCAAGCGCTGCGCTGCGTGACACGTGTCTGCGCAGTTGCGCAAACACTGTTGCGCAAGCGCACCTCTGCACGCCACGTGTCTGCGCAGTTGCGCAAACACTGTTGCGCAAGCGCACCTCTGCACGACACGTGTCTGCGCTGTTGCGCAAACGCTGCTGCGCAAGCGCTTCGCTGCGCAACACGTGTCTGCGCAGTTGCGCAAGCGCAGCGCTTCGCTGCGCGACACGTGTCTGCGCAGTTGCGCAAGCGCAGCTGCGCAAGCGCAGCTGCGCAAGCGCAGCTGCGCAAGCGCTTCACTGCGCGACACGTGTCACGCACTGGGGGAGTTACGCAAAACAGAATAAATCTTATTGAAACAAGAAGATTTTCTTGTATAAGGCAGGGGCCTTTGGATCAAAGATCCAACGGTGGGGAAAATTCTCCAAATCACTCAGAAAAAGATTTATGTAACAAATCTAACTAATTTATAAGCGCTATAAAAAGGACCCCAGGCCTCATTTCAAAATCACTGAGATCGGACTAAAAAAGAAAAGAGAAGAGAACTCTGAAGAACTCCTTGAGAATACAAAAAAAAGGTAAAAAACCTTTAAAATAAGAGAAAATTCTCTTAGGAATAGATCATTGATCTAAGAACAAGATCAGTGATCTTCAATAAATAAATAAAAAAATAAATAAAAATAATAAAAATAGTGCCTTGCACTTGCTATGAACCTTTGGTTCTCTGAAACAAGAAAAAACTTGTTTTTCTTTGATCCAAATTTAGATCAAGGGATAAAAAGTGCTTTGCACTTCTTGAATCTACAAAGATTCTCAGTGCTTTGTACAAATGCAATGCATTACTTAAAGGGCCAGGCCCAAGTCAAAAGGACCTAACAGGTCTAAATAAATTGCAAAGCAATAAAAAAGGCAGGTCCCTATTTAAATTGATACTCTGTTTGAGCAAAGCCCAAAATAAATGAGCAGCCCTAGTAAAAGGCCTAACAGGCCAAATGCAAACGGAACGTTGAATATTCTCAACTGGACTTAGCCCAATTTTGGCCGTAAGTCCTTAAATTAAATTGACCGAGCAAAATTGCTCTACTGAATCAATTTACAATCGGTTCGAGGGTACATCTCCGAACTCCTTTGACATCCATCGTTGTAATTCTTCAACGACGTCAAAGAGGTGACGGGTCCCAACGACCACACATCAATGTGGACTGCGGGGTCCTTAAACTCGTGGACCGAAACGTCCTTAAACTAATATTGGACCGCAACGTCGTTAAACTACGTATGGACCACCACGTCCCTAAACTGGAATATGGACCACCACGTCCCTAAACTGGAATATGGACCACTACGTCCCTAAACTGGAATATGGACCACCACGTCCCTAAACTGGAATATGGACCACTACGTCCCTAAACTGGAACAATAGAGCCTCCTAATGCTCTTTTGCCGGATCTAAACGGTCCCGTTTAAGTTGATCTTAGCCCCAAATACGGCTAACGTATCCTTAAACACTCAAATGAACGATAAAATTCCAAATCGACCTTGGTTCAAGGGTACATCTCCGAACTCCTCTGACATATATCGTTGTAATCCTTCAACGACGTCAGAGAGGCGACGAGTCCCGACGGCCATATATTAAATGGATCACCCCGTTAAGTTGATCTTAGTCTCAAACAGGACTAACGTATCCTTAACGAACGTTTAAGTTGATCTTAGCCGCAACGCGGCTAACGTATCCTTAAACTAAAAACACCAAACCCAAATCTAAGTAAATACGGATTTGGACTAATCCACGTCCTACGGGCGACGGCATTACTCAGTCTCCGTATACAATCCACGGGCAACCACAAACAAAACAAACACACACGACACGAAGTGAAATTCTGGAGAAGGAGAAAGTGGCTACCGCGATGCGGTAGCGTAATTAACTGGAGAAGGAGAAAGTACCGACAGGGCAAGTTTACGTTATCTGACAAATGGAAGGTGAATCCCCCGCAGCCCCACACCGCTAAGGGGACGAATACGCCGGGGGCAACATGCTCCGTCATTGAAGAAGCTCCTTGGGAGGTCGTATTATCAGCCAAGACAAAGAAGATGCTAAACGATCTTCAGACATGTCCAGCGATCGAGTGGAAGAACCCGTTGGAACCGCAGGTCATTGAAGGGATGTTGAAACCACGTCCAACTCCAAGGACCGATGGTGGCGGTTCAAGCACTTGCAGCCAGCCGTCAAAATCTTCGAAAAAGAAGAAGAAGAAATCTAAGAAGCCCGTGAAGCCTGGTGACAAGCGCACGGACTTACAAAAGCAAATTGACGCGTTGGAAGAATACAACCAAAAGACACGGACTCCCATTACGCTCCAAGAGTTCCTCAGCCACGTCTTTCAAGAGGAAGAAGAGGGAGAAAGTTCGTCAGATGGAGCTGAAGAATGTGTGGCGAGCTGTCATATGATTTCCCATTCGATCACGAACGATGAGGAGACCCCTTGTACTGAAACGCTGGGGGCAGATTCTGAACCAAAAGTTCTGGGGCCATCAGATGAAGTAATTAACGCATTCCTTAATGAGGCTCGGTTGAAAAGTAAAGCTGATCGGGAGCGTGAGGCGGTTATATTTGAAAGGGCCAAGCGCCAGCGACTTGATGAAGGAGCTGAGACGATCCCGTTGGAGCTGAACATCTCCGCTACCAACAAAAGCCAATTCAAGATAAAAAAGAAGTTTGCTAAGGCCATGTCAATGGGTATGAAACTACCATCCTCCGAAGAAGAAATTACCGGTGAAGCGAAAATGCACCCGTCTTATTGCTTGTATCATCAAAAGATTTCGCACCCCACTCAAGAGTGCAAAGCTTTCGATAGATGGTGGCAAGGATACGTTGCTCACCGACAACACTTTAAGCGGGAAAAGCGTAAAGCTCGTCGAGAGCAAAGAAATATGACAGAAAGGCTTAAAAGAACTGCTGGCGATTGTTGCGTGGTTAACACCGGTGGATCACAAGTGCCTACATTCGGGAGTGATTCTGATGAAGAACTAGAACTTGCCCCTCTCTTCAAAGAGTCCACTTCGAGAACAGAAGAAGAACCAAAGGTTTGTGAAAATATCCGGCTACGTAATCGCACGCTGCCCGAAAAAAACCTCGGACCCTCGAACAGAAAAGATAAAGGGAAAGAAAAGGTCTCTGAAGAAATCATCTTAGATGACCAAGTGGCGGAAGAGTTAAACGCCAAGAACCCGCCGAAGAGAAATAAGGTAGACTACAACGTTTTGGCGCATCTGAGGAAGCTGCCCTCACAGCTCAACATTCTTGACGCCCTTTTGCTATCAAAAGAGGCGAGAGATTCGTTGATTAAGGCGCTCCAAGACCCAGAATAATTCCAAGCATGCCTGGCTGAGGAAAAGATGAAGGATGAATTAGAGGAAGTGCACACGGCTGATGTTACTTTTGGCGATGAAGACCTTCTACTTGGGACGTGCGAACACAATCGCCCTCTCTATGTCTCGGGATACTGCCATGATATAAGGATAGGCAAAATCCTGATCGATAACGGGTCGTCTGTTAACCTACTCAACGTGCGGGTGTTGAAGGAAATCTGCATGAGCGTCCAGCACCTTGCTCGGGACAAGATCACCATCTCCGGGTTCGACTCCCAATCGTCAAAAACTCTTGGATCTGTGATACTGACGCTACGCTTCGGGCTACTCGTCACGGACATTAAGTTCCACGTCATAGACGCCAAGACATGCAACAACGCTTTGCTCGGTCGACCATGGTTACACGAGTACAACATCATCCCTTCTACACAACATCAGTGTATGAAGTATTTTAAGGATGGTTTCGAGTATACCGTGACGGGAGAACTGAACCCGTTCTCTATGAACGAGGTCCGCAAATACAAAGATGCCAAATACTTCTTGCCGGATTTCGAAGACACGGAGAAGTGTCACAAGCCGGAGGATAAAACTAATGCCACCATCCCTGTCTTCGGCAGTGACACCGAGGAAGAAGAGGAGATAGTGTATTCGGGTCCGCCCCAACATAACAAGCCAGGACCGTCCACTCCTACATTGGTCTTTGGTAGCGATTCGGAGGATGAGGTCCATGTCGTATTCTCTGCTCGACCTTCAATACAAGCTTCCGCTGATGAAGAGCAAAGTCTGCAAGTCGCCATGGTGCCGCCCGAACATCATAAAGAACTGGACGCACTTAATATCTGCAGTGTAGAAGAGCTGCGGACATTCTATATCCCTCCCAGGCGAGAAAACGAGAAAGCAATTCTGTTTTACCGCTCTGAAGAAACCCATGTGAAAAAAGAAATCTGGCATGGCGCGGATCCTGCGCTCGACAGGCTTCGGCCTATCCGTCTTCCCAGATATTATACAGAGGGTTTGAAGAAGCTGCTGAAACGCCAGGGGATATCCTTCAAACAGACCGTTAGAGAGGCCAAATTCTATGACAGGGTCTGGAACGTTCCCGGGACTCAACGCAAACTGCCTAATAGGAGAATGGAAACAAGAGGGCTTGGATACATCCGGTCAAAGAAACGAGAGTTACTACCCGGCTGCTACGTTGTGTATGACCTTGATGAAGAAGCGGATGCTCAATGGGAGGACGCTAATCCTAAGCCAGTGAAAGTTCCAGATGCAAAAGAACCCGGTCCATCGTTCGAGGAACAAATGGACAGACTTATAAAGAAAGCTGGTCAAAAGGTCCGAGATGATCACAACCGTGAGACGGCCATCTATGAGAAAGCCAAGACGCAACGCCTTCTCCAACAGGCTGTAAAGGATGAAAATGCCGCTCCTTGTCAACCTGTTATAAAGAAGGCTCAGCTCAAAAGCAGAAATAAGTCGAAAGACCAAAAAGACACTCAACAACAACAAAGCAGGGCTAAGAAGCCACGCAAATGGGAGTTGAGCGTTATTGATCTATCCCTTATGAAGAAAATGGGGCGAGCATACTCGTTTCCTCGGGACAAGACGAAGAAAATACTTGATCTCGCCCTGAAACATCAAATGCTTACATTGCCGGAGTCTAAACACCCTGAACAAGCAGGCAAAGCCTCACACCGGGACTATTGCTCTTACCATCGAGTAGTAGGTCATCCTCTTGAAGATTGCTTCACCTTCAAGAATTGGGTCGAAGATCAATATCAGCTTGGTAAATTCGCTCTGTCCAACAACTGGAGGGTAGCACCACCACAAAAGCACGAGCCTAAGGCCACGAAAGAAAAACCAGTTCCACATTGGGATTGGAAACGAATTCGTACCTGTCACATGATAACAATACTACAAGAAGAATCCGAGAACATGGACAGCCTTCCCTGGTGCCTCGAAAACAGCAATGATGAGGTGATCTCAGAATTTCCCCCAGCTCCGAAAGAACCGGAGGATGGAATACATACCACTGCAGATAACCTCAAGAAAATTGAGTTGGGGACGATAAACGATCCGCGACCGACATTCGTCAGCGAGCTGCTGTCTGAAGAAAAGGTAGCTGCGTTAAAGGACGTCCTTGTACAGCATAAAGATTGCTTCGCATGGAACTATTCCGAGATGCCAGGACTTGATCCAGAAGTTGCTGTACATAGACTGGCGATATCCCCGAGTGTCAAGCCAGTTAAACAAGCGCCGAGAAGAATGCGGCTTGAGCTCGAGATGAGCATCAACGCTGAAGTCAAAAAGCTAATAGACTCTGGTTTTATCCAGGAGGTTCAATACCCTGAATGGATTGCTAATATCGTCCCAGTGATGAAGAAAAATGGGACGGTGCGCATATGCGTGGACTTTCGGGATCTCAACAAAGCCTGCCCAAAGGATAATTTCCCAGTACCAGTCACCGAACTGATGATAGACAATACGTCCACGCATGAGATTTTCTCATTCATGGACGGCTCATCAGGGTATAATCAAATAAAAATGCATCCTGAAGACCAGAAACATACGGCTTTTCGGACTCCTTTGGGGATATTTTGTTATAAAGTGATGCCCTTCGGTTTAAAGAATGCCGGTGCTACTTATCAAAGGGCCATGACGAAGATCTTCGATGACCTTATACATGAAAGCGTCGAATGCTATATCGACAACCTCGTTGTTAAAAGCAAATCATATGAGGAACATCTCGAGCATCTGAAGACTGTATTTTGACGCCTTCGACAATACAATTTGAAGATGAATCCTCTTAAATGTGCATTCGGGGTTTCCTCGGGCAAATTTCTGGGATTCATCATCCGACACCGAGGTATTGAAATAGATCCGTCTAAAATCAAGGCGATCATGGAAATGCCTCCGCCGAGAACTCTTAAACAGTTGCGATCTCTCCAGGGAAAGCTCTCATACATTCGGCGGTTTATCGCTAATCTTTCAGGAAAGTGCCGTCCTTACAGTCACCTGATGAAGAAGGGAACCCCATTCGTTTGGGATCACAAATGCCAAGGCGCACTGGATGAGATCAAGCAGTATTTGCAAAACCCTCCAGTGTTGGCTTCTCCAGTGAAGGGAAAGCCTCTCATTCTTTACACGGCCGCCCTTGAAGGTTCTTTGGGCGCATTATGGGCACAAGAGAATGACCAGGGGAAAGAAAGAGCACTTTACTACTTAAGTCGAGTGCTGCTGGGGGCAGAAAGCAATTACTCCCCCATTGAAAAACACTGCCTGGCGTTGATCTTCGCAATAACAAAGCTTAAACATTACGCATTAGCGCATGAAGTCCATCTCATTTCAAAGGTGGACCCTCTCAAATATCTAATGTCAAAGGCCATATTGACGGGACGACTCGCTAAATGGGCCCTGCTCTTAATGGAGTTCTCGATAACATATCGACCACTTAAAGCAGTGAAAGGCCAGGCCATCGCTGACTTCCTTGCTGAGCACCCGATACCGGCCGACTCTCCTTTAAACTGCGATCTTCCAGACGAACATGCGTTTGATGCGATCGACGGTGATAATACCCGATGGGAGCTTTATTTCGAAGGAGCATCTTCCGTGAAGAAGCGCAAACAAAGTACCCCTATAATTAAATCGGGGGTAGGACTCATCTTTATAACTCCACAAGGAGGGATAATGCGCTACGCGTTCTCCCTGACGGAACCGAGGACAAACAACGAAGCCGAATACGAAGCTCTGATAGCAGGCCTCGAGATCGCCATCGACATGGGAATTGAAAACTTCCTCATATACGGAGATTCTCAACTGGTCGTTAGTCAAGTAAACGGCGATTACCAAACATGCAAACCGGAATTGGTAAAATACGGTGAAAGGTGCAACAACTGCTAACCCAAATTCCCTCCTATACTTTGGAGAGCATACCACGCGCGGATAACAGCAAAGCGGACGCGTTGGCCAAACTTGCTAAAGAAATGGCTGACGAGAACCTCGATGACGTTAGAATCATGGTACAAAGTCGTCGGGTGCTCGCCCCCGCAGAAATACCTTCGGAATCACCGAAGAGAAGGGAGTGACTGAACAAGCGACCTTGCAAATAAAAGATCATGAGAAGGTTGAGGATTGGAGGGAGGTCTTTATAAACTACTTCAAATCCCACCAAATGCCCGAAGATGCGTCCGCACGACACCAGCTCATGAAACGAGCACTGTCTTTCGCCTTCGTCAATGATACTCTATACAAGAGGTCATTCAATTCTCTGTGGCTGAGATGCTTAGGACCTGACGAAGCGAAAAGGACCATCCAGGAAGTTCACGATGGACTCTGCGGTTCTCATCAAGCAGGCCCTAAGATGAAGTTAAAGATCAAACGGATGGGCTACTACTGGCCCACGATGATTCGGGACTGCCTCGAATATGCGAAACAATGTCACTCATGCCAAATTCATGGGGACTTCATCCATCAGCATCCCAATCCATTACATCCAACGGTGGCTAGCTGGCCATTCGAAATGTGGGGGACTGATATAGTCGGCCCCATCGAACCAGCATCGTCTAAAGGACATCGTTTTATCCTGGCGACGACTGACTACTTCTCTAAGTGGGCAGAAGCGGTACCGCTGAGGGAAGTAAAGACGGAGAATATCCTCCATTTCTTCAAGACGCACGTCATATATCGGTTTGGAACTCCGAGGCGGATCATCTCCGATAACGGGCCAGCCTACCGAAGTCATAAAATCAGCCGCTTCGCACAGCAGCATAACATAGACTGGAGATATTCCTCAGTCTATAATCCACGAGCTAACGGTCTCGCCGAGGCCTTCAACAAGACCTTGACGAAAATTATAAAGAAAACAGTGTCCCGAAATAAGAAAGACTGGCGTGAGAGACTGCAAGAAGCTCTTTGGGCGTATCGAACCACGTTCAAGACAGCCACAAACACAACGCCATACGTGTTGGTGTTCGGTACGGAAGCAGTACTCCCTCTCGAGATAGAGTTACCCTCTCTATGAGTAGCAGTCCACTACGAGCTGACGGACGAAGAAAATGCCCACCTTCGGCTTGAGGAACTTGACGCCCTTGATGAAACTAGGCTCATAGCGCAACAAAATCTGGAAGCTTATAAAGCAAAGATGATGCGCTCATACGAAAGATTGACCCGACCGAGGACATTCCACCAAGGCGAACTCGTGCTAGTGGTCAAAAGGCCTATGATCCCCAATCGCGCCAAGCGGGGAAAATTCGAGCCAAACTATGAAGGCCCGTACATCATAGATAAGGTCTACTAGGGTGGGGCCTACCTACTCATGGACATGCATGGTGAAAGGCCTTTCAGACCAATAAACGGTCGCTTCCTAAAGAAATACTACGCTTAATGAGCCACAGCCTAGGTCAATGATAGATGACGACGACTATGTCCGCTCGCTATCTTCCTAAGCTCAAGTTTTATAAGCAGTAGCCAGCCTCTCAATGTTGGACCGAAATGTCCTTAAACTAATAGCGGACCGAAATGTCCTTAAACTAATAGCAGACCGAAACGTCTTTAAAATACTACCGCAGCATCTTTAGGCTGACAAGATATAAAAAAAAATATAAAAAAAAAATTAAAAAAAAAAGGTATGTCCACAAGCAAAAAGGGCACGGATGAAAACCCGAAAGGGCTCCATGAGTAAAAACAGCAGGGCTACCGGCGAGTGTTCGTGAAAACCCGAAAGGGCGCGACCTCGTAAAAAAAAAAGAAAAAAAATAATAATAAAAAAATATATAAAAATAAAAAGAATAAAAAAAAATGGTATGTCCATAAGCAAAATGGGCGCGGATGAAAACCCGAAAGGGCTTCGTGAGTAAAAACAGCAGGGCTACCGGCGAGTGTTTGCGAAAACCTGAAAGGGCGCAACCTCGTTAAAGGACACTTATAGGGTCCTCTCGACCTTGTAAGGAGAAACCACCCGCGTGAGATCCTTACGACTCACAAGGGAGCAACACACTTAGGGATCCTCACGATCCCTAAGGAGAAAATACACTTGCGAGATCCTCACGACTCGTAAGGAGAACTCTCTTATGGGACCCTCACGGCTCATAAGAGTTGAAAGTCTTAAGTTACAGAGACCTAAACGTGTGCTTAAGCGACCCCCACAACTCCCGATATTGCCCTACAAGTGGCTCAATACTGACCCTTGTATACAATCCACGGGTGCGAATAAACATTTCCCTAACCAAGGTCTATCCGTGACTGGGGATATGTTCGCATAACCCTTGTAAATCCTCTCGATTTACAAAGAGAAAACCCTCCTGTAGGATCCTTACGACTTATAGAGGAACAAAACATTTAGGAATCCTCACGATTTCTAAGGAGAAAATACACCTATGAGATCCTCACGACTTGTAGGGAGAAATAGCTTTGTGAGACCCTTACGGCTCATAAAGTCAAAAGCCTTAGTCGACAGGACCCTAACCCTGGTCGCTAAGCCTCCTTTGTTCGACAATGACAGAGGCAAATGATGATTCGCTCCTGGCGATATCCCAGTTGTAGCGGTGCTGATACCGAAATCGGTGTCTAATTCCAGGTTTACGGCGGAAAGCTAGTAGGCCGCACATGCATACGAAATAGCCGAAATGATAGGGCAACTTGCAATAAAAAAAGTAGCAAGTAAAAATGTATGCATGCAAAATAGCCGAAATGATTGGGTAACTCGCAATAAAAAGCAGCGAGTAAAAATAAAAATAAAAATAAAATAGCCGAAATGATTGGGCAACTCGCAATAAAAAGCAGCGGGTAAAAATAAAATAAATAGCCGAAATGATTGGGCACCGCGAAAAATAGCCGAAATGATTGGGCAATCGCGACCTTCGTGATATAAAAGCTGAAATGATAGAGCATCGCGGAAATAAAACAAAAAATGACGATAAAACTTTGGCCCTACAGTTAAGATCACATCGATCCCTGTATACAATCCAAGGGCGTAAACAAAGGGGGAACCATACTTTCCCAACAGACTCCGTCAGACGACGAAGCCAAACCTCGACGGTTCGTTTCAACCGAAGAAGCCAGTGTGTTCAACAAACTCCTCGACTCACGGATACAAACACTCCTTGACGAGAGCCTTCTGATTCGCGTCGACCTGCAGAGCCACCAGTGCCTCCGTGGGAATCCTCGACTCGTTTCAAACCCCAAGGAAACAAATAATCCTTGGCGCTTGGGAAACAAATAATCCCTAGCAAACTCCTCGACTCACGGATACAAACACTCCTTGACGAGAGCCTCCTGATCCGCGTCGACTCGCAGAGCCACCGGTGCCTCCGTGGGAATCCTCGACTCGTTTCAAACCCCAAGGAAACAAATAATCCTTGGCGCTCGGGAAACAAATAATCCCAGCAAACTCCTCGACTCACGGATACAAACACTCCTTGACGAGAGCCTCCTGATCCGCGTCGACTTGCAGAGCCACCAGTGCCTCCGTAGGAATCCTCGACTCGTTTCAAACCCCAAGGAAACAAATAATCCTTGGCGCTTGGGAAACAAATAATCCCAGCAAACTCCTCGACTCACGGATACAAACACTCCTTGACGAGAGCCTCCTGATCCGCGTCGACTTGCAGAGCCACCAGTGCCTCCGTGGGAATCCTCGACTCGTTTCAAACCCCAAGGAAACAAATAATCCTTGGCGCTTGGGAAACAAATAATCCCTAGCAAAATTCCTCGACTCACGGATACAAACACTCCTTGACGAGAGCCTTCTGATTCGCGTCGACTCGCAGAGCCACCAGTGCCTCCGTGGGAACCCTCGACTCGTTTCAAACCCCAAGGAAACAAATAATCCTTGGCGCTTGGGAAACAAATAATCCCTAGCAAAATTCCTCGACTCACGAATACAAACACTCCGTGACGAGAGCATCTTGACCCACGTCAATGCGCAGAGCCACCACTGTCTCCGCAGGAGAATTCCCGGTTCGTCCCAACTTGCAAGATGAAGTCTCGGGCAGCAAGAATTGAAAAACTTGCTTCCTGAACAATGGGGCCCTGCAAGTCAATCCAAAATGGTCTCTTGCATACTATTCACGGGTCTCACTCTCCGAAGTCGATTTTCGACAAGGAGGGAAACAACCGCTTACGAATCCTCTCGACTCGTAAGAGGGAAAATTCTCTTATAGGATCCTTACGACTTATAAGAGAAAACCACAATTAGGAATCCTCACGATTCCCAAGGAGGAAATCCACCTATGGGATCCTCTCGACCCGTAGGGAGAAAAGCCTCTATGAGACCCTCACGGCTCATAAAGTTGAAAAGTCTTAGGCAGTAGACCTGAACCTCCGGCCTAAGCCATCGCTATTTCTTAAGGAAGTCAGAATACTCGTTTTAGATATCCATCAATCATGGTTATTAAGACTGCCTGCTGACAATAAAAAGAAGATGACAGAAAGAATATCTGATCTACATTTGATCTGGCGTTCGTGACGCATTCATTTATGCACGGGCAGAAGACTCAGGACGAGAAATAAGACAAGCTGAAATGAAAAGGAGGAGGGTTTCCATTCATACCGCTAGAAAATTTTTTTTACAATCATAAGAACAATAAATAAGAAACATTATTCAAATTATTACAACGGTATAGCCTCAGATCCGGGGCACGGATTGAGGAAATCGAAAGTAAGGCCATCCAGAGCTCTTCTGGCCTTTCTAATTATTCTTATGCGCAGTCTTTCGCGCTCCTCTGTGTCAAGATCATCGGCAAGCCCTCCTGGCCTTCGATAAGCAGCAATTATCGTCGTCTGCTGGAAGACTTGGTGTAGGATGTCAATGAGGTTGTTCCGCCATTTATTTGAGATCAGCCCTGTCAGGTACACTGAATGCACCTTGTCTTCGGCATCATCCAGCGCATTGAGCGGTAAGGCCTCATGAAGACCCGGAAGTGCTCTCCATACGGCTCCCAACACGACTTTCAAAAGGGCCGAACGACGAGGCAACAGCCAACCACCGCTTGCGTTCAGACGACCCATGACTTCTGCACATTCGGCGTCTGTAAACTCCTGGTTTTGTTGACGACCCTGAGCGCGGATATCGTCGTAGGTAATGAACTCGTGCAAACTGTATAGATGCACCACCTCCATTATGCCTGGAGGAAATATTACAGGAAGATCAGCAATAGAAAAGCAACAGTATACATAGAGGACTAAATTCCTAGAGAGCAAAACTATGTTCAAGGATAAAATCCCCTGGACGAAAGCTCTGCTGGTTAAGATTAATCTAAGAATCGATTTTACCTAAAGTTTTTCTAAAAACTTTGAAAAAATGAGCAAGGCACCAGAGATCTTGAAGGCAAGAACAAAGCTCTGAAGTTTTTGAAAATAAAAATCTGAAAGATGATAAGTATCTGTGGGGGACCAAAGGTCCTATTTATAGTCATCAAGTGCCTCTTCGACTTCCAAAAGTTGTCACGGCGGTTTATCCCAATCAGAGCAAAGCTCTGTCTTGAAAATTAATTTAATGAAGCGACGCTTCAGATTATTTGCGCTGCGCAACGTGCCACGTGTCTGACGCAGACGCATCAGCGCAGCGCCCAAAGCAGCGCACCCAATCAGAGCAAAGCTCTATTTCAAGCAAATTTAAGGAAGCAACGCTTTAGCTGCGCTACGCCGTGCACTACACGACACGTGTCAGCGCAGATGCGGTAGCATAGTTGCGCTGCGCCGTGCGCTACACGACGCGCGTCAGCGCAGATGCGCTAACACAATTGCGCTGCGCCGTGCGACATGTATCATACCATGGAGCATTTGCGCCAAACAAAATTAAAGTTCTGAAGAAATCTTTTCCGTTCTTGTTAAAACAAGAAGATTTTCTTCTGTTAAACAGAAGCCCTTGGATCAAAGATCCGACGGTAGGGGAAGTTCCGCCAAATCATTCAGAAAAGGGATTTCTTCAACAAATTGAACTTGCTTATCAATTTGCAAGATGAAGCCTCAGGCAACAGAGGTGGGAAAACTTGCTTCCTGAAAAATGGGGCCCTGCAAGTCAATCCGAAATGGTCTCTTGCATACTATTCACGGGTCTCACTCTCCGAAATCGATTTTCGACAAGAAGGGAAACAACCACTTACGGGTCCTCTCGACTCATAAGAGGGAAAAATTCTCTTGTAGGATCCTTACGACCTATGAGAGAAAACCACACTTAGGAATCCTCACGATTCCTAAGGAGGAAACTCACCGACGAGATCCTCTCGATCCGTAGGGAGAAAAGCCTTTATGAGACCCTCATGGCTCATAGAGTTGAAAAGTCTTAGGCGGTAGACCTGAACCTGCGGCCTAAGCCATCGCTATCTCTGGGAGAAATGAAGTTATCGACCAATAAGGTTCATCAAAGATATCATGCAAAAAAAGGGGGCGGAGAAATGACACAAGACATTACAAAAATGTGCATCTTTTATTCATAAATATTGATCGAGTACAGGATACATTGTACTAAAGAATAAAAAAAATATATACATCTATTTTACAAGTACAAATGATACAAGGAGAATTACTGAGAAGGAAGCGTCTTGCATAGATTTAGCAATTGCTCGCATACTTCCTTCCACGCCTTCTCTTGACCAGCCGCCACCGCCAGTTCAGCCTCTGCTTGAGCTTGCTGCTGCCTGAAGGATGCAGGCTGTTCCCCAACGACCTGCTGAGCTGCTTCACGGCCTCGGACATCACGCTCGGCGGCATCAAGTCTCCGCTTCAGTGCTAGCCCATTAGAAATACGCTCCAGCAGGCCTTCGAAGACAGCTTTCACCTCGGCAGCGTTCGTCCTAACTTCAGCGCGCAGGCGAGCAGTTGCGCTTGAAGATTCCTGACGTTCCTTCAACCGTAAAGCTGCTTCTTGCTCCAAATGACGGAAGTAAGAAGTGCTTTGCTCGAGCCAAGCTGTCCGTTGGGTGCTTATATCCAAAACTTCGGGAGAAGGGCGCGTCGACTCCAACCGATGCAGGCAGGCCTCAATCTCTCTGCAGTGGTTAACCCAAGATTCAACGACGCCTTCGTTGTGAAAGTTTACGAGCGCCGCCAACATCGGGTTAACCTCCATGGCGAAATCCACGGCAGAAGGGAGAGCGTCCATATTAAGCTCTTCGATATACCCGCTCAGCATGCCCAAACTCATCACAGCACCTTTTGAAGATGGACGTTTCAAGAAAGGGCCTGCCGGTGAAAGAACGCGAGACTCAAGAGGGACCGGAGCCGGAACAATAGCTGCAAAACAAAACATGGTTAAACGATGGTTCAAGAGATGTTGAAGGGTTATCAAAAAGGAAATTTACTATACTAGCTGCAACGGACGGCAAAGCCGGAAGGGCCGGTGGCGTGGCAGGTCTTGCGTCCCCTCCTTCGATTTGTGGCACTGCAATAAGGAAGAGGAAAAGTTAGAAATCATCCCATTGCTAAAAAAGGGAGTAAATAAAGACATCGAAATAACACTCACCGGCACCACTAGAAGGAGAAGCGAGTTCGGATGGGAAGGAGAAGTGTGGGAGCAACACTTGGTATAGATGATCAAAGAGCACCCCTAAAAGGACACAGTGGTATAACGTTAGTACAGAAGCTACACGTTTAAAAGATTAACTCATGAGTCGTAAATCCATACCTTCCAACATCCGCGATGGCACAAGGGAAGGCGGGGAGGTGACCACCGCCAAAGCAGTAGTTGACGGTGCTCCTTCGAGCAATGGAGCGTCGCCACTGGCCGCACCTGCAAAGACAAACTTGTTAGAAGAGATCGCAAGATATATAAAAAGAAAAACGCTGGTAACTCGAAATTTACCCGACGAGCTGCCAGCCGAAACTGAGGAAATCCCCTCCTCCATTGACATGAGGCCACCGCCCGTAGCCTCATCACCCGACTCAATGGGAACCGTTGTTGTGCTCGCAAGCCCTGGAGACGGCAGGGGACCATACGCGGGGAGGGCTATGATTGGGGTATTGCCAGATTCCTGGGAAAGAGCGGTTAGCTCCTCCTCAGGAATCGTGGCCGCCTCACCCGATACTCCCTCGGGTTCTGCGGTCACAGTTGTCTCGTCCATCGGCGCCACGAGGTCTCCAGCCTCAAGCGCCTTGCCCTCTACTACCTTCGGCTCGGTTAAGACAATCATCTCATCTGCCGCCACTTTAGGTTTGCGTCCATGACCCTCTCGGCTGCAGGTCCCCCAACCTCTGCTTCGGGTCCCGTGGCACCAACGACGTTGCTCACCGTCGGCTCGGGTTCGGCAGGCACCGCTTCCGCCGTTTCCCTGGGTTCAACGGTCTCCGCCTCCCCCTCAGTCGGACATGGCCCTGCAAGATGGAATGCATATGAGCCAATGGCTTTATAATAATTCTTACAACAAGGTTCTGAAAGAGATGCTACCTGAAGGGGATTTATTGTTTGCACTTCGGGCCGCGCGCGCCACTTGCCTATGAGCAGTAGATAGAGCGATAGGGACCTCTTCAGAAGGAGTGTCAGCGCGAGGAATAGTGCTAGGGCCCACTCCCGCGGCCAAAGCAGCTCTGTGCGCCTTTGCTTCGCGTCTCAACCGCTTCCGCTCCTCCCGAGCCGTTGAGACGGATGCCACTAGGGCTTCTTTAATTGAGGCGTCCTCATCCGTGAATAGGGATGCCTCTAGATTTTTCAGGGCATCCCTCGTCGTTTTGTCAAGTCGAGGCTCCTCCAGCAGCCTCGACGATACCGGGACTTCAGTAACAGGCTCGGGAAGGATCCCCGCATCAACTGATATAACCCCTGCTAAGAAACGAAAGAAGGTTAGGTTGACCATCAGAAAAGATGACAAACTTTCCTTATAAAAGAGAAAGGGGTGGGACATACCAACTCCTGCTAGAGCGCGCTTCTCCTCCTCCTCTTGGAAGGTTTTCAAAGAGGCAGCGATAGCCTCTTCAGTAGAGACACCTGTTGAAAATTGGGCAAATATTAGTTAAAGATAATAATAAAAAGTGCAATAAAATGAAGAAGAAAGTGGCTGATGATTACCTGACTCAGCGAGTTTACTTAACATCGCTTCGAGCCTCGCCGATCGCTCCGAAGCTGCAATGGCGGCAGCCAAGTTGGTGTCTGCAGGGTCTACCAAGAAGCCCTCATTGCTGCCATATTCACTTATGCCTTCGTTGGGAGGAGCTGCAGGCTCTAAGCTGAGGACCGCGTCAAGGGAAAGGACGGACTTCTTCTTCTTCTTCTGTCCGCCAGCCTTAGATCCACCCGGAGTAGATTTGCGCTTGGCAGTCACTTTAGGGCGGCGGGTCCCGATATCTGCTCCCGCCGGACCTTGGCGATACCACATTAACCGTCTTTGTAGGAGCACAGGGCGCCGGTGGTGCATCCACCGTAGCAGGAAGTGGAAATCCACACGGGGGGCTCAACACGCGTGGTCGATCAACTCCGGTGTCTTTTATCGGGAGAATGACCTGGGTCCTTGGCTGCAAGGGAGCCTTGCGATCACCGCCAGGAGGCGCACCCCTACGGTCAACCAGCATACGCTTCTCCGTTAAGATAATTGGGCCCATCGCGTGCGCATACCAGGCCACATATGAATTAAGCATCTTAGGGGCACAGCTGGGTTCACTGATGAAGAAATAGGAACCTGTATTAAGCCGTATAAAATGATGCATCGCATTCTTTATCCCTTCTGGGCCGACCACGGGCGTTTCCAAGAAAGCTTCCAGCGGGATCCCTTGGTTATAGCTTGACTGCCGGGCAAATCGGTGTGGGTTATATCTCATAAACAAGGCTGTCTTATTCTGCCTAAACACTAGATAGCCCGGCCGAATGGAGTAGAGGTGGAGGATTTCCCGAGCCTTCAGTACAGAAGCCCCGCCCTTAAAATCATCACGTAGTGGCACCACTGACTTAGTGGTCTCTGAGCCTATGGTGATGGCCTTATCCACAAAAGAAATCTTCGCTCCGACCAGATGTGGACGCAGGAGCAGTCCCCTAGAATCCCGTGGGGATGCGACCATAATTGAAGCCCCGACCAACCGCATGATTCTCGGAAGTCTACATTTCTCAAAGAACGGAGGAGTCTTATGGGCACCAAACACCCCTTGCACGTGCATCTCCATCCAAGAAGTGAAATAGTGCATCGGGAAGTTAGCAGGCTGTACTCCAGGCTCACCAGCGTCCGCCGCTACGCTAAGTCCATTATAGAGGTAAGCCAGCCCGGCGATCCCTACCGATAACTGCAAACCAGCCACCATTCGATGCGCCGGGTAAAAGACGGAGGGCCGCATGAGGCGTGGGTGCGTGGGAAGCGTGAAGCTGCATAACCATAAACCCAAGAACCCTATAAAAAAGGTCTCCTCGTCCATGCCAGGAACGGCGATCTCTGAGAAAGGGACGTTGGCAGTGCCGGGGAGATAAAAATCCCGCTGGTCATTTTCCGATACAGGTCGGCGGTCCAAGCCGAAACCAAAAGGGTCAGCAAGCCGAGCGAACTTCTCGCCCTGCTCTGATAGGAATTCCGGGCGAATAAAGCGAGCAATAAAATCTGCGAAACTGACGCCCCGCTCGCCCGATCCCAAATGGAGTTCCTCAAAGATCTCCAACACCTTCACCAAGCCCGGATACTGATGCTGAATGGTATTCTCCGGAGTTAAGTCAAACACCAGCTGCTTGGTGGCAAAGACGTACTCGTCGGGATGAAGCAGCTCCTCGTAGTGCTCTCCCCTCATTGGTAGACCCGAAATCTCAGCGAATTCCTCCAAGGAGATAGAGACTTCCCTATCCGCCATCAGGAAGGTGTGAGTGGGGATATTCCATTGTTCAATAAAGGCCTTGACCCACCACGTTGGAGGAGAGGAATGCTCGAAAAGCGAAACGTAGATGGCCGAATATAAACCAATCCTCGTTAGATGAGTCCTTTTCGCCGATAAGATGTACCGGGCCCACTGCAAATATCCGGCAAGCGGTCGCGGGATCAATCCAATATTGTAAGCCTGTCCCCAAGGGCGTGCTTCACCCTGACAGATTCGCCTCCCCAAGATGTCTATCGCCGGCGGCGGCTGCACTGGGATGGCACCGATCGCAGGCTGGAGGAGGTCATCAGAATTCCAGTTTTTAACCTCCACGGCATACTTCACCAGGGGTTCGTCTGCATAGGGGATCGTGACTATAGGCTCAGACGGCGAGGCGGAACTGAAGCTGCGACGGCCTTGGATGATCTGGCTGTACCACCTTCCCCACAGGTGGAGCTTTCTGCACTCAGGGTCGTGATCTTTAATGAGAGCGAACGCCACCCGGTCCACCGGCGAGTGGGGGAACTCTCCTTCCGAGCGAACGAAGGGGAAAGACAAGTCATCGGACATGTTTCCTGTAGAAAGATAAAAATAACCATTAGTGTTCTGACACTTGGCATTTTGAAATCTTACTCAACACTGTGATGTAATGGGTAGGGGACAAAAAGAGGGACCCACAAAATCTGGATGACGGTACATCATTTAATAAGACAACCCCATCATTAGATGAGACTGTCAATTAATGAAAAGGTCCCCAAAAGAATATCCTCACTGATGGGAAATCCCTAGAGACAAGGAGAAATATTCTCTTTCAGAGCAAAGCTCTGTCACAGAGTGACATTTGTCAAACTCTGGTCTCAGGGGAACAAGATTCCTTAAAAGAGCATAGCTCTATGGTAATGGTGGAAAGATCCATCAATTTTATCTTTAGAGTTTTGGAATCTTGAAAAATCCATGAAAACTTATAAAACAAAAATTTTCTCCGTTTATCAGATCTAAAAAGATCTACATTTGATCTAAGAGCAATGCTCTGTTCATGGGTTAGAACCCATGGATCAGATCTCTGTAAATCTGTAAATTTTTTGAGAGCAAGGCTCTGTTGAAGAAACCCCAAAGGGGTTTTTCTTTAGATCAAAGATCTATAAGAGCAAGGCTCTGTTAATTAAATTTAATTTAAATTAATTTAATTTAATTAATTTTACCTAGAGCAAGGCTCTGAAATTCAAATTCTTGAAATTGGTAAAGAATTACCAAGGACCAAGGGTCCTATTTATAGGCGCCTGCGCCTTTTCACCTGACCCCTTTGATCCGACGGTCAGGATCTCGCCACCGCTGCACTCACGTGCGCACCATGTGAGCGCAGCGGTGGGGGGGCATTTGTTCCCCCAATCAGAGCAAGGCTCTGTTTGAATTTTAAAAATTCAAATCTTTGAAGCAACGCTTCAAATTCCGTGCGTTGCGCGCAATGCGCCACGTGTCAAAAGTTGACACGCCAGCACAACGCCCAAGGCAGTGCGTCCAATCAGAGCAAGGCTCTTTAAAAAAAACAAAAGCAACGCTCAGTTGCGCAAGCGCTGCGCTGCGTGCGCAAACACTGTTGCGCAAGCGCTGCGCTGCGTGCGCAAACACTGTTGCGCAAGCGCACCGCTGCGCGAGGCGCAAGCGCTGCGCTGCGCGATACGTGTCTGCGCAGTTGCGCAAGCGCTGCGCGACACGTGTCACGCACTGGGGGAGTTGCGCAAAACAGAATAAATCTTGTTGAAACAAGAAGATTTTCTTGTATAAGGCAGGGGCCTTTGGATCAAAGATCCAACGGTGGGGGAAATTCCCTAAATCACTCAGAAAAAGATTTATGTAACAAATCTAACTAATTTATAAGTGCTATAAAATGGACCCCAGGCCTCATTTCAAAATCACTGAGATCGGACTAAAAAAGAAAAGAGAAGAGAACTCTGGAGAACTCCTTGAGAATACAAAAAAAAGGTAAAAAACCTTTAAAATAAGAGAAAATTCTCTTAGGAATAGATCATTGATCTAAGAACAAGATCAGTGATTTTCAATAAATAAATAAATAAATAAATAAAAATAATAAAAATAGTGCCTTGCACTTGCTATGAACCTTTGGTTCTCTGAAACAAGAAAAAACTTGTTTTTCTTTGATCCAAATTTAGATCAAGGGATAAAAAGTGCTTTGCACTTCTTGAATCTACAAAGATTCTCAGTGCTTTGTACAAATGCAATGCATTACTTAAAGGGCCAGGCCCAAGTCAAAAAGACCTAACAGGTCTAAATAAATTGCAAAGCAATAAAAAAGGCAGGTCCCCATTTAAATTGATACTCTGTTTGAGCAAAGCACAAAATAAATGAGCAGCCCTAGTAAAAGGCCTAACAGGCCAAATGCAAACGGAACGTTGAATATTCTCAACTGGACTTAGCCCAATTTTGGCCGTAAGTCCTTAAATTAAATTGACTGAGCAAAATTGCTCTACTGAATCAATTTACAATCGGTTCGAGGGTACATCTCCGAACTCCTTTGACATCCATCGTTGTAATTCTTCAACGACGTCAAAGAGGTGACGGGTCCCAACGACCACACATCAATGTGGACTGCGGGGTCCTTAAACTCATGGACCGAAACGTCCTTAAACTAATATTGGACCACAACGTCGTTAAACTACGTATGGACCACCACGTCCCTAAACTGGAATATGGACCACCACGTCCCTAAAACTGGAATATGGACCACCACGTCCCTAAACTGGAACAATAGAGCCTCCTAATGCTCTTTTGCTGGATCTAAACGGTCCCGTTTAAGTTGATCTTAGCCCCAAATACGGCTAACGTATCCTTAAACACTCAAATGAACGATAAAATTCCAAATCGACCTTGGTTCAAGGGTACATCTCCGAACTCCTCTGACATATGTCGTTGTAATCCTTCAACGACGTGAGAGAGGCGACGAGTCCCGACGGCCATATATTAAATGGATCACCCCGTTAAGTTGATCTTAGTCTCAAACAGGACTAACGTATCCTTAACGAACGTTTAAGTTGATCTTAGCCGCAATGCGGCTAACGTATCCTTAAACTAAAAACACCAAACCCAAATCTAAGTAAATACGGATTTGGACTAATCCACGTCCTACGGGCGAAGGCATTACTCAGTCTCCGTATACAATCCACGGGCAACCACAAACAAAACAAACACACACGACACGAAGTGAAATTCTGGAGAAGGAGAAAGTGGCTACCGCGATGCGGTAGCGTAATTAACTGCAAGGGCTTGCGCCTGCAGGGAAGAGCGTCCCCACAATCAAAAACCCCTCAAGCGAGGGGGAATCTGACAAAGTTTGCTACATCGGCCGCATCCGTCTAAACCTTCGATACACGGTGCCATAAATCAACTTGGCATCTTCGGAGAGGTAGACGGATAAAACCAAATAGCATCTGCCCCGAATCTTAGCGTCAGGACATCGAGGCCATGTGCGCCGCCTTTCGGAGGGGAACAGACCCACAAATCTGGGACTAAGCTTTCCTTTTCGCCCAAATCGCATCACGCCCTTCATCGGAGAGACCCTCAGAAAAACATGATCGCCAACTGCGATCTCTAGTCTGCGACGGCGCCTGTCTGCAAACGATTTCTGCCTGCTCTGAGCCGCTCTCATCCGGTCTCAAATCAACTGTATCTCCGCGGTCGTCTCCAAAACAAGTTGCGGCCCCAAAATACTGCTCTCGCTGAGCTCTGTACAAAAGACGGGCGATCTGCATCACCTCCCATGCAATGCCTCGAAAGGTGCCATCTGAATAGTATCCTAGAAGCTGTTGTTGTAGGAGAACTCCACTAAAGGTAAATGATGATCCAAGCTACCACCAAATGTAGGGTTGCTGGGCACTCTAACAAGGGTCTACGACGCATCAACCATGCCCGATTTAAAATTTAGCCGTGCCGAACAACCCAAAGCCGGATCTTTAAACTAGAGATTAGGCGAAAACAAGCATGTTAAACACTTTAACACTAAGTGAGAGGGATTACAACCTTTATAGATCCAGTCCTTCACTTCTTAAGCTCCGTGTTGAGGTCCCTTCGCTGCGATCATCGTGTTCCGGACTCTCGAGAGGCTCCGCGAAGAGAAAGATGCAAGCTTGCTTCCGATCTTCGATAACAAAGATGATCTACCTTGAAGTTTCATTAACACAAGCTAACACTCACTAAACGAAGTGAACACTCTCATCTAAAGGGCAATGGTAGATGAGGATGATGAAGTAGGAATTTTGCTCTCATTTGTTTTCTTATTCTCACTCATTTTTCAACACAAAATCAAAGCAAGAAAGCTTTTCATGAAGAACTCAAGCAAGAAGAAGATGAAATAATAATTAGAATCCTTTTGTGATGAATAATGAAAAGATGATAATGACGAATAATGCAACCATGGTTAACTAAACCTTTGTAGAGATTTAACTAGGGTTAGGGTTTGGGTTGGGTTAAAGCATGAGTCACTTGAAAATATCTTAACACAAAACAAAAAGAAACCTTCTAGAAGGTTCATGAATGCACTAACCCAAATCAAACCCTAATCTTGATTAATATCCACTAAACATGTTGCATTAGTAATCATATCATGTTACAATATTATATATCACATATATAATATTTATTGTAACAAAATAAAATAATACAATTAACATATATCGCATATATATCAATGTATTACCCGAGTGAGAAAAAGAATCTTTTAGTGAGCTAATATTATTTAATATAATTTAATATATCATATATATTATTATACATTAAATTATCGAATCAACACTTGATCCGATAATCCGGCTATTTCACAAATAACCGACTAATACGATGACCCGGGTATATCACATATACCTGGCCGATATCTCATATCGCGAGAATCCAATACGGTATCACATACCGCATTATCCTCGGTCCCGCACATATCACATATGTGCTCCTACTCCGTTTTGCCTGAGTCAAGAAACCTCTATGTAGGACTCTAAAGAATCGTCAATACGCCGGTAGTAGATGATGATCATATCAAACACCCACAAGCTGCCAGCGGTTAGCTAAACGTAACAGCCACCCAGGTATTGAGCGATCAGAAGATCAACAAGAAAGCCTGTACATTCTCCTGCGAATCCAAACAGTAACACTCCGGTACAGTCCGGTCTCGTCATCTGATATATCGCATATCTCGCCTAGGGGTGGTATACGTCAGACCCCAATAGAATGATAAGTTGTGTCGATATAAGGTCTATAACAGTTCGAGAAACTACTGATAACACTTACCAGCAAATCTCAGCAACCCTGGCCAGGGATTTCCAGTTATAGCCAATCGAACACAGCACAACATCAACTCCCTATACCGGGAGAGACGAATCCCCTCCTATCGCTCATTGCCTCCATGTGATTCGGGACTGTACCCAAAAGCCACCTTTTTGCACGCCCTCTTGGACGTAGTATGATGGAAATCAAAGCACAGTGGGAATCACACAAGACTCTATGACGATCTCGGGTCAACAGACTACTCTGTACCAGTGTCACCGGAGAACTGCCATCTGACATGAAGTATAATACCATCAGGGAGTTCTAGGCGAGTCCGTCCAGTGTACCCAGTCTCTACTGGGCACCCGTACACCATCCTTGATGTCAAACACCGATGGATATGGGATCATCCATCGCCCATCATATGGGTCAAGATGCGTATACGCCAGTCTACTCTGGTGTATCGATGCCCTGTCTCGATACACCCTCGACTAGGAACTGTTATAGGATGTACTCGTCGACTACCGTGGCCCCACCAGTATGATCTCATCAAAGTCTCAGTAGTCGAGTAGATATCCTAAGGGCTTTATCAACATGTAACATAGAGACAATCAGAGTACACGATAAGATAAAGAGCAACCAGATAGCGTACTATCATGTCGAGAAAGAAAGTCCTCCCTATATATGTCCAAGTATCCATTACAATATACATCGTATGTACAGTAATGGCCTCTAGGGCATACATATAACTAACAATCTCCCACTTGCACTAGGGCCATCTGTTGTGGTATCACATACCCAACAATTAGCTGTGGTTGAAGTATCTCATACTCAACCATCCCATAAAAGTCTCTACTGGGAAAAAGGCCTTTGTGAGTGGATCCGTGCTGTTGTCCTCTGTGTCTACTCTCCTAACCTTGATCTCCCTGGAGATCAACCATCTCCATGATCAGGTGATACTGCCTAAGAATTATATCTGGATTTCTGATGGGACGGTAGTTCCTTGGCAAAAGCCACAACTCCATTGTCACACAATGGTAGGAACGAAGTTCATCTCATGAACTTATATATCCAGACTGCCTCTTTGGTAGCATTCTTGGTAACGACGTATCTTGCCTTTAATCGTCTAGTAAGTCACGATATCTAGCTTGGAACTCTTCCAACATACCGTCCCTCCACTGAGGGTAAAGACAATGCCTGTGACTGACATTCAGTCGTCCTTATCACCCTGGAACCTTTCCAGTGATTCTTCCTAGGATCGATTGATACCATCTTACCACAACTAGTAAGTATCCTAACATCCAATTAGATCTATCTCATAGATCCAAAACCCAGGATTTAGGAGGTATCACTATGACCCTATATGGAGAATGCTTGTGATAAGCGGAGATTGACCGAGCGTAGCATAGGAAACTCCTTCCCTATCAAGAGTATGTCATCCACGTACTCTACGAGGATCAGCACCATACTCCCTACTACCTTTTTGTATATACAAGGTTCATCTACCATTTTGATGAAGTCAAACTCTTTGACTACCTCATCAAAACAGACGTTCCAACTTCGCGATACCTGTTTTATCACATAAAATATCTTGCTCATGTTTCCGCTACTCCCACTGTCTACGAAGCCCTCTGGCTGTGTACTTATAGACGTTCTCTTCTAAAACATCATTTAGAAAAGCAGTCATGACACCCAACCGCCAGATATCGTGGTTATGGTATGTAGCCGTGGCAAGTAGGATCTGGATGGACTTAAGCACAGCTTTGAAAGTCTCAACCTTTCCAAGTACACCAAGTAATCATCTCAAGATATACTTGCTCCTGATGGGGATTTAACCCTTCAGATAAAGCAACCAAAGTCCATACTTTGTTGGTGTATAAGGATTCCATCTCAGATCGCTAAGCATCCAGCCGTTCTTACAGAGTCTCACTCCTGATGGCCAGCTCGAAACTAGTTAGGTCATCATCTCATGATGCAATCCTCGCTCCCACTGTCATAGAGAAACCCAAGTATCTCTCAGGTGGGTGAGGAACCCTACTAGATCGGCGGAGAGGCTGAGGTTCGTTGGTTACTATTGAATCCTTTGGTTCTACCAAATCATCTGCTGTAGTTTGTATAGCTGGAACTCCTTCCAGTTCTACCTCATGACCAATAATTTCTTCACAAGAAATTCCCTTTCATAAAGGTGGGATGCTGAGAAACAAAACATCTTTTGTTCCTCTGTTTGGTAGAAGATATTCCCTTGCGAATGCTTGGGATATCCAACAAACTTCCACAGAACTGACTTTGATTTGAACCCTATTCAATAGGTATACAGCTTCTTAAGTGCATAACTCCTAAATGGAAATAGGAAACTCAGTAGTACTCATCATAGAGCGCACTATATCAAATAGGGTGTGATTGCTCCGTCCTGATACACCGACGTGCTGTGGTGTATACGGAGGAGTAATGCTGAGAGAGAATCTCATTCTCCTTTAGAATAGTCCAGAAATTCCGTGCTCAAGTATTCTCCTCCCTGATCTCATCAAAGGACATAATACTTATACCCGTTTTTGGTTCTCTACTTATAACTTATATTCTGTGAATATCTCAAAAGGTTTGGGCTTGTGTTTCAACAGGAACACATGTGCGAATCTTGAGAGATCATCAGTGAATATAATAAAGTACAAAGAACCGGTTTTGGCATGTGTAGACAGGGGACCTTCATACATCAGCATGTATCAATCCCAAGAGTTCACTAACTCTTTCTCAGTTTCTAATAAACGGAGTTGTGGTCATCTTATCTCTGTGACATGACCGGCAAGTTTCACAAAATGTAAATTCAAAATAATTTAAATATGCATCTATATGTAACTTCAGCTAGTCGGGTCGCATTGATTTGACCTAGTCTACAATGCCTCAATAAGGATTCGTTCATTTCTGAACTCTTTCTCTTGTGTGTGTTCTGTATATTAAGAACTGTAGTTTGATTTAGAACGTCTATGCTTTTAGATAACGTGCCTGAACCGATCAACTTTTGATTTAGGAAATGTTCAAAACATTATCCAACAATACAAAATTATATCCTTCTTTACTAATAAAGAGATTGATATGATGTTGTATATCAGGTTCGGTATCTAATAACATTCGTTCAGAATCAATGTATTCTGATAATACAGGATGATAGTGACCAACAGACTTGGCCGCAACACTTGCACCGTTTCTATCTCATGAAACTTATCACCCGTTCTCAGTTCTCTACCTATCTGTAGCCCATGTAACAGATTACATATGCGGGATCCTGATCCGGTATCTCATACCCAGGACGTAAAGGATACTGAGAAACAGTTCTATGTAATGAACACACCCGAAGATGATGCATCAGCATGCACTTTCTTCATTTGGGCGGCACGGGAAATCTGGTATTCCCCAATCTCCTGCTCTGTCTTATAACAATTATAAGTTGGAGCGGGACCAACGTTCCCCAGCTTTGTATAATAAGCGGGTTCGGTCAATACATCCGTATTATTATCTTGATTAAGGCGTGATATGGTCGCTACCAGGAGAGAGAGAGAAGAAAACACTCAGCGTGCGCTTTTACAAGATTAGATTGGTTATCAATTTATCTAATCAGGATGTCTCCAACTGTTTTAGTCAAATCTTCCTTCAAACCCTAAAAGGAAAGACTAGCAAGGATTAATTACACTCTACAAGTTCGCCAATCTTTCAGCCAGGCCAGTGTCGGTACTTTGAGGGAGGTTCCCCGTGCTTTCGCATGGACCTAATTAAAGTAAACCTCGTTTTCCCAGGGGCGTAACCCCGTTGACACCTTTCTAGACACCTACTTGATCGGCTAATTGTAATGTGTAAAACTCTCCCAAGAGTAACTCTTACTCGCAGCGGGTATCGGGATCCAACTATCTCATAGAAGGTATGCAATCTCATTGCAAATTTCAACACTTGAAATTCCCAATAATATTTTGCCCCAAGCGATCTATGACCTTGACTAAGTCAACAAACCATAGACCGCAAGTAAAGTTCAACCCGTCATTTCCCGATTGAATTAAACCCACCCGTACGACCCTTGACTGAGTCAACAAGGCCGCACGACTACCCTAATCCAATCGCATCATATGCTTTGCAGATCAGCACTAATCAGCTACCGCACACTACGCCTTGACTAAGTCAACAAACGCAACACGAATACTAAAAACTACTTATTTGAAATGACGGAGGGCTACGACAGGTTTTTAAGAAAACCCTTTGCGTAATGAACTTTATATCGTTGTAGAATCGAGTGATTTTGAATGGAGTGTTTTTTAGGCCTTTTCTATTTTCGCTAAAGAGGTCACTCCCGGTGAAGGGATCGTCGGCTCTTTCCTCATCGAATAAGGTGCAGGATATTTCACAAATATCACTATGCAAAGCAAGAACTATAGAAGCAATCAAAAGACAAACAGAGTTTGTAGCATCTGCTAGTTTCACTAAAGAGGTCACTCCCGGTGAAGTGATCTCGGCTCTTTCCTTATCGAATAAGGTGCTGGATGTTCTACAAGGAACACCGCTATGCAAAGCAAGAACTAGAGCTACCAGTTTTTAAGACAAGTTTCTACAACATCTTTAAGTTTCTTTTAATTTCATTAATCTCATTAATGAAGTCCTATTTTAATTATGCTTCACAAGCATCACATTTGAAACGAAATCTGCAATATAACATATATCTCATATATATAATATAAACATTCGTCTCAGGCAGTAATATGATCTCATCACAGAACATTGCAGCAGAAGAAACATATATGAAATATTGGATATACTAGGATGTCCGTGTTTTAATACGAGCCTGTATAAAACACGGATTCCACGGTCGCGATGAATAGCCAAACCCATATCCTAGACCCCTACGAAAGCGGCAAGCAACACTGCCAATTCTAGGGTTAGGAGACCCGGTCTCGACTCCTCGAGATGGTCTCCCACTGGACCCTAGAACCCGGTTACTTGTGCTCCCCGCCTTGGGTCTACCTAATGCGGAAAAATAAATAATATACAATGGTGACATCATCCTCAGCCCGGAAGTGCCCCAATAAAAGAATATTACATACAAATGAATTTTACATGAATGAAAAAGAAAAACTCTCATCTCACATAAAAACCCCGGCTATTCAGAACGCGACGATCCAATATAACATATCACAGTAACACATAATATCTCATATCATCAACGTAAGAAAGTATGCGTATCCCGATTGTCGTTGATGTATAGCAACGAAGCCGGCGATACACCACATACTACGCTTACGGTCACAGAAAAGAAAGTGTAAAACTACAACAGTTGGAATCCGCAACCTCTTTAGACATCGCATGCCTAACCAAATGAATTCCTTAGACATCGCATGCCCAACAATTATAAACCCCGCATTTTAGTCTCAATATCGAAAACTCTTTTCAATATCAAGTCGGGCAATTCAACAAGATTCCCGACATCTTGATCGAATGCTCGTCGCAAAATTTAGTAGACGGCCGCACCCCCGGATGCCGCCGACGAAGTGCACTAAGGCGGAACACCGCTGCCGCGAGCATCCGAACGGATGCTTTTGGCGACGGGGTTCTCCTACAGTCACTTGGTCGGGGCTTTGGGGCGTGGCTGTCTATTAAGTTTACCCGGCGAGTATCCGTGTACGCTATGTGATTGCGACGGAGTTTTGATCGCATCAAAATCCCGTGGCAACCGATCATCTGAGACTGAACTGCTAGATTTATAACATTCAAATTAGTTATCTCATAACTACCTGTGGATTCCAAATATTGTATCACAATCCAGATAAAAAGACAGTGTTAAACTTTCCGATCGAATGATCAAACACCCAAGTTTTCCCAGATAGCTCAACACTTGAGCGGAGTTCAAAAAGTATCCATCACATGCCACAGTACCAATGGTCCAGCCGTAGAATGGTCAAGCCAACGCCTCACATGTGGCAACGCTGTACTGCCCCAAACCCTAAGGTTCAGAGGCAGTTCAAGACAGTCACATAATCGAGTTAAGGTTTGTTGTCTTCTAGAGGGTCCACCGCGTTACTTGCACGACTTAGAACGTTCATAAACTACAAAAAAATCCAACACTTGGAAATTTTCCAGCAGGGGGAAAAATGAGTTATTGATATCCGTTTGAACTTTTTAACACTTTCTAAAAATTACCTAGACAAACTAAACGAAATTATATTATCCGATCGAATCAACGAGTCCCCAATACACCCCAGAAAACTCAACACTTGAGTAAATATAAAAATATCCATAAGAATCAGGAATTACAGACGGACATTACTGTGCAAACCACGTGCCATGATTCAACTTTTTGGCCGCGGATCCGCCGCGAAAGCCATGGTACGGCCGCGGTTCCGCGGCGCTTTAAGGTGATCAGTGGCACGTGTTGCACAGTAATCCTTGTATTTCCCTGCTGATTTTTTTGAGTATTTTTAATTCACAAAAAATCACATTTTGAAAAAATTTCCAGAAACTAGGGTATATCGGGTTTTCCGGGTTCGATCGGACTTTAAACTTCGCCTAGACTTCGCCTAAAACTCTAGCTTGGCTCTGATACCACTGTAGGGTTGCTGGGCACTCTAACAAGGGTCTACGAGGTATCAACCATGCCCGATTTAAAATTTAGTCGTGCCGAACAACCCAAAGCCGGATCTTTAAACTAGAGATTAGGCGAAAAAAAGCATGGTAAACACTTTAACACTAAGTGAGAGGGATTACAACCTTTGTAGATCCAGTCCTTCACTTCTTAAGCTCCGTGTTGAGGTCCATTCGCTGCGATCATCGTGTTCCGGGCTCTCGAGAGGCTCCGCGAAGAATAAGATGCAAGCTTGCTTCCGATCTTCGATAACAAAGATGATCTACCTTGAAGTTTCATTAACACAAGCTAACACTCACTAAATGAAGTGAACACTCTCATCTAAAAGGAAAGGGTAGATGAGGATGATGAAGTTGGATTTTTGCTCTCATTTGTTTTCTTATTCTCACTCATTTTTCATCACAAAATCAAAGCAAGAAAGCTTTTCATGAAGAACTCAAGCAAGAAGATGATGAAATAATAATTAGAATCATTTTGTGATGAATAATGAAAAGATGATAATGATGAATAATGCAACCATGGTTAACTAAACCTTTGTAGAGATTTAACTAGGGCTAGGGTTTGGGTTGGGTTAAAGCATGAGTCACTTGAAAATATCTTAACACAAAACAAAAAGAAACCTTCTAGAAGGTTCATGAATGCACTAACCCAAATCAAACCCTAATCTTGTTTAATCTCCACTAAACATGTTGCATTAGTAATCATATCATGTTACAATATTATATATCACATATATAATATTTATTGTAACAAAATAAAATAATACAATTAACATATATCGCATATATATCAATGTATTACCCGAGTGAGAAAAAGAATCTTTTAGTGAGCTAATATTAGTTAATGTAATTTAATATATCATATATATTATTATACATTAAATTATAGAATCAACACTTGATCCGATAATCCGGCTATTTCACAAATAACAGACTAATACGATGACCCGGGTATATCACATATACCCGGCCGATATCTCATATCGCGAGAATCCAATACGGTATCACATACCGTATTATCCTCGGTCCCGCACATTTCACATATGTGCTCCTACTCCGTTTTGCCTGAGTCAAGAAACCTCTTTGTAGGACTCTAAAGAATCGTCAATACGCCGGCAGTAGGTGATGATCATATCAAACACCCACAAGCTGCAAGCGGTTAGCTAAACGTAACAGCCACCCAGGTATTGAGCGATCAGAAGATCAACAAGCAAGCCTGTACATTCTCCTGCGAATCCAATCGGTAATACTCCCGTACAGTCCGGTCTCGTCGTCTGATATGTCGCATATCTCGCCTAGAGGTGGTATACGTCAGACCCCAGTAGCTTGATAAGTCGTGTCGATATAAGGTCTCTAACAGTTCGAGAAACTACTGATAACACTTACCAGCAAATCTCAGCAACCCTGGCCAAGGATTTCCAGTTATAGCCAATCGAACACAGCACAACATCAACTCCCTATACCGGGAGAGACGAATCCCCTCCTATCGCTCATTGCCTCCATGTGATTGGGGACTGTACCCAAAAGCCACCTTTTTGCACGCCCTCTTGGACGTGGTATGATGGAAATCAAAGCATAGTGGGAATCACACAAGACTCTATGACGATCTCGGGTCAACAGACTACTCTGTACCAGTGTCACCGGAGAACTGCCATCTGACGTGAGGTATAATACCATCTGGGAGTTCTCGGCGAGTCCGTCCAGTGTACCCAGTCTCTACTAGGCACCCGTACACCATCCTTGATGTCAAACACCGATGGATATGGGATCATCCATCGCCCATCATATGGGTCAAGATGTGTATATGCTAGTCTACTCTGGTGTATCGATGCCCTATCTCGATACACCCTCGACTAGGAACTGTTATAGGATGTACTCGTCGACTACCGTGGCCCTACTAGTATGATCTCATCATAGTCCCAGTAGTCGAGTACATATCCTAAGGGCTTTATCAATATGTAACATAGAGACAATCAGAGTACACGTTAAGATAAAGAGCAACCAGATCGCGTACTATCATGTCGAGCAAGAAAGTCCTCCCTATATATGTCCAAGCATCCATTACAACATACATCGTATTTACAGTAATGGCCTCTAGAGCATACATATAACTAACACCAAAGTCCAAGACGCACGCTCGGAGCATGTCCTCAAGAGTCTGAATAGTCCGCTCTGACTGGCCGTCTGTCTGCGGATGAAATGCTGTGCTGAAACTCAAACGGGTGCCCAATGCCTCCTGAAGTCACTGCCATAGTCGGCTGGTAAACTGGGTGCCTCGGTTTGACACGATACAAGTCGGTACGCCATGAAACCGTACGATCTCGTCAATGTAAATCTGGGCATACTGAGCAAAACTGAAAGTGGTCTTCACTGGCAGGAAGTGAGCCGCTTTCGTCAATCGATCCACGATCACCCAAATGGAGTCATACCCTCGACTGGTCCTGGGTAGACCCACAATGAAGTCCATAGAAATCTGCTCCCATTTCCACTCCGGAATGGGCAAAGGCTGCAACTCTCCCGCGGGCCTCTGGTGCTCGGCCTTGACTTGCTGACAAGTCAGGCATCTCGATACGAAGTCTGTGACGTCCCTTTTCATCCCGTCCCACCAAAAGACATCTCTCAAATCGCGGTACATCTTGGTGGAACCCGGATGAACGCTGTATGTCGATCTATGCGCCTCCTCAAGAATCTCACGTCGTAGTCCCTCAGAATCTGGTACGCACAATCGAGTCCTAAATTGTAGTACTCCCTGATCATCGATCACAAACTTGGAATCTCTGCCCTGCCTAATCTGCTCCATGATCTCTGAAAGACGATCATCGCTGGGCTGTGCCTCTCGAATACAGTCAAGTAACTGCGGACGTGCACGAACATGCGTAAGTTGTCCCCCTGTCGGAGTGAACTCGAACTCAACCCGGCTGCCGCATAAAATCTGCCAATCTGCCGACGACTGCCTCTGTACTGCGCGCAAACAAGATAGACTACCCTCGGGCCTCCTGCTCAAAGCATCCGCCACTGCATTAGCCTTGCCCGGGTGATACAAAATCTCGCAATCGTAGTCCTTTACTAGTTCCATTCAACGGCGTTGTCTGAGATTCAGGTCTCGCTGCTGAAATATATACTTTAAGCTCTTGTGATCAGTGAATATCTGACACGACTCGCCGAATAGGTAATGTCGCCAGATCTTAAGTGCAAAGACCACTGCAGCCATCTCCAAATCGTGAGTGGGGTAGTTCTGTTCATGTTTCTTCAACTGCCGTGAAGCATACGCGATCACCTTGTCGTGTTGCAACAATACGCACCCTAGCCCCACTCGTGAAGCATCACAATAAACCACGAATCCGCCTGATCCTGAAGGCAATGATAACACCGGCGCCGTAGTCAAACAAGTCCGTAGCTGCTGGAAACTGTGCTCGCACCCCTCCGTCCAATCGAAAGGAACTCCCTTCCGGGTCAATCCGGTCAAAGGTGCAGCAATACGGGAGAAATCCTGAACGAATCGCCTGTAGTAGCCAGCGAGGCCTAGGAAACTGCAGATCTCCGTAACTGATGTTGGTCTGGGCCACTGCTGAACGGCCTCGATCTTATTCGGGTCTACACATATGCCATCTCTCGTAATCACGTGACCCAAGAAACCAACGCTGTCCAACCAGAATGCACACTTGGAAAATTTTGCGAAAAGCTGGTGCTCCCTCAAAGTCTGCAACGTAATCCGCAAGTGCTGCTCGTGCTCCTCTCGGCTCTGGGAATACACCAAAATATCATCAATGAACACTATGATGAACAAGTCGAGATACTGCCTGAATATACGGTTCATCAAATCCATGAATGCTGCTGGGACGTTGGTGAGTCCGAACGATATCACCAAAAACTCATAGTGGCCGTAGCGCGTGCGGAAAGCTGTCCTCGGTATATCCTCCTGTCGAACGCGCAGTTGATGGTATCCTAATCGCAAGTCGATCCTCAAGAAATATCCTGCCCCCTGAAGCTGGTTGAACAAATCGTCGATACGTGGTAAGGGATACCAGTTCCGTACGGTAACTTTGTTCAGCTGGCGGTAGTCGATACACAAACGCAAACTGCCGTCCTTCTTCTTGACAAACAGGACCGGAGCACCCCACGGAGAAACGCTAGGTCGAATAAGCCCCTTATCTAACAAATCCTGCAACTGATCCTTCAGCTCTCTAAGCTCCGCCGGGGCCATCCGATAAGGCGGTACAGAAATAGGCCCCAAGCCGGGAATCAAGTCAATGCAGAACTCAACGTCACGCTCAGGCGGTAGCCCAGATAGCTCATCAGGGAAAACATCAGGGAACTCACAAACAATCGGGACCTGGTCCAACGGAACCTCTGCAGCTCGAGTATCACAAATATACACTAAGAATCCCTGACATCCCTTCCGCAATAGATGACCAGCGGGAAGAGAAGAAATCAAGCTGGGAAGGGTAACGCTGCGGTCTCCCTGAATAACAAGGACTGGCTCTCCCGGAAAGCTAAATCGGACTGCCTTCTCACGGCAGTCCACTGAAGCGTAACAAGTGGCTAGCCAATCCATGCCCATAAGTACATCAAAGTCCAACATATCGAGGAGAATCAAATCTACTAATGAATTCCTCTCCCCGATACGAACAGAACATAAACGAAACACAAAACGAGCGACAAACGACTCGCCTATCGGAGTAATAACAACAAGCGGCTGATCTAACGATGACGACTCACGGCCCAACATCGGTGCAAAGTGTGTAGATACATATGAAAGTGTGGAACCTGGGTCGAATAATACCCGTGCGTCGAAAGAACAAACTGGCAAGGTACCTGTCACAACGGCGTTGGATGCCTGTGCATCCTGCGGTGTCAAAGCGAAAACTCAGGCCTGCCCCCCCACCAATAGCTAGTAGTCCTTGGCCTCCTCTCTGAATAGGACCGTCGCATCCACGGCTTCTTGGTGCATCGAACTGACGTAGAGCATCGCCTGGGGTAGGAAGTAGAGCTCTTTGAGGAGGTGGTGGTGAGGGTGGTAAGGTCACATGCGGAACTGTCGCCGCTCATTGCCGTCTCACCGGACAGTCTCTGATAAGATGGTGCGGACTCCGCACCCATAACATCCTGGCGATGCCCACTGTCCCTGTGGATATGAACCATATAACTGACCCCGCCCAACTCCTCTGCCAGGCCCATCTCTCGGAAAGAGTCTGGCGCGCTGCCTCTGCGACGGCACATCGGTGCGAATCCTCTTCGGCCCAGAAACGGCCGAAGTCTGTGATATGCGTGCCTCCATCCGTAATGCCGTATCCATAGCAGCTGAATAAAGGTCATAGTGCTGGGCGCCAATAGCAAGAAACAGCTGGATGTCAAGTCCCTGCACGAACCTCTTCACTCTCTTCTCTTCAGTATCCACCAAATACGGAGCATATCTGGACATCGTACTCAGACACCGTCATCCTTGGAGTCTTGATCAAGGCCTCAAAACTACGAGCTCTGGCGTCACGAACGCTCTCTGGGAGGAAACGAGCTAGAAAGACTGCTGTAAACTCGGCCCAAGTCATAGGCGGTAGACCTGCAGCTCGACCTCTCACGACTGACTCCCACCATATCTGCGCAAGGCCCTCTAGACGGAAACTCGCGAGCTCCACCCATCGATCGTCAGAACATCTGAGCGAACGGCAGATCCTGGCTAAACTGTCAAGAAATGTCTGCGGATCCTCTGCTGCATCGGTGCCCGTGAAAACTGGAGGTCTCAGCCTCATGAAATCCTGTAGCGCTACTGGGATAGCCACGGTGGTAGTAGTAGGAGCAACTGTCTGGGCAGCAGGTACCATGGTAGTCTGTGATGTGGTAGGTACGTCCTCCGATCTCGGTGCACGACTGGCCGCTACTAAGGATCCCACCATCTGTCGTAACTCCTGCATACCTCCCATCATCTGTCGTAGCTCCTCCATACCAGACTCTAGCCTATCTATGCGTCCTGGAGAATGCGGATCAGTTTGTCCCTGAGGCGTAGGTATACCACCCTGCTCGGTCCTCGTCTCAGAAAAGCCTGCTCGGATCTCATCTCGGACGGCAGCCCTCTACGCTCTCGTAGCCTTCGGCGGCATAGTGGTTGGTACAGGAAACAGGATAATAAGAACAGAGCAATAGAATCATAGCATACAAGGAATTGAAGAAGGAATTTCAAGCAAGTATATCCTAAAGTCACTTAGGCGGAGTACCGTATCGCAAGTATGCCGCGGACATACACACGCTACGTTACCCTGCTTAAGTCACTTACTCTATCTACCAAAGGTCATCCTACACTCAGAAAGATAAAACCTATCGGTTTGATACCAACTTTGTCACGACCCGCAGGGTACGGAACGTGACTGGCACTTAAGTTACGAACGTCTCAAGGCGTCCGTAAAATAAGTAAGCCAAAGCCCAGAAATCAAAACCCAATAAGCAGAAGAGTGAAGGAAAACAAATCAATTGAAAGCGAGTTTATCAAATAAGTCATATCAAGCCTTTTTAAAAACAATATCAATTTTTCCGAAAATTTCGGCAGAGTCTCCTTTGTAAATACTGGCCCCCAAAATGGGTACAACAAGAATATATATGAATACAACAAATAAGGCATCCCCAAGTGGGAGCTAGCTCTTCGCTACAAGGCGGTCACAAATCCCACGCAATGTAAATCAGCAATGTGCATAAATAAACATAAGAAGCACTAGTAAAACATCATGTCGACTCAAGTGAGCTCGACCCCAAAATACAGCATAAAAAGCCCACAAATCTCACAGTCTTGTCTCTAAGTCAATATACAACAATATTGGTAGATACAGTAGATGGAGTAGACTAGATACAATGAATGTACAAGGTGGAAGACAAAATAAACATATAACCCACCTACGAGCAAAAATCCTCAATCCACGCAAAAGGAAGAAGTGCGTCCGCCGCAACAGTACTGACGGATCGGACCTGCAAAAAAGTCTGTGGCACAACGGGGGTGAGTTGCCAACTCGTGAGTAATAAATAACATCTATAGAGGCTATCGCAAGCATGCACACAAACATCCTAGCATCTACAATACAGGTATGGCAGGATATACTAGCAGGTATGTATGCAACATGAATGTACTAGCAGGTATGTATGCGACATGAATCAACTTGTGATCTGAATATGTACATATAAGAATCATTCTTTACTTTTTGGAAACTCTTTTTAAATATCAGCATAATATCAATAGAATCAACAAGAATCCGTGTCCAGCATCGACACCTCAAAACTGTCTCAATCTCATGTATCCATATCATAGTATCTCTGGCCTCAGCCGTCCGGCTGACCCATCTCAAATGTCAATATCTCATCATCTCGAGGCTACGGTCGGTATCCTCTGGATATCCGTCGTGCCAAAAAGTCATCGGTAGGTAGTCTATCCCCTGCCAGGCTCAACGTCAGCAACACGACCTTCTCGTCCCGGGGTACCTTACCGGGCCCACCATGTACCCGAGACGGTTCATCCAACTCCTCGAAACGGGTCTCGAAAACCACAGCAAACTCATGGTGGACGACACTTAAATCACTAGAAAACCGCAATTTTTTCATATTTTAAAAAAGGTAATAAGTTTTAGAAATTTTGTGGCTTTCCCCCGAAATCCAGAAATATCATAAATCTCAAGAAATCCTCATAAGTGCATATGTCAATGATAATGAATGCATATGGTATCACTAATCAAATTGCAATGTATGATTAATAGACTAGGCATGAACAAATGATGTAATGAGATGCATGCACATGAATAGCAATTCTACAATTTTATTTTAAGGATTTAATGCAATAGCACCGGTTTACGCATCAATATGGTGACAATGTTCTAGATTATAAGTTACCTAGTGTCGTGGCATGGCAATTACCAGGGCGTGTGTGTATGCATGAATAGTGCTCGTGCTGCATATAAAAACCCTGGCAATGGTGCAGGTGTCCTATAGAATGGGTTAGCATATGTATGTCAAAATAAAGCATGGATGTAGTTACTAATATCACTAGAAATCTTTAACTACTTAAACTATCGGGCGGCTTGTGCCATCTAAACAATAGTCCCCCGTAGATGTTATATCTACTCACCGGAATCCCCAGCTAGCTATGTCCAATCACCGCTTTCCCTTTTCGTGCCGCGTCCGAAGTCTCCGCGACCGAACCTGGAATTTGCACCAATACAAAACATAAGGTTACATATCATGAAACGACGCAAATCCCAAGCAAAAATATCAACGTTCACGAGTTAGGCACAACGTGCACAAGGTGCGCGGAACACACACGAAAATCACAAAAACTAACTATAATCGTCGTTTTGGGCGCCCGGCAAAGCTAAAACCCGATTAACCCAAATTCCGCATGCACACCTCCTAAATGTCATAGGAGATTCCAACAATATCATCAAGATATCACAAATAATTCACCACTTAATTTTTATAAAAACCTAGCAAGCACAAAAGATTTCCAAATTCGTTCAAACATCGCGGATTTGCGATAAAGTGCACACAATATCGCGCAAACACCCAAGTTAACCATAGATAGCCACTACACTAATTTTCAACACATTAACCATGCTTCAAAACCTATTTTTCAACACCAATTCCTTTCTTGATTTTTCATACTTAGCAAATACAATCAAAATTTCACACTAGAAAAACTTAGATTAGCATAATTTGAAGCCACTTAAGCAAAGTAACCTCATTAACTTAGCTTAGCAAACAACTAGATAGCAAAATAGATTTAATTAACTAAATAATGGTGTGCTAAAAACCCTAGTTTAAAACAAACTACCCTCTTAAAAACTAGATTAGAAATTAACACTAAATTAACACTAAAACAATTTAATTTAAGGAATTTAGCCACAAGAATTTAAATGGGTCAAGATTATACCTCAATTTCTATGGATCTAGCATGGTGATTTGACTCTAAACATGCCTTCTTTCCACATGATTTCAACTAAATTAGGCTTGAGAAGAGATAGCACAAGGATTTGTTTTGGTTTTGTGAAGAAATTTGTGGATTTGGATGGTTTTGTGATGAATTTTTGAAGGAAAAAGAGGGGAAAATTTGGGGCTGTTTTCTGCAGGAATTTCCAGCAGTGAGGGAGTGGGGAGAGGTGTGGGGGAGTGGTGAAAAAAAGTCAAAGGTCAAGCCCATACCAATCAACCAAAACCCATACTCAATTTAATATACTAAAACCCCTTTTTAAAACACTTTAAAAGAGTCAAAGAACACATATTGGAGGGGGGGAAATTTATGGGCTGCTGCCTTGGGATGGGGCTGGCCAATATGAGGGGTGAGGTTGTGAGAGAGTGCACAAAAAATTTCTATGCAAAAAGACCCCCCACAAGTCCAAAATTGCAAGTTTTAGTTCAAATAATTAAAATTTTAGTTTCCCCTCGATTATAACTAATAAGAACTTGAAATAAAATACTAAAAAATTATATTACAAACTAGATTTTAGTTAACATGATTCTAAAGAGTAAAATTACCCCATTTAAATTTGTATTTATCGCTAATTTAAGGTATTTTTACCGGCTTAAAATAATATTAAAAATTGAAAAATTAAGGAAAAATTTTAAATGACCAGAATTTTATAAGTAACTCATTAGCTACTAAAAACTAGCAATTACCTATCCAAATTAGGTATAATTAGGCCTAAACTGCAAAATAACTATATTGACGATTTACGGAAAGATACCAAATTTTCACCGATTTTCGGGAAAACACCAAAACGAATTTTCAAGGCGTTACACTAACAGACATCGATAATCTCTACCTATCAAAGGGCGGATGATATCAGTGAAAATCCTGACTCTTGTATTTGCGAGAAGATGCACACGAGAATGGTCAGAAAGGTCAGAAGCATTTTAGACGGCCTTACTTCTGAATTCCTCAATCCATGTCCAGGATTTAATGTTTTACCATTGTAAACATTTTGATGATGTTTTTTGTTTTACTGTCTTCATCAATGTAAGAATTTTCTGCAGTGTGAATGACAAATTTTATTTCACGCATTAATCCTTTCCGCGTATACATGAGTAGGTATGCTTTGAAAGCTTAATTGGATACGAGTCGAATGTTCTCTTTGTTGCCTTGCATAGTATGTGGCTAATGTCCACGGGTTATGCCTTTTTGTTTTGACTTGGCGCTAGGTAGTTTATGTACACTTGAGTAGCACCTCCATTTCAGTGGCATGTAACTTTGATGAGTGTGGCCTGTAGATGGTCCATCTTAACCTCCTTACAGGGCAATGATGGCTTAGGAAATAGGTTCAGATCTACCGCCTAAAATTTTTCAACTTTATGAGCCGTGAGGGTCTCATAAAGACTTTTCTCCCTATGAGTCGAGAGGATCTCATAGGTGTATTTTCTCCTTAGGAATCGTGAGGATTCCTAAGTGCGTTTTCTCTTGAGGGTCGTAAGGATCTCACAAGAGAATTTTCTCCCTTACAAGTCGAAAGGACTCGTAAGTGGTTGGTGAGTTGACTTGTTTCCGAGTCGAAGCATTGCTCCAACGGAGAGGTCATTGGCTGACTTGTTTCCGAAACGGAGGTCATTTGTTGACGTGTTTCCGAGACGGAGGTCATTGGATGGCGTGTTTCCGAAACGGAGGTCATTTGCTGACGTATTACCGAGACGGAGGTCATTGGATGACGTGTTTCGGAGACGGGGTCATTTGCTGACGTATTTCCGAGACGGAGGTCATTAGATGACGTGTTTTCCAGACGGAGGTCATTTGCTGACGTATTTCCGAGACGGAGGTCATTGGCTGACGTGTTTCCGAGACGGTGATCATTGGATAACGTATTTCCGAGACGGAGGTCACTGGTTGACGTGTTTCCGAGACGGGGGTCATTTGCTGACGTATTTCCGAGACGGAAGTCATTGGCTCACGTATTTCTGAGACGGAGGCCGTTTGCTGACGTATTTCCGAGACGGAGGTCATTAGCTGACGTATTTCCGAGACGGAGGTCATTTGCTGACGTATTACCGAAACGGGGTCATTGGATGACGTGTTTCCGAGACGGAGGTCATTTGCTGGCGTATTTCCGAGATGGAGGTCATTTGCTGACGTATTTTCGAGATGGAGGTCATTGGCTGACGTGTTTCCGCTTTCTGCGGTGTCGGGTTGACTTGCTCTACTTTCTGCGGTGTCGGGGCTGACTCTAAGTTGTCTGTGAACCGTAGAGTCTTGGGACGAGGATGAACGCCATTGCCGATCTCCTGGGATGCAGATATCGCCGTTGAGATCTGACTCTCTCTTTGACAGAGTATGTCGGGAAATGTGGTTCCCATTTTGTTTATGCCCATGGATTGTATACAGGGGTCAGTATGGACTCGCCTGTAGGGCAAAAGTTTCATTCTTTCATTTTTTTTATTTCTTTCAGCGATACTCTATCATTTCAGCTTTTTATATCGCGAAAGTCGCGATTGCCTAATCATTTCGGCTATTTTTCGTGGTGCCCAATCATTTCGGTTATTTTTCTTTTTCTTTACTCTCTGCTTTTTATTGCGAGTTGTCCAAACATTTCGGCTATTTCATATGCATATATTTTACTCGCTGATTTTTATTGCGAGTTGCCCAAACATTTTGGCTATTTCATATGCATTTTTTTTGCGGGTATGGAACTTAAGATCTTATACCAATCTTAGCATCAGCATCGCTGCGACTGGAATATTTCCAGGAGCGAATCATCATTTGCCGTGAAAGGACTAGGAATTTGATACCGATTTAGACATCAGTATCGCCACAACTGGAATATTGCCAGGAGCGAATCATCATTTTCCTTTGTCGATTTAAACAAAGATGGCTTAGCAAACAGGGTTAGAATCCTGTCGACTAAGGCTTTTGACTTCATGAGTCGTAAGGGTCTCATAAAGGTGTTTCTCTCTACAAGTCGTGAGGATCTTGTAGGTGCATTTTCTCCTTAAGAATCGTGAGTATTCCTAAGTGTATGGTCTCTTATAAGTTGTAAGGATCTTACAAGAGTGTTTTCTCCTTGTAAATCGAGAGGACTTACAAGTGTCATTCACCACATGAGGAAATTTCGCGCCATTGGTGGAACTGGGTGGGGGAAACGTTTATTTGTGCTCGTGGATTGTATACAAGGGTCAACATTGAACCGTTTGTAGGGCAGTCTGGGAAATGTGATGGCTTAAGAACAGGTTCAGATCCCTGTAGCTTAAGGCTTTTGAATCTTATGAGCCACGAGGGTCTCGTAAGAGGGTTCTCCTTACGAATCATGAGGATCACGTAAGTGTAATTTCTCCTCAGGAATCGTGAGGATCACTAAGTGTGTTGCTACCTTGTGGGTCGTAAGGATCTCACGCAGGTATTTTCTCCTTACAAGGTCGAGAGGACCTTGCAAGTGTGCATGAATTTTTTTACGAGTCTGCGCCTTTTCGGGTTTTCACAAACTCGCTGGTAGCCCTGCTGTTTTTACTCACAGAGCCCTTTTGGGTTTTCATCCGTGCCCATTCTGTTTGTGGACATACTATTTTTTTCTTTTTGCATCAGCCCTAGGATGCTGCAGTTTGTGGCAGTTTAAAGGCATTTCGGTCCGTAGCGTCAGGACATCTCGGTCCTTTATTAGTTTAGGGACGTTCCGGTCCATAGCGATTTTGAGGCAAGTTTTCGCTGGATACTACTTATAGAGTTTGGGCTTGGGAAGATAGCTAGCGGACATAGGCGTCGTCATCTATTGTTAACCTAGGCCGTGACTCGGCAGGCGTAGTATTTAACCGGCCGTTTATTGGCCTGAAGGGTCTTTCGCCATGCATATCCATGAGCAATTAAGCCTCACCTTGGTATACTTTATCTATGATGTACGGGCCCTCATAGTTCGGCTTGAATTTCCTCCGTTTGGCACGATTGGGGATCATAAGTCTCTTGACCACTAGCATAAGTTCACCTTGGCAAAATGTTCTCGGCATAGTCAATCTCTCGTATGAGTGCATCATTTTTTCTTTGTAAACCTCCAAGTTTTGATGCGCCATGAGACGAGTTTCATCGAGGGCGTCGAGCTCCTCAAGTCAAAGATGAGCATTCTCTTCATCTGTTAGCTCGTAATGAACCGCCACTCGTAGAGAGGGTAGCTCTATCTCGAGGGGGAGTACCATTTCTGCGCCGAATACCAACACGAATGGCGTTGTGTTCGTGGCCGTCTTGAACGTTGTCCGATATGCCCAGAGAGCTTCATGTAATCTCTCGTACCAATCCTTTTTATTTTTGGACACCGTCTTCTTTATGATCTTTGTCAAGGTTTTGTTGAAAGCCTCAGCTAGACCGTTAGCTCGGAGATTATAAACCGAAAAGTATCTCCAGTCTATGTTATGCTGCTGTGCGAAGCGGCTGATTTTGTGACTTCTGTAGGCTGGTCCGTTATCGGAGATAATCCGTCGTGGAGTGCCGAACCGATAGATGACGTGTGTCTTGAAGAAATAAAGGATGTTCTCCGTCTTCACTTCTCTTAGCGGTACTGCTTCTACCCACTTAGAGAAGTAATCGGTTGTTGCCAATATGAACCAATGTCCTCTGGACGATGCTGGCTTGATGTGATGATGCTGGCTTGATGGGCCCGATTATATCGGTTCCCCACATTTCGAACGGCCAGCTAGCCACTGTTGGGTGTAGCGGGTTTGGATGCTGATGGATGAAGTCTCTATGAATTTGGCATGAGTGACATTGCTTTGCGTATTCGAGGTAGTCCTGAATTATCGTGGGCCAATAGTAGCCCATCCTTTTGATCTTCAACTTCATCTTTGGCCCGTCTTAATGAGAACCGCAGATTCCGTTGTGAGTTTCTTGGACGACTCTCCTTGCTTCTTCCGGTCCAAGGCATCTCAGCCACAGGGAGTCGAACGATCTCTTATACAGAGTATCATTGACGAAGGCGAAAGACAGAGCTCGTTTCATGAGCTGATGTCTTGAGGATGTGTCTTCAAGTGTTCGATGGGATTTGAAGTAGTCTATGAAGACTTCTCTCCAATCCTTAACCTTTTCTTGGTTCTCTATTTGTAGGGACATTTGCTTGGTCGCTTCCATTTCTTCAGACGACTCCGTGGACATTTCTTCTGGTGCAAGAACTCGACGGCTTTGTACAACGATCCTCACGTCATCGAGGTTTTCGTCAGCCAATTCTTTAGCGAGTTTGGCTAATGAATCCGTACGCGGTATACTTTCTAGGACGTAGGAAGGGATTTGAGTCAGCAATTGTTGCACTCTCTCGCCGTACTTTACCAACTCTGGTTTACACGTTTGATAGTCGCCGTTTACTTGACTAATGACCAGCTGGGAGTCTTCGTATATGAGGAGGTTTTCGATTTCCATGTCGACAGCGATCTCAATACCTGCTATCAAGGCCTCATATTCTGCTTCATTATTTGTCTTCAGCACTGTTAAGGAAAAGGCAAAGCGCATTATCCCTCCTTGCGGAGTCACGAAGATAAGACCAACCCCCGATTTGATTATAGGGGTAGTGTGCTTTCTCTTCTTCATGGAAGATGCCACATCGAAGTAGAGTTCCCATCGGGTATCACTCCCTCCTCTCTCCCTGTCGATCGTGTCAAACGTGTGCTCGTCTGGCAATTCACAATTTAGAGGTGAATCGGCAGGTATCGGATGCTCAGCAAAGAAGTCGGCGATGGCCTGGCCTTTCACTGCCTTGAGAAGTCGGTATGTTATCGAGAATTCCATTAAGAGTAGGTCCCATTTAGCGAGCCATCCCGTTAGTATGGCTCTCAACATCAAATATTTGAGAGGATCCACTTTTGATATGAGATGGACCTCATGCGCCAAAGCGTAATGCCGAAGCTTCGTTATAGCAAAGATTAATGCCAGGCAGTGTTTTTCGATAGGGGAGTAGTTGTTTTCTGCCCTCATGAGAACTCGACTCAAATAGTAGAGGGCTCTCTCTTTCCCTTAGTCGTTCTCCTGTGCCCATAGCGCGCCTAAGGAACCTTCAAGGGCGGTTGTGTACAGGATGAGGGGCTTTCCCTTGACCAGAGCGGTCAGTACCAGCGGATTCTTTAGGTAATGCTTGATTTCGTCGAGTGCACTTTGGCATTTACGATCCCAAATGAACGGGGCCCCTTTCTTCATCAAGTGACTGTAGGGACGGCATTTTCTAGATAGATTAGCTATGAACCGCCGGATATACGCGAGCTTTCCTTGGATAGACCGCAATTGCTTGAGAGTTCTTGGCGAAAGTATTTCCATAATCGCCTTAATCTTTGATGGATCTATTTCGATGCCCCGGTGTCGGATGATGAACCCCAGGAATTTGCTCGAGTAAACTCCAAACGCGCATTTGAGAGGGTTCATCTTCAGATTGTATTTCCGAAGACGCTGGAACACTACTTTCAAATGCTCCTAGTGTTCCTCATATGATTTGCTTTTCACCACGAGGTCATCGATATAGCATTCGACGATTTCATGTATGAGATCATCGAAAATCTTCGTCATGGCCCTCTGATAGGTAGCATCGGCGTTCTTCAGACCGAAAGGCATCATTTTGTAGCAGAATATGCCCAGAGGAGTCCGGAAAGCGGTATGCTTCTGGTCTTCGGGATGCATCTTTATTTGATTGTACCCTGATGAGCCGTCCATGAAGGAGAAGACTTCGTGAGTGGATGTGTTGTCTATCATTAGCTCGGTAACTGGTACGGGAAAATCATCCTTCAGACAGGCTTTGTTGAGGTCCCGAAAGTCCACGTAGATGCGCACCGTCCCATTTTTCTTCATCACTGGGACAATGTTGGCGATCCGGTCGGGGTATTGAACTTCTTAGATGAAGTCGGAGTCGATTAGCTTCTTAACTTCGGCGTTGATTCTCATTTCAAGTTCGAGCCGCATTCTTCTTGGTGCTTGTTTAACTGGCTTGACATCCGAAGATATCGCCAATTTATGCACAGCTATTTCCGGATCCAGCCCCGACATCTCGGAATAGTTCCATGCGAAGCAGTCCTTATACTGCATGAGCACGTATTTTAGCGTAGACACTTGTTCTTTAGACAGCAGCTCGCTGACGAACGTAGGCCGCAGGTCGTTTGCCATACTTAAGTCGATTTTCCTTAGGTTGTCCGCAGTAGTGTGTATTCCATCTTCCAACTCTTTTGGCGCTGGTGGAAATTCTGAGATAAATTTCTCTTCATCCTCGTTTTCAAAGCACCAGGAGAGGTCATCCACATTCTCGGGCACTCCTTCCTCTGACAACGTTATCACGTGACAGGTACGAGATCGTTTCCAAGATCAATGTTGATCTGGTTCTACTCTCGCCATATACGTTGCTTTTGGCACATGCTTTTGCGGTGGGGCTACCCTCCAACTATTGGACAGAGCGAATCTGCCGAGTTGATATTGGTCTTCGACCCATTTTTTGAAGGTGAAGTAGTCTTCAAGAGGATGTCCTATCGCTCTGTGATAGGAGAAATAATCCGAGTGGTGAACCTCATTTGCTTGATCGGGGTGCCGAGACTCCGGGAGTGTCATCATCTGATGTTTCATGACAAGGTCAAAAATTCTCCTTGTCTTGTCTTGAGGGAAAGAATATGCTCGACCCATCTTTTTCATAAGAGACTGATTCTGGCTGACCTTTTCTCAATCGTGTGGCCTTTTGGATCCGTTTTGCCGTTGCCGAACATTTTTTCCATTCTTTAACTTGTTTTTGCCTCTGCGTCGGGACTTTTTCTTATCTTGGGAATGCATGGCGGGCTGACGGCGAAGGGCATTGTCATACTCCGTAGCCTGCTGAAGGAGGCGTTGCATCTTGGCTTTCTCGTAAATGGCCATTTCGCTGCTATGATCGTTCCGAACCTTTTGACTCGCTTCCCGTACTAGCTTGTCCATCTATTCTTCAAACGACGGACTCGGTATTTTTGTGACGGGACCTCGTTCTGGTTCAGCGTCAGCGTCTTTTAAAAGAGCATCCTTTTCTTCATCAAGGTCCTTGATGACATGGCAGCCATGGAACTGCTCCCATTTCTTGGACTGAACATATCCAAGCCCGATCGCTTCCATTTTTCCGTTAGGCAATTTTCGCTGAGTTCGGGGGACGTTCCAAATCCTGTTGCAGAATTGGGCATGTCGCGCGGTTTGCTTAAAGGGTACGCCTTGGCATCTCAATAACCTTTTCAATCCTTCTGTCATGCCCCGCTTCCCAGTAGATGGAAACGGTGACGTAGCAAGCCCGCGACGTATTTATTCCGAGAGGGTCATTTCTCGAAATAAATACGCTAAGCATATATAAGCAACATAAATTAACAAGAATAAACAAAAGAATGAAATCCAACTGTGATTTATTACATTCATGATTCATAGTAGACAAAATATCTGAATATAAGATATTTAACATGATAAGCCTTAACAATGAGGCATACATAAATAAGCTGAAATGAAATGAAAAACTCAATGAAACTATACGTCTGTTTGTGATGTGAACCGGTTATACTCCTTTTCGACCACTTCTATCTTCTCTGTCTCAATATCACCTGACGAACATTCCAAGAATAGAAAGAAATGGGTGGAATGCCCATCAGCGAACTATCGCTCGGTAAGTCCCCAAGAATGGTGGGATGTGAAAGTATATAAATGAATATGCAAGGTGACATGTGATATAGCATGAATGGAAATAAAACATGAACAAGTATAACATGGTGATATTAATGACAACTATATATGCATGACAATATAAAATGAGCATAGTAAACAAGTATAGCATGAGTATAAATCATAAACATATAAACAAGTATGGTAGCATGCATGGTAATTTGTATGTCAACTATATCAGCATGGCAAACAAGTATAATATGGCCGTGGAGTATAGGTATAGTGAACATGAAGTGAATGTAAGTGTCTTAACAGGTCTCTACTTGGGTATACTAATCTAACGTAAGTTCAAGCGTGAATGTCAACCAATCTCAAGAGCGTTCTCGAACCCAACAAGCTGTAATCCAGGGGTAGAGAACTACATGCCCGAATCAAATGTTAGTAACGGGACTTCAACCTAGTGTTGAAGTACTCCAAACTCAACAGGCTGTAATCCAGGAACAAGGAAACACGGGCCCTCATGATAGCTTGCTTGTGTTAGTAGACATGGATTCATGATCTAGGGGGACTCTTGAGATTTTGTTGGATTCAAGCATGAACTACCCCAACACCCCGTGTTTATTAGTTTATGATTAATGTTATGAGTCTTGATCGAATCCATGAATACAAAAGGTGATGTATGATATCAAGTTTTCAAGATTGAGTTCATGTAGTCATGTCAAGTGCAAGTCATGCCAATTGTATTCATGATTCGATGTCAAGTTGGTTCAAGATCATACTGGGTTCAAGTATTCATGATTGAGTCGTGTTAAGATCAAGTCAATTCTAACATGTAATGATTTTATCATAAGTCATATAAATAAAAATAAATAAGCAATCATAGAACATGATATGAGATGAGTATACAAGTAACGTCCAAAACAATATTGTAAATAAGTGATACGTTCAACTAGTTAATCAAGTCATTTGAAATCAGAATATAAATGAAAACATAGCCTTAAGTGTTAGGATTCCTTAGCACCAAGTCTAGGGTTTGCAAGCATCACACATGCCACAACAAAAATTCAAGGGGGTGCTAAGCAATCAAACTAAGAATCATGCTAGAAAACTAGGGTAACCAAAACAAGTAATCTGCATTACAAAAGAAGTGAACAAGAATACAACCTTTGTAGATCCGGTCCTTCACTTCTAAAGCTCCGTATTGACGTCCCTTCGCTGCGATCAACGTTGTCCCGAACTCTAGAATGGATTCCCCGGAGAAATGAACAAGCTTGCTCGTAGACTTCGAGGCCGAAAATGATCTACGTCGAGATGACTCAAACTCAAGCTAACCCTTCACTAGGTCATGAACTTTGTGAAGAGAACACCCTAAACTAAATGGCAAGTAGTAGAGGATGATGAAATAGGAAGTGGGTTCACTTTAGATTTTGGTTTCTCACTTGTATTCACCACTTAGAAAAAACCTAGAAAGCTTTTTTCTTTTGAATGAAGAAGAAAAAGAAGTAAAAGAATGAGAATGAAAACTCAAGTGAAGTTATTTGCAACCATGGGTAAGTTAGCATCATATACTAACCTTTGTAGAGATTTAACCATGATTTTAGATAATGGTTTGGTTAATAAATATCTTAGGTGAGACAAATTAGTGGACTAAGTCAATGGAATCCACAAGCTTCTACAAGCTTGCAACCATGACCAATTTCTACTATATTTGAATTACCAAAATAAATAAAATCCAAATACATTATCATGGATCATGGTGTAAGTCTCATACATACAAGTTGCATGTGGCATCTAGCATGACACAATTCATGTACATCAATATATATATCATATATATACACTTTGTGCACATCAAGTGAGAAAATAATCTTAAGTGAACCAATACTAGTTAATGTAAAGTAATATATCATATATATAATTATATATTAAATCATTAAATCAACACTTGATTTAATGATCCGGTCATATCGCATATAACCGACTAATATCTAGTGTATCAATATATCGAATCAACACTTGATTCGATAACCCGGCTATATCGCATATAATCGACCGATGATACCAATCACGAGAATAGAATACAGTATCACATACTGGTGTTATTCTCGGTCCCGCACATATCACATACGTGCTCCTATTTCTTTTCGCCTGAGCCAGGAAACCTCTGTGTAGGACTCTAAAGACTCGTCAATACGCCGGCAGTAGGTGATGATCATATCAGTCACCCACAAACCGCAAGCGGTCTACTAAACGTAACGGCCACCCGGTTATTAAGTGATCAGAAGATCAACGAGCAAGCCTGCTCACACTTCTGTAAATCTAATCAGTAACACTTACCGCACAGTCCGGTCTGTTCGTCTAATATGTCGCATATCTCGCCTAGGGGTGGTAAACGTCAGACCCCAGTAGCTTGATAAGTCATGCCGATGTAAGGTCCATAACTAGCGTGAAACTACTGATAACACTTACCAGTAAATCACATCAACCCTGGCCAGGGATTTCCAGTTATGGCCAGTCGAGCATAACGCAACATCAACCCCCAATACCGGGAGAGACGAATCCCCTCCTATCGCATTGCCTCCATGTGACTCGGGACTGTACCCAAAAACCACCTGTTTGCATGACTCAGTAGAGCCGTGGTAGGGTGGAAATCAAAGCACAGTGGGAGATACACAAGACTCTATGACAATCTTGGGTCAACAGATTAAGCTGTACCAGTGTCACCAGAGAATTGCCATCTGACGTGAGGTATAATACCATCAGGGAGTTCTCGGCGAGTCCGTTCAGTGTACCCAGTCTCCACTGAGCACCCGTATACCATCTCTGATGTCAAACACCAATGGATATGGGAACATCCATCGCCCATCACATGGGTCGAGAAGATATACGCTAGTCTACTCTGGAATATCGATGCCCCGTCTCGATATTCCCATGACTAGGAACATTGAAGGATGTACTCATGGACTACCCAGGCCCCACTAGTATGATCTGCATCATAATCCTGGAAGTCAAGTACACATCCTAAGGGCTTTATCAACATGTAACAGAGAGACAGTAAATATACATGTTAAGATAAAGAGCAACCATATAGCGTACTATCATGTCGAGCAAGAAAGTCCTCTCTATATATGTCCCAGCATCCACTACAATATACATCTCATGTACAGGAATGGCCTCTAGGGCATACATATAACTAACAATCTTCCACCTGCACTAGGGCCATCAAGTAGCAGTGGTTATAATATCTTAAACTCAACCATCCCATAAAAGTCTCTCTCTGGGAAACACCTCAGTGAGTAGATCCGCCGTGTTAACCTCTGAGTCTACTCTCCTAACCTCGATCTCTCTGGAGATCAACCATCTCCATGATCAGGTGATACTGCCTTAGAATATGTCTGGGTCACTGATGGGACCGGGGTTTCTACGCTAAAAGCTACACCTCCATCGTCTCACAATGGAAGGAACCTAGTTCATCCAATGAACTAATATACACCCAGACTTTCTCTTTGGTAGCATCTTTGATAGCGATGTTACCATCCTTTATCTTATAGTTTGCCACGGTATCTAGCTTGGAACTCTTCCAACATACCGCCCCTCCAGTGAGGGAAAGACAATGCCTGTGACTGACATTCAGTTGACCTTACCACCCTGGCAGCTATCCAGTGATTCTCCCCAGGATCGATTGATACTATCTCACTACACTTAGTGAGAATCTTAACATCCATTTAGATCTATCTCATAGATCCAAAAACCCACGATTTAGGAGGTATCACCTTGATCATATATGGAGAATCCTTGTGATAAGAGGAGATTGACCGTGCGTAGCATAGGAAACTCCTTTTCTATCAAGAGTATGTCATCCACGTACAGTATGAGGAATACCACCATACTCTCTACTACCTTTTTGTATATACAAGGTTCATCTACCATTTTGATGAAGTCAAACTCTTTGACTGCCACATCAAAACAGATGTTCCAACTCCGCGATACCTGCTTTATCCCATGAAGCATCTTGCACACGTTTCCGCTGCTCCCACTGTCTACGAAGCCCTCTGACTGTGTACTTATAGACGCTCTCTTCTAAATCAATATTTAGAAAAGCAGTCATGACACCCAACCGCCAGATATCGTAGTCATGGTATGTAGCAATGGTAAGTAGGATCCGGACGGACTTAAGCATAGCTATTGGAGAAAAGGTTTCATCATAATCCAAGCCTGGTTTAATGACGAGAACCTTTTACAACAAGTCTAGCATTGAAAGTCTCAACTTTTCCATCTATACCAAGTAATCTTCTCAAGATATACTTGCTCCTGAGGGGGATTTAACCCTTCAGACGTAGCATACAAAGTCCATACTTTGTTGGTGTACATGGATTCCATCTCAGATCACTAAGCATCCAGCCATTCTTACAGAGGCGCTACTCTTGATGGCCTACTCGAAACTAGTTGGGTCATCATCTCATGATGCAATTCTCGCTCCCACTATCATTGAGAAACCGAAGTATCTCTCAGGCGGATGAGGAACCCTACCAGATCGGCGGAGAGGCTGAGGTTCGTCGGGAACTATTGGATCCTCATTCAATAAGTATGCATCTTCACAAGTGCATAACCACCAAAAGGAAACAGGTAACTCAGTAGTACTCATCATAGAGCATACCATATCTAATAGGGTATGATTGCTCCGCCCCGATACACCATTGTGCTGTGGTGTATACGGAGGAGTAATGCTGAGAGAGAATCTTATTCTCCTTTAGAATAGTCCAGGATCTCTATGCCTAAGTATTCTCCTCCCTGATCACATCAAAGGACATAATACTTATACCTGTATTGGTTTTCTACTTCTGACTTATATTCTTTGAATTTCTCAAAAGCTTCAGACATGTATTTCAACAGGAACATGTGTCCGAATCTTGAGAGATCATCAGTGAATGTAAGGAAGTATAAAGAACCAGTCCTGGCATATGTAGACAGGGGACCACATACATCATCATGTATCAGTCCCAAGAGTTTACCAACTATTTCTCTGTTTCAACTATACGGAGCTATGGTCATCTTTTCTCTGTAACATGGCTGGCAAGTTTCACAAGATGTAAATTCAAACTGATTTAAATATGCATCTTAATGTAACTTAGCTAGTCGGGTCGCATTGATATGATATAGTCTATAATGCCTTAAGAAGGATTCGTTCATTTCTGAACTCTTCCTCTTGTATGTGTTCTGTACGTTAAGAACTGTGGTTTGACTTAGAACGTATATGCTTTTAGATAACGTGCCTGAACCGATCAACTTTTGATATAGGAAATGTTCAAAACATTATCCAACAATACAAAATTATATCATTCTTTACTAATAAAGAGACTGATATGATGTTGTATATCAAGTTCGGTATCTAATAAAATTCGTTCAGAATCAATGTATTTGGTAATACGGGGTGATAACTGCCAACACCTTGGTTGCAACAATTGCACCGTTTCCAACTCTTGAAATTTTATCACCCGTTCTCAGTTCTTTACTTATCTGTAGCCCATGTAACAGATTACATATGTGGGATCCTGATCCGGTATCTCATACCCAGGACGTAAAAGATACTGAGAAGCAGTTCTTTGTAATGAACACACCCGAAGGAGATGCATCATCATGCATTTTCTTCATTTGGGCAGCATGGGAATCCTGGTATTCCCCTATTTCCTGCTCGGTCTTATAACAATTATAAGTTGGAGCGGGACCAACATTCCCCGGCTCAGTATAACAAGCGGGTTCGGTCAATACATCCATATTATTATCTTGATTAAGGCGTGACATGGTCGCTACCTGGAGAGAGAGAGAAGAAAACACTCTGTGTGCGCTCTTGCAAGATTAGATTGGTTATTTTATCTAATCAGGATGGCTCCCACTGTTTTTTCAAATCTTCCTTCAAACCTTAAAAGGAAAGACTAGCCGGGATTAATTACACTCTACAAGTTCGCCGATCTTTCAGCCAGGCCAGTGCCGGTACTTTGAGGGAGGTTCCCCGTGCTTTCGCACAGACCTAATTAAATAAACCTCATTTTCCCAAGGGCGTAACCCTGTTGACACCTTTCTAGACACCTACTTGATCGGCTAATTGTAAAGTGCAAAACTCTCTCAGGAGCAACAATTACTCACGGTGGGTATCAGGATCCAACTATCATATAAAAGGTATGCAATCTTATTGCAAGTTTCAACACTTGAAACTCCCGATAATGGTTTTTACCCCTAGTACTTTTGACCTTAATTATAGTCAACAAATCATAAGCACTAGTCAAGCTCTACCCGTCATTTCATGATTAATTAGACCCACCCACATGACCCTTAACTAAGGTCAACAAAGTCACATGACTGTCCTAACTAATCACATCATATGCTGTGTAGGAAAACATCACTTAGCTACCGTACACTGTGCCTTAACTAAGGTCAACAAACACAGCACGAATACTAAGTACTCTACTTCCTAAAATGACGGAGGGTTGCGGATGGTTTTTAAGAAAACCTTTAACGCTTTGAACTTGATCTCGTTGCAGAATCAAATGGTTTAAAATGGAGTGTTTTTTAGGCTTTTGCTAGTTTCGCTAAAGAGGTCACTCCCGGTGAAGGGATCTCGGCTCTTTCCTCGTCGAATGAGGTGCAGGATATTCACAATATCACTATGCAACGCAAGAATTAGAAAAGCAGTCAAAAGACAAAACCGAGGGTTGTAGCATCTGCTAGTTATTGCTAAAGAGGTCACTCCCGGTGAAGAGATCTAGGCTCTTTCCTCGTCGAATGAGGTGCTGGATATTCTACAAGGAATACCGCTATGCAAAGCAACAACTAGAGCTACCTAATTTTTGAAATTCAATTCCACAACATCTTTTAGGTTTATTTTCTTTCATTAATCTCACTAATGAATGTCCCATCATTTAAGTTACCTAAACATCACAGATAAATACAACGTACGCTTATGCCATCTGCATTCGCCTCGATGTCCCGTCATGCACCGTTAGGTTAGGTAACTAACGGCAGAGCGGGACAGGGCTAGCGCGGGTGTAAAACATAAGCAATGTCTATATAATATATCATATATACTATATACATGATCTATCTGAACACATCAAATGATCACATCACAAATATCGCGGCAGAAAATAACATATGAAATATTGGATATAATAGGATGTCCGTGTTTTATATTAAGACTGTATAAAACACGGATTCCATGGTCATGATGAATAGCCAATCCCATACCCCTAGACCCCTAGGAGAGCGGCAAGAAACCCTACCAATTCTAGAGTTAGGAGACCCGAACTCGACGCCTCGAGATGGTCTCCCACTGGACTCTAGAACCCGGTTACTTGTGCTTCCCTCCTTGGGTCTATCCTAATGAGGAAAAGTAAATAATATACATCAACGGTGACATCTTCCTCAACCCAGAAGTGCCCCAAATAAAAGAATATTAAATACAAGTTTTTACATGAATGAAAATGAAAAACACTCATCTCACATAAAAAAAAACCCGGCTATTCAAACACGATGATCCAATATAACATATCCCAATAACTCATAACATTATATGTCATCAACGTAAGTAAATATGCGTATCCCAATTGTCGTTGACGTATAGCAACGAAACCGGTGATACCCCACATATTACACTTACGGTCGCAGAAAAGAAAATGAAAACTACAACAGTTGGAATCTGCAACCACCTTTGACATCAAATGCCTAACCAAATGAATTCCTTAGACATCGCATGCCTAACAATTATAAACCCCATATTTTAGTCTCGATATTGAAAACACTTTCCAATAATCAGTCGGGCAATTCAACAAAATTCCCGACATTCCGATCGAATACTCGTCGAAAACTTTAGTAGACGGCCGCACCCCCCGATACCGACGACGAAGTGCACTTAGGCGGAACACCGCGGCCGCGAGCACCCGGACGGATGCTTTTTAGCTATGGAGTTCTCCTATAGTCACTTGGTCGGGGTTATGGGGCATGGCTATCCAATAAGGTTACCCGGCGAGTATCCGCATACACAACGTGATTGCGACGGAATTTTGATCGCATCAAAATCCCGTGGCAACCGATCAAATGAGACTAAATTGCCAGATTTATAAAATTCAAATATTGTATCACAATATACTAGACGATGTTAAACGTTTCGATCGAATCAAAAAATCCCCACAACTCCCATTGAGCTGAACACTTGAGCGAAGTTAAAGTACCCAAAACGTGCCACAGTACCTATGATCCAGCCGTAGAAGGGTCAAACCAACGCCTCACCTATGACACCGCGGAACTACGGCGAACCCTAGGGTTCAAGCCGCGGTTTCGAGGGTATAGAATCGAGTTAAGGTTTTCGTTCTTCTAGAGGGTCCATAGAGTTACTTGCACGACCATCGGATATAATTAACTTAGAAAAATTCCAACACTTGAAAATTTCAGAGGGGGTCATGGGGTGCTGTTTGAAATTCATTCGAATTGTTAAACATAGCCTAGGTTACAATTACGATGCTAAAAAAATACGAATGCGAAATACTCCGCAAAGAGTCCATAACTCAATTATGATCACATAAAAATCTGGACTACCCAAACAATACCAGAAACCCCAAAATATGAAGACTAGAGCACTGGTGCAATACGAGGAGGGAAGGGGACAGTACGGCCGGCGTCGCCGGAAAAGGAGGCCCCGTCGCCGGATTTAATCCGAGCTCCCCTTCTCGTATTTCACCTATGTTCTTAGAATACCATAAATGCCACTCTGCAGTTACTAAAATAATTTTTAAACCGCTTTTTAAAAAATTTCCATAGAGCAATTTTCATGGTTTCTAAAATCGTATTTTTGCGGAGTTTTTCGGTTTCGTATTATCTTAGCATCGTCTAAGTTTCTAATTAGGCTCTGATACCATGTTGGGATTCCTTAGCACCAAGCCTAGGGTTTGAAAGCATCACACATGCCACAACAAAAATTCAAGGGGGTGCTAAGCAATCAAACTAAGAATCATGCTAGAAAACTAGGGTAACCAAAACAAGTAATCTATATTACAAAAGAAGTGAACAAGAATACAACCTTTGTAGATCTGGTCCTTCACTTCTAAAGCTCCGTGTTGACGTCCCTTCGCTGCGATCATCGTTGTCCCGAACTCTAGTATGGATTTCCCCGGAGAAATGAACAAGCTTGCTCGTAAACTTCGAGGCCGAAGATGATCTACTTCGAGGTAACTCAAACACAAGCTAACCCTTCACTAGGTCATGAACTTTGTGAAGAGAACACCCTAAACTAAATGACAAGTAGTAGAGGATGATGAAATAGGAAGTGGGTTCACTTTAGATTTTGGTTTCTCACTTGTATTCACCACTTAGAAAAAACCTAGAAAGCTTTTTTCTTTTGGATGAAGAAGAAAAAGAAGTAAAAGAATGAAAATGAAAACTCAAGTGAAGTTATTTGCAACCATGGATAAGTAAGCATCATATACTAACCTTTGTAGAGATTTAACCATGATTTTAGATAATGGTTTGGTTAATAAATATCTTAGGTGAGACAAATTAGTGGACTAAGTCAATGGGATCCACAAGCTTCTACAAGCTTGCAACCATGACCAATTTCCACTATATTTGAATTACCAAAATAAATAAAATCCAAATACATTATCATGGTCATGGTGTAAGTCTCATACATACAAGTTGCATGTGGCATCTAGCATGACACAATTCATGTACATCAATATATATATCATATATATACACTTTGTGCACATCAAGTGAGAAAATAATCTTAAGTGAACCAATACTAGTTAATGTAAAGTAATATATCATATATATAATTATACATTAAATCATTAAATCAACACTTGATTTAATGATCCGGTCATATCGCATATAACCGACTAATATCTAGTGTATCAATATATCGAATCAACATTTGATTCGGTAACCCGGCTATATCGCATATAACCGACCGATGATACCAATCATGAGAATAGAATACAGTATCATATACTGGTATTATTCTCGATCCCGCACATATCACATACGTGCTCCTATTTCGTTTCGCCTGAGCCAGGAAACCTCTGTGTAGGACTCTAAAGATTCGTCAATACGCCGGCACTAGGTGATGATCATATCAGTCACCAACAAGCCGCAAGCGGTCTACTAAACGTAACGGACACCCGGGTATTGAGCGATCAAAAGATCAACGAGCAAGCTTGCTCACACTCTTGCGAATCCAATCAGTAACACTTACCGCACAGTCCGGTCTGTTCGTCTAATATGTCGCATATCTCGTCTAGGGGTGGTAAACGTCAGAACCCAGTAGCTTGATAAGTCATGCCGATGTAAGGTCCATAACGAGCGTGAAACTACTGATAACACTTACCAGAAAATCACATCAACCCTGGCCAGGGATTTTCAGTTATGGCCAGTCGAGCATAGCGCAACATAAACCCCCAATACCGGGAGAGACAAATCCCCTCCTATCGCTCATTACCTCCATGTGACTCGGGATTGTACCCAAAAACCACCTGTTTGTACGACTCAGTAGAGCCATGGTAGGGTGGAAATCAAAGCACGGTGGGAGACACACAAGACTCTATGACGATCTCGGGTCAACAGACTAAGCTGTACCAGTGTCACCAGAGAACTGCCATCTGACGTGAGGTATAATACCATCAGGAAGTTCTCGGCGAGTCCGTTCAGTGTACCCAGTCTCTACTGAGCACCCGTATACCATCTCTGATGTCAAACACCAATGGATATGGGAACATCCATCGCCCATCATATGGGTTAAGAAGATATACGCTAGTCTACTCTGGAATATCGATGCCCCGTCTCGATATTCCCATGACTAGGAACATTGAAAGATGTACTCATGGACTATCCAGGCCCCACTAGTATGATCTGTATCATAATCCTGGAAGTCAAGTACACATCCTAAGGGCTTTATCAACATGTAACAGAGAGATAGTAAGTATACATGTTAAGATAAAGAGCAACCAGATAGCGTACTATCATGTCGAGCAAGAAAGTCCTCCATATATATGTCCTAGCATCCACTATAATATACATCTCATGTACAGTAATGGCCTCTAGGGCATACATATAACTAACATTAAGTGTTATGCACACGTGAGTTCCAGTCTCGCATAAATACGATTACCGATTTGAGAGATATACATGTTTTCGTATCGTTGCGCAAAACAGATCAGAATCTATTCAGCACCATCATATATTTTTAAAACGCAGTTTGAGTTAATTTCTATTGGGTTTCAGGTTACAAAAATTATTAGAAAATTGTAGGAATTTCGATGTAATTATCAGTAAGATTCGTGCGATTTGGATTTCTGAAGCTCTAGTTATAATCGTTTTAATATCAGCGTTTAAAATAGAAATTCAGATTCATGGACAGCAACTATATATTCTATTGGAAAGCCTATATCGGGTTGTTTCATGCATTTATAAGTAATCTAGTATACAGAAAATTATAGTTCTATAAATTGTGCATCTACACATCTAAATTTTGTCACAAACGGACATCGGGTGTTCGAGTTATTGTAAGTCTACGGTAGCGCCCCGGCCGTTATTCTGATGCCAAACGTAGAACAAAAACTTTTATAACTGGCGCTATCGCATACTTTAACCCGGATCTTGCCATTAACGCTAAACTAACAAACTATAAAGAGGTAGAAAGGCTATACCGATCGATCCGAGTCCTTCGGTCTTTAGCCATCATCCCACGCTCCTTGCGGCAACTCCGATCTCTTGTCTCCTCGTCAAGGTGGCACCACGTCAACGGATCTTTAAACAGGCTCCCGCCTCTATACCGAGGCAACTCGGACATGAAGTATGCTAACCGACATGTCCAAGATGAAGTAGAGAATGAGTATAATACTTTGTCTCAAACACCCTAGGGTTCTCATCACATAAGAGGGTTAGGATGGAGGTTGAAGAAGATGCTTAGTATTGAAAATTATGAACTCAAGAAAACTATCAAGAAAGAAAGAACTCAAGCATAATCACTTATCTTTTTTTCTCATTTTTTTTGTGAATAGATATATGAGGTTGTATTTATCAAAAACCAAAGAAAATATCTTATGAAAATATCTCCTCAAATATCCATACCCAAAACAAAACTCATTAATACTTAATGACTCACTAGATGACTCATTATATGAGTCATTAGTGAACATTCTAGAATTGATGAGTCACAACAATGAGTCACACATTCCATTAATCATTTAAACCAAAATGATTAATCCAAAAAGAAATGCATCTTCTAAAATATTCTCGTAACGGATTACGAGAATACCCCTCACCAGTATATACATACTTGTATCCGTATTCCGACCGAATACGAATACGAGAGACTAAAATATTCCGACTCAATATAATACTTGGATCCGGCTTAAACCAAAGCCCACCAGTATTATCTGTCTGAAATATGACACGTGCACAAGTGCACGTGCAATTTCGAACCGTACCATAAAACCATACGGCCTCTACAACGTTTCGCCCGAACTTAGGAAACTATCTGTGGGGGACTCTAAAGACTCGTCAGTACCCTGGCAGTGGGTTTAACCGCAAGCACGTCAGCGGCACTAGCTGTGCGTAACGGCTGCCCATGTACTGACTGAAAGGGAAGCTGATGAGCGAACTCATCCTGGAACCCTAGTGAGCTTATCAGTGACAATATACATACAGTCCGGTCCGTTCGTCTATGAGCATCGCATATCGGGCCTAGGGGGCTGGTAACGTCAGACCCCCAAAAGCGGTATAAGTCGTGTCGGAGGGTAGCCCTGAACACCCTGAGATACTACTGGAGTACCTACCAGTAAATCTTCTGCCTCGGCCGAGGGCTTTGTGTAATGGCTCTCCTAAACACAGCGCGATCTCACCCCCAATACCGGGAGAGACGAATCCCCTGCCGATCTTCTCACTTACCTCCATGTGGCTCGGGACTGTACCCAACTAAAACCTGTTTTCACGACTCCTTTGAGCCGTGGTAGGGTAGTAATCAAAGCACAGTGGGAACTCACACAAGGCAAATGACGATCTCAGGTCGATGAACTAACCTGTACACATGTCACCAGGGAACTGCTATCTGACGCTTGGTATAATACCAACTAGCAGGTTCCCGGCGAGTCCTGTCCGGTGTACTCATAACCCAATGAGCACCTGTATACATCTGTCACGACCCGAAAGAGCACGTGACTGGCCCTTGAACCATATGAAGTCTATAGGACTTCATCTGATCCAAGTAAGCCAAAAGCCCAGAAATCTAAAACCATTTTAAGAGTAAGTAAAGGAAACTGGTTTAAAGAAGTGAAGGAAAACATGTTTGAAGTCAAGGTTTTAAATAACTAAGCCAAATATGCATTTTTAAAATTGTAAAGTCTTTTCTAAAAGTTTCGGCAGAGTTTCTTTTGTAAAAACTTGCCCCGAACGGGGTACAACACGAACAATATATATATGCAATGAATAAAAGGCATCCCCAAGCGGGAGCTAGCTCTTCGTCAATCGACGGTCACAACCACGCAAACAATATAATATACAACGCCGAATGGCGAGGGTCAAATCCAAAAGAAACTCAATAAGCATGAAAACCGCAATACTACTAAGCGCGACTCTAAGGTCGAATAATACATCACTAATGTCTAAGTCTGAAACAATATACAAGTTTTGGTTGATGGAAATTCTAGATAAAATGGATAATACAAGTACAATGGTGGTTCTTGATGCAAAAGAATCCACCTACCAAATGCAATTCACCCGCAAGGAAGCAGTGTGCCAGAAATGCCCCAAAGAAACCTGTACGGCAAAACCTGCAAGAACTGTGGCACAACGGGGGTGAGTTGCCAGCTCGTGAATAGAGAATATTTACAAGCAGAAACCGAATGCAAGACATGATCCTAAGTCAAATACGATCAGTATAAAATAACCCACAAGAGTACGTCTGAAGCATGATAAGGTGGCAATGTAACATCTAAACATGTATGTAGTGCCAAGTACTCAGATAATAACATGTCATGAGTATAAGGTATATCTGCATGAAGTAAATATGAATATCAATACACATATATTAGCATCCCATTCCACTAATATTGGTGTAAGGGTATATATAACAGCACCCTCATTCCCTGTTATATATACAAATGAAGTATGATCAATGTAAATCCAGTCTGTATGTGATCAAGTCTGTATAAACGTGGAACCCGTCCACCCGTCACCCAATGACAATAAACGTGGAACCCGTCCACCCGTCACCCAATGAAAATAAGCATCATGTATGCAAATATGAGGATATAAACAAAATCATGCAAAAACATCATGAAACCCGTGCCTAGCATCGACACGTAAATCCTCGTCCATATGGGGCTCCGTCTACGGTATCGGCCCTCAGCCCCGGCAGTACGGATCATCCCATATCCTCATCCATATGGGGCTCCGTCTGCGGTATCGGCTCTCGGCCCGGGCAGTACGGGTCATCCCATATCCTCATCCATATGGGGCTCCGTCTGCAGTATCGGCCCTCGGCCCCGACAGTACGGGTCATCCCATATCCTCATCCATATGGGGCTCCGTCTGCGGTATCGGCCTTCGGCCCCGGCAGTACGGGTCAGTCCATATCCATCTCTCAACACCGGTCGGTATCCTCCAGATATCCGCCGAGCTCAAATACAATCACCGGTAGGTAGTAGTCCCTCTGCCAGGCTCACCATCTACTACACAGCGAAACCGTTCTCGCCCCGGGGTACCATACCGGGTCCACCATGTACCCGCAATCGTCCTCATCCGCCTCCTCAAATCGAGTTTCACATGTCGCTCTCAGCACCGAGAAAACACATGGTGGACGCACTGAAATATCATATCAAGGGTAACCGGGTTTTTAACACAATTATATATTCTCTTTTGAAATACCCACGGTTCCCAAATCCAGAAATATCATGGAAACAACATGTCTCAATGCGTATAATCAAAACATGGTGTATGCGACATGTAAGAAAGGTAAGCATATCATGAGTCATGCAACATGGAATAGTAATGTGCACATGTCGAGGGAAACCGCTCTTTTAGAACGAATCGGTTTTGAAGAACATCATGCGGTTCCCAAATCTCTAATCAAGTCAGAATCATCTATGTTTGTGTACAGGTATAAGTGTACAATATGCCATGCAAGAATCATATCATGAATGCAACAGTACTACAGTATAGTGGCATGGCAATTATCGATGATGAAGTGTGTGAGCCGGCAATAGTGTACGTGGAACATACGCATCATCGATAATGGTGCTGGTGTCCTAACAGCATGATAATAATATAGCAATAAACATATGCAAAGCAATGTGAATAGCATGAATATGCGGAAATCAAATAATCAACACCACAGTGAAGAATCTACATCCATATGTATATATCATGCAGTTATGTCGTTTGAAATAAGACGAATCAAGATTTTTAGTAAAATAAGGGCTACAGTATATTTTAAGAAAGATACGTCCTATGAAAAATACCCGTAGAATCTCCTTACTTGTCTTTTAAGATATTCCTGATTCGTAGTTTTTGAAATAGGTATGACTCGGGTCTAGTCTAACATCTACTATGCAAACTACAGACCTAAGTATCAAGTAAATCGGGAGGGGTATGGAAACCACCTAAATCTGAATCGATATATAAATAGATATAATAGTCGGTGATCCCGCCTCAATAGTATCGCGTACGATACAGTATATCATATGACATCCTCAAGTCATGAGTGCGGATCTATCATCAATGTAAAGCTCGTACGGTAAATCGTCGTACGGCATCCCAATAGCTGGGTACGGGTCAATATCACACTATCTCATCACATCTCAGGTATCACTATCATCATATCACATAATCTGGGGTATTGATCTAAGTCTAGTACAACTGATACCATCAATATACTGCGTGTGCAAGCACACGTCCTAAGGCCCGCTAGAGATCACGTATCGTAACCCAAATACGAATCACATCAAATCACCGATCTCGCGGCACAAAGCCCAACATCATCGACTCATCTCCAATGTCATCCAATATCATCAACACAGTGCAAGTATAATGAATATGCAAGGGTGTGCGTGTAGGTGTAAATCTATTCTAGGGTTCGCGACTATGAACTACACTAGTCACTTCTAACTCTACACTATCCAATGTACACCTAACTATCATATATATAATATCACAACTACGGACTGCGGGGGTGCTATACGCCATCCACCCGACTTCCCCCTGTAGATATAATCTACTCACCTTGCGTCTCCATCTTTCGATGTCACCACGCGTTTGCTTGTCGTCCCATAGTCTTCATGGGGTACCTACACATCAAAGTGTCGTATATGCGCATTAAAACCAAATCAAAGCGAAAACGGCACACGAAACCCAAAACGATACGATAAGAGGCCTATAGGTTAGAACCTATGGCACGCCTTCAAAACCATTAATAAATCCTCTATATCGTCGTATAAACGCCAAATAGTCGAGGTAAATCACAAGACACAAATGTAGAATTAAAAATACGGAGTACAGAAACACGAATCCAAAACAGCAACTAAGGAAATATGTTCCATATTTCACCCTAGGTCAAATTAGACAAATCTATATATACCAGGGGTCTAAAATATACATGTAGGAGCTACAGAACAAACACGAGACAAAATGGTGGGACCCAGGCCGCAATTTGCGGCCAAACAGATTAAATCTGCGGCCTGGAAATGGAATTGGGGGCTAGGGCTTTGTGTGGTAGTTCTAGGGTACCTGCACATCTCACTGTCCAATCAATTTTAATTTAGGATGTCTCGGGTGATAGCAGATTCAATAAAGCCTTCACAGATTTCACAAATTCTCCGATATCGGTTTCTAAATCCGTATTCCGGGTTTCAAGTCTCAGGTTTAGCTCCCAATTCATACACTAGGGTGTTTATAAAACCTCTACTGAGCTCAATTTGACAATACAACACAAAATTCCCTCAAACCCTAACTTGGTTATCCTCAAGTCCACAACATCACACAATATCGATTCAATCTTAACATGGGGGTAAAGGAAATGCTATAACTAAGCTAATGGTTCAGAAAAACACCTCATTTGGCAACTCAAGAATTTTCTTGAGTTGCCCCTAGTGGCCGAAATCCTTGCTTCTTTAGTCCAAAGTGTGCACACATTTAATGAAATGAGAGTGGGGTTTTGGTGTAGTTTTCATGGTGATTTGGGGCTATTGAAGAGGGGAGGGAGATGAAGAGCAGCAGCAGCAGCAAGGCTGAAGAGGGAGAGAGAGATGAGTGAAGGAAATGAAGGAGATGGCTAAGTCTTGGTCAAAGAAGCCCATACCTCTCTCTCACACACCATACCTCATTATCTTATTCCTTTTCCATTTCTTTTCCTTTTCTTTTTCTCTCAAAATCCTTCTCCCAAGAATAGTAAACCCAAAGTAAAGCATGGCAATAAAAATGTAACACAAGTGTGAAAAAGTGATATGTGCATGTTTTGCACAAAAATGCTAAAAACCGATTAGCGATTTTTAATCGCGATTAGCACTAATTTAGCATATAACTAATCAATTAAACTTAGAAATGGCAAAATTCTCTAATTTACCCTATTCTAGAATTTTCCATAATTTTCCAAAATTTTTCCCCATTTATTTGTATTTAATAATACCAAAATATTAAAATATTCATTAAAATAATATTAAATTATAAAAATTCCTAAAATTAATATTTTATCTTTTTGAAATGTTACAATCTACCCCCTTAAAGAAATTCGGTCCCCGAATTTAAATTTAAACCCCCAATACTAAAACATTTCAGTAAAAATCCAATTTGTCGGGGCTCCGAAAACATTAATACATAGCGAATATTATAAAAATGTACTGCTCTACTAGAATTCAATCCCCAAAATGCATATATAAGAATATCCTATGCGTCTGGTGCGCAAGGAATCAAAATCCATATATGTGTCAAACAGGTGTACAAAACAACATCTAGGTGCAACTGGTGTGCACGAAACATCTGTCGTAGGCAACGTGTGTGCCTGACAATAAAAAAATCAGGTGCATGTGACATGCACGAAGAATCCCGATTTAGTGCATCTGGCGTGCACCAATATCGTATATCAAAACACTAAAGGTGCATGAAAACTATGCTGGAAGTGTAAATCAAATCACTGTATAAGATAGGCGTGAAATCACAATCAATACCTCGAATGTAATAACTTATGCGCAAAACATAAATATCCAGTGGGTGCATGAAACAATATCATGAAACTCAGTCATCAAAACTAAATCATGCAATAGAACGCCCAAACACCAAAATCCAAGATGACGGATACGTGATAATCGAATCACAAAATCACAAATCATAAATACCGTCATCGGTAGTTCCTCCTTCAAAGTCGAGAAGGAGTCGGTGCATCCAATGCTAGCAGCGTAAGATATCTACTTGCCTCTTTCTCACGGTCTGGCATCCTCTGACTCCGGGTCATTATCTTCTCTGCGGATTACCTATCTCGCAGTCAATCGGCTCATCGGCCCTGTCAGGTATGCTAACGGGGACGATTCCGTTCTGGCACTTCTCTGGTCATCTCTCGGTCAATCCTCACGACCACTCGTAAGGCATCATGTCACTGGCATCGGCCTCTGGCTCTCTGAATGCACATCCCACATCTGATCCTGGGTGCAAACATCATTGCAGCAATGTCTTGGAAGGAATCCTGCTCAAGGTCTCTTCCGATCTTGCCTAAGCCGAACTGTACGAAGGCTGGCTTTCTTGCATAATCTCTTTTTGTTCAATAGACATTGGTGTCCTCAGCACAACATTTCTCGGAATCTGGTTGCATCCCAACACCTCTGTAAGCGTATCTGACCTCTGGTCTCGACGGGAAGTAATGACAGCTCGTCAGTGTCTCGCACGAACCTCTTGTCCGTTTGTCTGTATTTCCGTCCACTTCGACGTCACGGAATGCTATCTACGTACTGCACTGTTATTGGCCACGGTCAATCCGAAGTCTCTCGCCCGGACTCGAAATCGCGTACTCTGTAGCTTCACCATTCTATAGAATATGTCTGGCCGAACAGGTCCTCGGGAACGCATCCCAACCATCGGAGGAATACTCGATACTCGTCCGTCCTTGATCAATTCGCAACGCATCTGAGTAAAGTCCTTTATCCGAACCTGGTCAACGACCTTGTCGATGACGCCGAACTCTGGCCTGCTGGGTGTGCGCAATATGACCACCCCTGGGTCTAGGTCTTCTCGTATCGTATTCCAGAAAGGTCCTGTCGAGGTTTTTCTCTCAAATCTCATTCCTGCCGGATTGCCCGGAAGTCATCATCCATTGCTGAAGCTAAATCTTATTCCGGAACGGCTGCATACTTATCGCGCTTCTTCTGGAAGATATATCCATAAACAACGCCTCTGGGTGCGTATCACATCTCTGATGTCAGCGGAGTGGGACGTCATCTCGTCGAAATATCTTGCGAACTCTTTTCTTCACTCTGCTTCAATGTCGACTGATTCGGACTCGTCTCATCGTGGCTGCATGGACTGCGCTCCAACGGCTATACTCTTATCTGGAGTCTCCCAAGCAATGCATCCCATCACATGACACCCGAATGATGTCGAAACATTCGTTCGACTCGTCAGAGCCTTATAATCCCCCAAGAGATCTACATCTTGAGTACAGTTTAATAGTATCGAGTACATGCCACAGCGTCGGTGGTCCAGCCGTAGAAGGGCAAACCCAAGCCTCACTAATGGCGCCGCGGAACTGCCGCAAACCCTAAGGTTCAAAGGCTTTCACACGGTCATTAAGTCGAGTTAGGGTTTCATTCTTCTAGAGGGTCCGTAGAATCACCTGCATGTCTTTCCGTATACTTTAAACTTGGAAAATGGGCTCCTGACATTCGATCGTCTCTATCGACTCTCAACGAACCTGCGTGAAGTCATCTCTAGCTGGAAACAATCTATCTGATGACCTCGCATCGGTAAACGGACGAACCACATGTCCTAGTCATTTATCCTCAGGTGACTAGCGACTCGCTATCATCTCTCTAAGTATGTACTCATGCTGCAGTAACTCCAATCGTCTGGGCGATATCTCGTCATTTGCAGCAACAACCGGCTCATTCGCTTGCATGCCGAACAGCGCCTCAATCCTTCAGGAAAGGCGATACATTGGCGGTCATCTCTGAATCGGTCTGCTCTAGATCTGAGTAAGACTCTCCACACTGGAAGTCTTCAACTCAACTGGGCCCGCTCCGGTGCATAAAATCGGACGAATCACCTTCGTCTCTCAAATCGGGTAGACTAGCTATCATCTGTCTCATATCTGCCTGAAAGCTCCGGCAATCTCAGCTCGTAAGCTCCGGAAGCGACATCCTGTAAATCTCAGCAACAGCTGGTCCATCTGTTTGCACGGTAGGCGACATCATAATCTCTTAGGTATGCTGTACATCAACAGTCCTCTCTCAACTGGAAGCTCTAACAATGGCCCGATCATCCGGTGCAAAACCAAGCACTCGCCTCCACTAGAGGTCACAGTCACCAATACTAACTCGAGACGTTCCCATGTCACCAGAAAACACAATGGTCGGCCCTCGTACCAGACGAGCTCGTCCTGACCGTAACCGTAGCAGCAGCCCAAACTGCACTCAGACATGGCGACAGGAACCTCAATCGAGTATCGAAGAGAGCAGATCAATGGCAAGAAAGAGAACAACAGATCCAGAGTGGATACATGATCATAAGAAGGAACAGCATCAATGAAGGTATGATCATGAAACTAATGGAATCGAGGATCTCAAATGGACGTATAATCATGGATATGAAGAGAGTCACCGATCTCGAAAATATGTACATCCTATGGTTCCTTAAGCGGCGTGGCGTGTCGTAAGTATGCCGCGGAACATACCCACGGTACGTCACTCTACTTTAGTCACCTATTCCATCAACCAAGGGTCATCCTATACGACGAAAGTTCGGGTCTAATACCCCCTCGACTAAGTCTAAGTTCCGTAAGGTCAAGCCTAAGTTCCGTGTATATATAAACGCCCTAGGCTCCACATAGTCAAACTTAGACTCGAACCAAGGTCAATCCTAGCGCTCTGATACCAACTTTGTCACGACCCGAAAGAGCACGTGACTGGCCCTTGAACCATATGAAGTCTATAGGACTCCATCTGATCCAAGTAAGCCAAAAGCCCAGAAATCTAAAACCATTTTAAGAGTAAGTAAAGGAAACTGGTTTAAAGAAGTGAAGGAAAACATGTTTGAAGTCAAGGTTTTAAATAACTAAGCCGAATATGCATTTTTAAAATTGTAAAGTCTTTTCTAAAAGTTTCGGCAGAGTTTCTTTTGTAAAAACTTGCCCCGAACGGGGTACAACACGAACAATATATATATGCAATGAATAAAAGGCATCCCCAAGCGGGAGCTAGCTCTTCGTCAATCGACGGTCACAACCACGCAAGCAATATAATATACAACGCCGAATGGCGAGGGTCAAATCCAAAAGAAACTCAATAAGCATGAAAACCGCAATACTACTAAGCGCGACTCTAAGGTCGAATAATACATCACTAATGTCTAAGTCTGAAACAATATACAAGTTTTGGTTGATGGAAATTCTAGATACACTAGATAATACAAGTACAATGGTGGTTCTTGATGCAAAAGAATCCACCTACCAAATGCAATTCACCCGCAAGGAAGCAGTGTGCCAGAAATGCCGCAAAGAAACCTGTACGGCAAAACCTGCAAGAACTGTGGCACAACGGGGGTGAGTTGCCAACTCGTGAATAGAGAATATCTACAAGCAGAAACCGAATGCAAGACATGATCCTAAGTCAAATACGATCAGTATAAAATAACCCACAAGAGTACGTCTGAAGCATGATAAGGTGGCAATGTAACATCTAAACATGTATGTAGTGCCAAGTACTCAGGTAATAACATGTCATGAGTATAAGGTATCTGCATGAAGTAAATATGAATATCAATACACATATATTAGCGTCCCATACCACTAATATTGGTGTAAGGGTATATATAACAGCGCCCTCATACCCTGTTATATATACAAATGAAGTATGATCAATGTAAATCCAGTCTGTATGTGATCAAGTCTGTATAAACGTGAAACCGTCCACCCGTCACCCAATGACAATAAACGTGGAACCCGTCCACCCGTCACCCAATGACAATAAGCATCATGTATGCAAATATGAGGATATAAACAAAATCATGGAAAAACATCATGAAACCCGTGCCTAGCATCGACACGTAAATCCTCGTCCATATGGGGCTCCGTCTACGGTATCGGCCCTCAGCCCCGGCAGTACGGGTCATCCCATATCCTCATCTATATGGCGCTCCGTCTGCGGTATCGGCCCTCGGCCCCGGCAGTACGGGTCATCCCATATCCTCATCCATATGGGGCTCCGTCTGCGGTATCGGCCTTCGGCCCCGGCAGTACGGGTCAGTCCATATCCATCTCTCAACTCCGGTCGGTATCCTCCAGATATCCGCCGAGCTCAAATACAATCACCGGTAGGTAGTAGTCCCTCTGCCAGGCTCACCGTCTACTACACAGCGAAACCGTTCTCGCCCCGGGGTACCATACCGGGTCCACCATGTACCCGCAATCGTCCTCATCCGCCTCCTCGAATCGGGTTTCACATGTCGCTCTCAGCACCGAGAAAACACATGGTGGACGCACTGAAATATCATATCAAGGATAACCGGGTTTTTAACACAATTATATATTCTCTTTTGAAATACCCAAGGTTCCCAAATCCAGAAATATCATGGAAACAACATATCTCAATGCGTATAATCAAAACATGGTGTATGCGACATGTAAGAAAGGTAAGCATATCATGAGTCATGCAACATGGAATAGTAATGTGCACATGTCGAGGGAAACCGCTCTTTTAAAACGAATCGGTTTTGAAGAACATCATGCGGTTCCCAAATCTCTAATCAAGTCAGAATCATCTATGTTTGTGTACAGGTATAAGTGTACAATATGCCATGCAAGAATCATATCATGAATGCAACAGTACTACAGTGTAGTGGCATGGCAATTATCGATGATGAAGTGTGTGAGCCGGCAATAGTGTACGTGGAACATACGCATCATCGATAATGGTGCTGGTGTCCTAACAGCATGATAATAATATAGCAATAAACATATGCAAAGCAATGTGAATAGCATGAATATGCGGAAATCAAATAATCAACACCACAGTAAAGAATCTACATCCATATGTATATATCATGCAGTTATGTCGTTTGAAATAAGACGAATCAAGATTTTTAGTAAAATAAGGGCTACAGTATATTTTAAGAAAGATACGTCCTATGAAAAATACCCGTAGAATCTCCTTACTTGTCTTTTAAGATATTCCTGATTCGTAGTTTTTGAAATAGGTATGACTCGGGTCTAGTCTAACATCTACTATGCAAACTACAGACCTAAGTATCAAGTAAATCGGGAGGGGTATGGAAACCACCTAAATCTGAATCGATATATATATAGATATAATAGTCGGTGATCCCGCCTCAATAGTATCGCGTACGATACAGTATATCATATGACATCCTCAAGTCATGAGTGCGGATCTATCATCAATGTAAAGCTCGTACGGTAAATCGTCGTACGGCATCCCAATAGCTGGGTACGGGTCAATATCACACTATCTCATCACATCTCAAGTATCACTATCATCATATCACATAATCTGGGGTACTGATCTAAGTCTAGTACAACTGATACCATCAATATACTGCGTGTGCAAGCACACGTCCTAAGGCCCGCTAGAGATCACGTATCGTAACCTAAATACGAATCACATCAAATCACCGATCTCGCGGTACAAAGCCCAACATCATCGACTCATCTCCAATGTCATCCAATATCATCAACACAGTGCAAGTATAATGAATATGCAAGGGTGTGCGTGTAGGTGTAAATCTATTCTAGGGTTCGCGACTATGAACTACACTAGTCACTTCTAACTCTACACTATCTAATGTACACCTAACTATCATATATATAATATCACAACTATGGACTGCGGGGGTGCTATACGCCATCCACCCGACTTCCCCCTGTAGATATAATCTACTCACCTTGCGTCTCCATCTTTCGATGTCACCACGCGTTTGCTTGTCGTCCCGTAGTCTTCATGGGGTACCTACACATCAAAGTGTCGTATATGCGCATTAAAACCAAATCAAAGCTAAAACGGCACACGAAACCCAAAACGATACGATAAGAGGCCTATAGGTTAGAACCTATGGCACGCCTTCAAAACCATCAATAAATCCTCTATATCGTCGTATAAACGCCAAATAGTCGAGGTAAATCACAAGACACAAATGTAGAATTAAAAATACGGAGTACGGAAACACGAATCCAAAACAGAAACTAAGGAAATATGTTCCAGATTTCACCCTAGGTCAAATTAGACAAATCTATATATACCAGGGGTTTAAAATATACATGTAGGAGCTACAGAACAAACACGAGACAAAATGGTGGGACCCAGGCCGCAATTTGCGGCCAAACAGATTAAATCTGCGGCCTGGAAATGGAATTGGGGGCTAGGGCTTTGTGTGGTAGTTCTAGGATACCTGCACATCTCACTGTCCAATCAATTTTAATTTAGGATGTCTCGGGTGATAGCAAATTCAATAAAGCCTTCACTGATTTCATAAATTCTCCGATATCGGTTTCTAAATCCGTATTCCGGGTTTCAAGTCTCAGGTTTAGCTCCCAATTCATACACTAGGGTGTTTATAAAACCTTTACTGAGCTCAATTTGACAATACAACACAAAATTCCCTCAAACCCTAACTTGGTTATCCTCAAGTCCACAACATCACACAATATCGATTCAATCTTAACATGGGGGTAAAGGAAATGCTATAACTAAGCTAATGGTTCAGAAAAACACCTCATTTGGCAACTCAAGAATTTTCTTGAGTTGCCCCTAGTGGCCGAAATCCTTGCTTCTTTAGTCCAAAGTGTGCACACATTTAATGAAATGAGAGTGGGGTTTTGGTGTAGTTTTCATGGTGATTTGGGGCTATTGAAGAGGGGAAGGAGATGAAGAGCAGCAGCAGCAGCAAGGCTGAAGAGGGAGAGAGAGATGAGTGAAGGAAATGAAGGAGATGGCTAAGTCTTGGTCAAAGAAGCCCATACCTCTCTCTCACACACCATACCTCATTATCTTATTCCTTTTCCATTTCTTTTCCTTTTCTTTTTCTCTCAAAATCCTTCTCCCAAGAATAGTAAACCCAAAGTAAACCATGGCAATAAAAATGTAACACAAGTGTGAAAAAGTGATATGTGTATGTTTTGCACAAAAATGCTAAAAACCGATTAGCGATTTTTAATCGCGATTAGCACTAATTTAGCATATAACTAATCAATTAAACTTAGAAATGGAAAAATTCTCTAATTTACCCTATTCTAGAATTTTCCATAATTTTCCAAAAATTTTCCCCATTTATTTGTATTTAATAATACCAAAATATTAAAATATTCATTAAAATAATATTAAATTATAAAAATTCCTAAAATTAATATTTTATCTTTTTGAAATGTTACAACATCTTAGGTGATCCAACTAACACCAATGGCTTGTGAGACCGGTTACCGCCCCTCGTCAGGGTCTTGACTGTATACACTAGTCTACTCCGGAGTATCGATGCCCTGTCTCGAAACTCCCACGACTAGGGACCACTTTTAAGGATGTGCTTATGGACTACCCAACTCTCACGTATATGATCGCCATCATACTGCTGGTAGTCAAGCAAGAATTTTAAGGGCTCTATCAATGTGTAATAGTGATCATGTCACCTAAAGCTGTACACGACTGATAAAGGCAAACCAGATAGCATACTATCATCTCGAGTAAGACTGTCCTACCGGTATAGGTCCTCCCTCAATCATTGCAATCATGTACCTGTGATCCAATAATTGACTTTGAAGGCACTATATCCAACAGTTATGTCCAATTTAAAAACAGTGTGCGAATCAGGACAGATTCTGTCCAGATTCGTTGCTTAATATTGTAACACAGTTTGTATATTTTACGTAGGTTTTGAATAAAAATATAAAACTAAGAAAATCTATATTATTCGATATAGATATCAAAAGCACCTGAGTTTGCTCAATTTGGATAACGGAAGACCAAGTTATGTGTCCTAGAAGTTGACCAATAACTGCAGTTTTCTGTTTTACGAGTAGTGAATAAAAACGATGTAAATCTTAAACCGTTAAGTGATTCGATCTAAAAATTTTACAACGTGTACACAAAAATATATTCTATCCAAGATAAATTTCTTGAAATTTTTAGAAGTAAAAATTAATTTCTAAAATTATTTTAAAAGTAAAGGTATTGATATGTCATATGTGAGAATGAGAAAACCATGGTATTTATTCGTAACTTCATTTTTTTTTTACAAAATTTAAATAAAGTAATTTAAAATACAACAACAAACGATATAATCCTAATTGGTCACTATGAAATCTTAACATATGGATTGAGAGTAATGAAAAAGACTTTACAAACTATATATGTGTGTATATTTGTGTGTGTTCATTATTTATATATGTATTAATTATTTAGGGACTATGATATGATAAGGAAAATTTTCATAGCAATATGAAAAGAGAAAGATAGAGAGAAGGAGATGGAGGGAGGGAAAGAGAGAAGGGGCTTACATACACAAGCCGGTATTGTCACCGAGCTTGTTTATCCGCCGATAGCCTCCCGTTACTAGCGAGATTTTCTTGAAAACTTCTTTGTGTTCTTCTTCTAGGACTCTAGGTGAAGAGGGAGAAGGGAGAGATAGAAAAATCTGAGGAAGAAAAAGAAAGATGAGGACAAATAAAGATGGTGTAATGGTGAATTATCTATAATAATATATGTATTAAACATGGGGAATTAAAAGAGAAATGAAAGGTCACCATTCATTTTGGAAATGAAAGGTCTCATTTGTAAGTTATGAGAAGAATAAAAATTGATAAAAAATAATTGCAAGAATGGAGATTTGAACATGCGATTTATGAAATAACAATACAAAGACTTAACCAATGAGCTACAAGGTTATTCATATACATATTTAATAAGAATTAAATATATGAAGTTGCTTAAAAAGAAAGTGGGCTTTTGGGCTCATAGTTTTATTAAAGAATATGAAAATGAAATTGGATTTAAGTTATGGGATGGGTTAGAACTTATGTTTAATTTGAAAAAAAGGTTAAAATTTAGTTTTAAAGAAATGTGATTGGGAAAAATAGATGGAATAATAAAATAATATATTTATAAAAAAACAAAATATACAGAAAATACGAAGAATAAATAAATACAATATTTTACTAAAGAAAGAAAATACGGAGGTATATTAATATTGGGATCGTTACATTCTACCCCCCTTAAAATAATTTCGTCCTCGAAATTACTTAAGAAGGATGTTGCAACAGAGTAAGGAAACAAGATTATGATGATGTCGTCTTCGAGCCTCGTCGATCGATACTCTAACCAATTGAGCTAATAGGCCAACGAGATACAAATAGAAAGGGTGAATAAGAGTTAAGAATTCAAAAGTCGAGGGATGGACTTCAAGGAAGCCGAATGTGGAGTTCAAGATGGATTCAATGAATGGGGTAAGATTCAAAAGAAAAGTCGAATGTAATAATTGGATTTCATAATTCTTGTATTATATCTCTTACGATGTTCATGCAGAACTGACCTGCATGGGCCGCCAACAAAACCTGTCACGCCCCGCTTCCCAGTAAATGGAAACGGTGACGTGGCAAGCCCGCGACGTATTTATTCCGAGAAGGTCATTTCTTGAAATAAATACGCTAAGCGTATATAAGCAACATAAACTAACAAGAATAAACAAAAGAATGAAATCCAACTGTGATTTATTACATTCATGATTCATAGTAGATAAAATATCTGAATACAAGATATTTAACATGATAAGCCTTAACAATGAGGCATACATAAATAAATTGAAATAAAATGAAAAACTGAATGAAACTATACGTCTGTTTGTGATGTGAACTAGTTGTACTCCTTTTCGACCACTTCTATCTTCTCTGTCTCATTGTCACCTGACGAACATTCTAAGAATAGAAAGAAGTGGGTAGAATGCCCGTCAGCGAAGTATCGCTCGGTAAGTCCCCAAGAATGGTGGGATGTGAAAGTATATAAATGAATATGCAAGGTGGCATGTGATATAGCATGAATGGAAATAAAACATGAACAAGTATAACATGGTGATATTAATGACAACTATGTAAGCATGACAATATAAAATGAGCATAGTAAACAAGTATAGCATGAATATAAATTATGAACATATGAATAAGTATGGTAGCATGCATGGTAATGTGTATGACAACTATATCAGCATGGCAAACAAGTATAATATGACCGTGGAGTATAGGTATAGTGAACATGAAGTGAATGTAAGTGTCTTAACAGGTCTCTACTTGGGTATACTAATCTAACGTAAGTTCAAGGGTGAATGTCAACCAATCTCAAGAGTGTTCTCGAACCCAACAGGCTGTAATCTAGGGGCAGGGAACCACGGGCCCGAATCAAATGTTAGTAACGGGACTTCAACCTAGAGTTGAAGTATTCAAAACTCAACAGGCTGTAATTCAGGAGCAAGAAAACACGGGCTCTCATGATAGCTTGCTTGTGTTAGTAGACATGGATTCATGATCTAGGGGGACTCTTGAGATTTTGTTGGATTCACGCATGAACTACCCCAACACCCCGTGTTTATTAGTTTATGATTAATGTTATGAGTCTTGATCGAATCCATGAATACAAAAGGTGATGTATGATATCAAGTTTTCAAGATTGAGTTCATGTAGTCATGTCAAGTGTAAGTCATGGCAATTGTATTCATGGTTCGATGTCAAGTTGGTTTAAGTGTACATATGGGTTCAAGTATTCATGATTGATTGGTGTCAAGATCAAGTCAATTCTAACATGTAATAATTTAATCATAAGTCATATAAATAAAAATAAATAAACAATCATAGAATATGATATGAGATAAGTATACAAGTAACGTCCAAAATAATATTGTAAATAAGTGATATGTTCGACTAGTTAATCAAGTCATTTGAAATCAGAATATAAAAGAAAGCATAGCCTTAAGTGTTATGCACACGTGAGTTCAAGTCTCGCATAAATACGACAACCGGTTTGGGAGATATACATATTTTCGTATCGTCACGCAAAACAGATCAGAATCTGTTCAGCACCGTCATATATTTTTAAAATGCAGTTTGAGTTAATTTCTATCGGGTTTAAGGTTACAAAAATTATTAGAAAATTATAGGTCTTTCGATGTAATTATCCAAAATACTAAGATTCGCGCGATTTGGATTTCTAAAGATCTAGTTATAATCATTTTAATATCAACGTTTAAAACAGAAATTCAGATTTCTGGACAGCAACAATATATTCTATTGCAAAGCCTATATCGGGTTGTTTCATACATTTCTAAGTAATCTAGTATATATAAAATTATATTTCTATAAATTTTGCATCTACACATCTAAAGTTTGTCACAAACGGATATCGGGTGTTCGAGTTATGTCCAATTTAAAAACAGTGTGCGAATCAGGACTGATTCGCTCCAGATTCGTCGCTTAATATTGTAACGCGGTTTGTATATTTTACGTAGGTTTTTAGTAAAAATATAAAACTAATAAAATCTATACTATTCAATGTAGATATCAAAAAAACCTGAGTTTGCTCAATTTGGATAACGGCAGACCAAGTTATGTGTCCTAGAAATTGACCGATAACTGCAGTTTTCTGTTTTACGAACAGTGAATAAATACGATGTAAATCCTAAACCGTTAAGTGATTCGATCTAAAATTTTTACAGCGTGTACACAAAAATATATTATATCCAAGATAAATTTCTTGAAATTTTCAGAACTAAAAATTAATTTCTAAAATTATTTTAAAAGTAAAGGTATTGATATGTCATATGTGAGAATGAGGAAACCATGGTATTTATTCGTAACTTAATTTTTTTTTTTTACAAAATTTAATAAAAGTACAACAAATGATGCAATCCTAATTGGTCACTATGAAATCTTAACATATGGATTGAGAGTAATAAAAAAGACTTTATAAACTATATATGTATGTATGTTTGTGTATGTTCAATATTTATATATGTATTAATTATTGAGGGACTATGATATGATAAGGGAATTTTTTCATAGCAATATGAAAAGGGAAAGATAGAGAGAAGGAGATGGAGGGAGGGAAAGAGAGAAGGGACTTATATACACAAGCCGGTATTGTCATCGGGCTTGTCTATCCGCCGATAGCCTCGCGTTACTAGCGAGATTTTCTTGAAAACTTCTTTTTGTTTTTCGTCTAGGACTCTAGGTGAAGAGGGAGAAAGGAGAGATAGAAAAATGTGAGGAAGAAAAAGAAAGAGGAGGACAAATAAATATGGTGTAATGGTAAATTATCTATAATAATATATGCATTAAACATGGGAATTAAAAGAGAAATGAAAGGTCGTTATTCATTTTGGAAATGAAAGGTCTCATTTGTAAGTTATGAGAAGAATAGAAATTGATAAAAAATAATTGCAAAAATGAGGATTTGAACATGTGATCTATGAAATAACAATACAAAGACTTAACCAATGAGCTACAAGGTTGTTCATACACATATTTAATAAGAATTAGATATACGATGTTGCTTAAAAAGAAAATGGGCTTTTGGGCTCATAGTTTATTAAAAAATATAAAAATGAAATTGGATTTAAGTTATGGGCTGGGTTAGGAATTATGTTTAATTTGAAAAAAAAAGGGTTAAAATTTAGTTTTAAAGAAATGTGATTGGGAAAAATAGATGGAATAATAAAATAATATATTTATAAAAAAACAAAATATAAAGAAAATACTAAGAATAAATAAATACAATATTTTACTAAAGAAAGAAAATACGGAGGTATATTAATATTGGGGTCGTTACACCTTCTGCGTAGTATCTGGGCAGACGGATTGGTTGGAGCCTGTCAAGCGCGGGTTCGGCACCACGCCAGACTTCCCTTTCGACTTTGGTTTCCCCGGATCGATAGAATAGGATCTCCTTTTCACCTCTTCGCCTGGGAGGGACGTAGAATGTTTGTAGCTCTTGCACACTATATGTCTCGAGCGCATCAAGCTCTCTGTAGTTTAATTGCGGAACCATGACGATTTGCAAACTCTGATCATCTCCAGTGAAGACCTGCATAGATGGACGGACCGAGAACACTGCGTTGACTTCGTCTTCAGAGTCACTACCAAAGACCAGAATAGGGGTTGATGGTCCCGCCCTGTTGCATTGGGACGGCTCCGAATAAACTATCTCTTCTTCCTCCTCGGTATCGCTCCTGAAGACCAGGATAGTTGCGATAGCTTTTTGCTTGTTCTCCGGTTTATGGCATCTTTCCGTGTCTTCAAAGTCTGGCAAGAAATACTTTGCATTCTCGTACCTTCGGACTTCATTTACGGAAAATGGGTTCAGTTACCCCGTCACTGTATACTTGAGACCATCTTTAAAATACTTCATACACTGATGTTGTGTAGAAGGGATGATGTTGTATTCGTGTAACCAAGGTATGCCGAGCAAAGCGTTGTAGCAGGTCTTGTCGTCAATGACATGAAACTTGATGTCAGTGACGAGCAGCCCAAAGCGTAACGTCAGAATCACAGACCCGAGTGTCCGTGATGACTGGGAGTCGAATCCGGAGATGGTGATTTTATCCCGAGCGAGGTGATGAACGCTCATGCAGATTTCTTTTAACACCCTCACATTTAGGAGGTTGACAGAGGACCCGTTATCAACTAAGATCTTCCCTATCTTAATGTCATGCCTGTAGCCAGTGACATACAGGGGATGGTTGTGCTCACACGTTCCGAGAAAGAGATCTTCATCGCCGAAAGTGATGTCAGCTGTGTGCACTTCTTCCAGCTCTTCCTTCATCTTTTCTTCGGCAAAGAAAGCTTGGAATTGGTCGGGCTCTTGTAGTGCCTTGATCAGAGAATCTCTCGCCTCTTTATATAAAAGAAGGGCATCCAGAATGCTTAGCTGCGAGGGTATCTTCCTCAAATGCGCTAGGATATTGTAATCCACCTTTCTTTTCTTGGGCAGGTCCTTGGCTGTCAGCTGTTCGACGACTCAATCATCGAGGGCGATATCCTCTGGGACTTTTTTCTTCCCCTTATCTTTTTTGTTCGATCCCTTGTTTGTAGGTCCAAGATTCTTTTCGGGCAACGTACGGTTGCGCAGCTGAATATTCTCACAGTTCTTCATTTCTTCCTCTTTTCCTGAGATGGATTCTTTGAAGAGAGGGCCAAGAGCTATTTCTTCATCAGAATCGCTTCCGAAGGTGAGAACTTACGATCTCTTAGAATCCACCATGTGACAGTTGCCAGCAGTTCTTTTGCGCTTATCTGTCGTTCTTCTCTGTTCCCGACGAGCTTTGCGCTTTAATCGCTTGAAATGTTGTCGGTGTGCAACGTATCCATGCCACCATTTCTTGAAGGTATTGCACTCTTCGGTAGGATGTGTAGTCCTCTGATGGTATAAGCAGTAGCTAGGATGCCCATCCGCTTCGTCAAGGTGCATGCTGTTAGGAGTATTTCTTTTAAAAGGTGGCAGCTTCATTCCCATCGACAGGGCTTTAGCAAACCGTTTTCTCGTCTTAAGCCTGCTTCTGTCTGTCGCAGGTGTGTTTCAATCTGGTTGGAGTGCTTCAACCTTTTCATCCTGTCACCGACGTTTGGCTTTTTCGAATATGGCCATTTCGCGCTCTTTGCTCCTCTGACGGGCCTCGTTCAGCAACATGTCAATCTTCTCGTCTGACGGTTTCAAGAGTTCCAGTTCTGGATCTGCCCCTAGTTTCTCTGCATCAGGAGCTCCTTTGTCCTTTATTGATGAGTGAGAGATCATGTGGCAACTCGCCACATAATCCTCGGGCTCTTTTGAAGAATCGTTTCCTTCATCAGCGTCGTCGTCTTTATTATCAAGAACATGCTTGAGGAATTCGTCCAATGTAATTTGGGTCCGTGCCCTCTGGTTATATTCTTTCAGTGCATAGATATATTTCTGCAACCTTATACGGTTGTCGTCGGGTTAGACTATCTTCGTAGCCTTCTTCTTTTTCTTTGAAGACTTCGGAGGCTTGGCCTGAGGGTTTTGTCCACCGTCACCAACTTTCAGCGTTGGGTGCGGCTTCAGCATCCCCTCAATAATCTCAGGATCCAGCGGGCTCTTCCACCTAATCGCCGAGCATTCTTGAAGGTCCTTCAGCATTCTTTTAGTCTTAGCTGAAAGGGCCACCTCCCATAGGGCTTCCTCTATAAGTGAGCATGATGCCCCCGGCGTGTCCACCATTTTAGGAGCGTGCGGTTGTAGCGGGTTCACCCTCCAGTTTTTGGACAGCGCGAACTTGCCCTGTTGGTACTGGTCTTCAATCTAACTTTTGAAGATGTAACAATCTTTGATTGGGTGACCCAATATTCGGTGGTAAGGACAGCAATTGGGGCTACTAACATCGCCTGATTGTGTTGGGTGTCTCGACTCTGGCTGAGTGATGAGCCTGTTGCGCAGCGCTAGTTCGAATAATCTCTTCGTCTTATCCCGAGGGAACGAGTAAGGGCGTCTCATCTTTTCTCCGAGTGATCGCTGTTTATCATTTTGGTGAGCAATCGGCTTCGGGCCACTCGGTTGTTGCTGAGCGTTGGCAATGAAGGTCGCTTTCCCTTTCCCCTTTTCATTCCGAAAATCTGTTTTTGAAGAGGACGGCTTATGGCCCATTTGGTCTATTTGGGCCAGCTTGTCGATCAAGTCCTGAAAAGTGGTCGGCTTGAAGAACATCATGAAATGGGAAATGGTTTCCTGAAGGTCAAGGGTCCCCACGAACATGCCCGCGGCAGGAGCTTCCTCTATGTGCTGTTCACACATTGACCACAGGTTCCGCCACCGAATGGCGTATTGAACCCAAGTTTCCCCCGGCTTCACTCTATCGTTAATTAGTGCGGTGATCGGGGTGCGCTCGCGAATCTTTGTGTAAACAGTAGCTCCATTTCTGCAAATGTCTTGACAAAGTCATTCGGGAGCTCAGAGTACCATTCGAATGTTGTCTCCGACAAGCTACCAACAAACTGGCAAAGCAGCAATTTGTCGTCACCCCCAGTATTACCACGCAGAGCCCTAAATTGAGCAACGTGCTGGTGTGGATTACACGTCCCCTTATACACATGGAATTTAGGGATCGTATATCCTGGAGGGTACTTTATTTGGTTGTACCAACCCGGATAGGGTCATCCAGTCTTGACGATTTGGCCGGCCGCTTCGCTTGCCTGATGAGCTCATATCTGTTGAGCTATATAGTCGTCAAGGGCGGCTTTGGAGATGGTCTCTTCCTTAGCTGCTGATAGAGTTGGAATAGGGTTTGATGTCTCCCCTCTGTCGTCTTCAAGGATTATTGGAGGGTCTTCAGCTGGAGGATCCGACTGTATCATCATCCCGACCATATCTTGGAACAAGAGCGCCATTTGTTTTATGTTGGCCGCTTTTTCCGAGGCCTCTTTGTCTTTCTTCTTAAACATTCTTCAGGGGAACTCGGCGTCAGCTACCTGTTCCCGGTGCTGTTCCGAAGACGTCTCCGGGCTTTCTTTCGGCCCAGTGAGGCGGCCATCTTCGTTAGCATCTCATGGAGTTTCTGTTGTTCCTCCTGAGCCTTTGTTACAGACCGCGTAAGTGGTCGATGACCTGTAGAAGTACGGCTTTCCTCTTTTCCGGAAGCCATGTAGACGGTGTGTGTCACGCCCCGCTTCCTGGTATACGGCGAAGAGGACAGGACTGGTCCGCTACGTATTTACTCTGAAGTAAATACGCTAAGCGTATCTAAGCAATATAAAAGTAAATACACAAGCGACAAGATATATAAACTGAACAGCAACTTTATTTATTAACATTCTTTTGTACAATACATGAAAAGTAAATACAACTGAAATAAAAAGCGATGCCTAAACAATGGCATAACAGGAATGTACAGTACTGAAAGGAAATGTGTACAATGAAACTAAAGCTCTGGGTCTTCAGCAAACTGAACCAAGTCTTCAGCAGTCGGCTCGATCTCTGACGTGTCCAGATCACCTGACGACATTCAAAGAAGAAAGAAAGAGAATGTCGTCAGCGAACAGATCGCTCGGTAAGTCCCAAAGATAAGGAAGAATAGAATAGACCGAATAAGAAGGTAGATTTTAAAGTTGTATTATATTGTTATAATATTGTGTTAACGCTGTTGTTTGTAGCTTGGTACAGAAGATGCCAGTGTATACGAGAGGAGTCCCACTTAAACCGGGGACTTTAGTAACTTGTAGTACAAGGCTCCGTCAATAATACCACGGAACAACGGCATGGATGTAATTACGTCTTAAGTGACCACCTCGTGCCACCTTTAACATATTTCGTACCAGTTTACCCCTTAAACCCCGTAGTATTATCTTGATTGTATTGTTGTATTGTATTGTCTTGTATTTTAAACTGTATACATTGTATAATTGGATGACTGACCGAAACCATGATATCAGTAAACGGATGTAACTGTAGAATCATGTAAATGGAATAATTGGAGAACCATGTAAATGGAATGTATATCCATGGTTCGGTTCAGTCAAGTTGTATAGATTGATAATTGGATTCATGGATTCATGTGGAATTGTAACATTGAAGATTTGTAGACGGAAGATTGTAGATTATAGATTTGTACTTGAATCATATTCAAGTCAGATTATACTGAGACTCAAACTGAGTCAGACGATTAGCGAAGTAAATTGAAGTCCTGATTGTTTTGATGTTATCGATAACCTTTCGTGTCTTTTTCAAAAACGATTACCATATTGATAACACCGTTGTTAAGTTGTCTACCTTAGTTAGGCAAGCACCCACTTCTCCGGCTCCCTGAGACTCAAGAGATTGGTCCCGCTTAAACCTATGTTTACTAGGGTCGTTAGGGTAATTTATAAAACTTGAGGGGTTTTTATGTAAAAATACTTTTATATAGTTTTCAAAATATACCCCAAGCATTTATTATTCGTCTTTATGGTTGTAATGAATGTGGATTTTATATTGTGATATTTATAATGAAAATATCCTAAATTCAGAAATAAAGGTATTTATTTGTAATATTGATTTATGTGGAATTTATGGTATTTTAGTGTAAAATTGATTCTTGTGATTTTTAGAAAAAGGTGGAATATTTATATCATAAAAAAATAGGTATTTTAATGATAAATATACATATATTTATACAAAAATAATTTTAATATATATTTTATATTCTAAAAATCTCATTTTCTCAAGATGTCGTATTTTAAATCTTTCGAGACCGAATGCTCCTTGCGGAGGTCTGAATCTTGCACTACTAAGCCCGAGGATGTGCGATAATCCGCACCATTCCGAATGGATTCCCCAAAATGGGTTGTAGCGGCGCTTTGCAAAGATTGTATAAATACTAAATCCTTTAGAAAACGGTTTTATGAAGTAAATGGTATTTATTTGTAAAGATGTCAATTTTCCGTATTTTTTGTTCTAAGGTCTCCTAAGTCAACTAGACTATTTCTAACTGGTCCAAAGCGACAAGTTGTGAGATGCCTCAAATCGCCTCTTCACCGCCAATTGTGGCCAGGTAAGTACAAGTGAAGAAAGGAGGGATCCGCTCACGAATCACCGTGAGACGGGCCTTCTAAAGTTATCTTTCTCACTTGCCTAGCCTAAACACCACAAAGTCAGGTTTAGATAAACGACTGATGTCCACAACTTATCATATTTTCATAATAAGTGGTATTTATTTAAAAAGTGTATCAATACTAAATCTTTTAGAAATGGCTTTATTTAGTAAAGGGTATTTAAATGAAAATGTTCGTTTTCCCGTATTCTGAGTTCTCGAGGGTATCGTGTTAGGTTGTATATGAGTGTGTGAGGAGGTAGGTCGTTACCTCGTGATCTATTTTAAAGGTATAGCAAGTTTAATGGGGTTAAATGTAGAATTGAAACAATATGGTATTTAAGTGAAAAATACGATAAATTGAAATAGCCATCATTTCATGTAATGAAATTTGATCAATTTGTTTGATTAGTGTTTAATAGTCAACATGAGGAAGTTTAAGTATGATTGTATTAGTGAGAAGTGGAATTTTATAGGAAACCAAATCGGAAATCGGATTTGTTTCGATTCCGTCGGGTTTTGTAAATCCGTATTTTTAGATAGAAGAGATAGGTAGAAATTGGGACTTACGGGTTTTAGATCACACAAGAGAGTGAGAGGGAAGTAGAGGGATCGCCGATGTGTTGCGTCGTCGCCGGTAGTTCCTAAAACGATCGCCGGAAGTTCGCCGTAGATTTCGCCGGAGCTTCGCCTCGAGCTCGTTTTCAAAGTGCACAAGATTCTTGGAAATTTGAGAGAGTGGGCTCAGAATTTTGGGGTGAGAGGGTTGGGGTAGGGGTGTATTTATAGGGTTAGGCTAGGGTTAGAGTAGGTGTAGGGTTTTTAATTAAAAAAATGTAAAAAGGGGTAAAAATCATTAAAAATTGAAGTAAATGGGTGTTAATGTGCTTTTTGGAATCGATCTCATAAATTGGAGTGTGCAGGGGGGTTAAGGAAACGAAGAGCCCTAACTTTGATGTTGGGGACTCGGCCATCGGCCTACGTCGGCCGGTCCGCCGGTCCGCCGGCCGACTCGGCCGAGTTGGGCCGAGTCACAAAGTCGGGAGGTGGGGGTCGCCTAGGGTAGGCTCTGGTGCATTTAGTTTTTCATGGGTAGTGGAAAAAATGGGAGTTATCTTGTGTGGACTGTTGGGCTTCTAAAGGATTTAAAATAAATAAATATTAAAAATAATGTGGGGCATGGGATTTGAACTCTGGTGGCTTGGTTCAGCAGTGCAAGATATTACCAATGAGCTGCAAGCTCCTTCTTGTAATTATGGAGCTATTTAATTCTTAAAATAGTTACAGAAAATGTAAATACCCCAAGTATACATTAATTTTTAAGCAAATTTTGTACACTAAAAATGGAGTTGTTACATTCTTTTAACTTGTAATTAAAAAGAAAAATAATTACTTATATCTTGTGCTCAGGCTAAAATACCCCTTTATGGATTTTGAAAAAAATATTTGAAAAAATTTGTATAGGAAAATTAGGGTTGTTACATTCTACCCTCCATATAAAAATTTCGTCCTCGAAATTTGTAAAAGAAAAGTGTAACAGATTCAAGGAAAGTTTGGTGATTGGAGTATAGATAGTGTATAGCAAGATGGAGCAAGGGTTAAAAAATGTGAAAGAGTCTTACCGGTGTTGCCTTGACCTAAGTTTCGGCTTCTACGGCTGCTAAGGTGTAAGCCTATCGCCGTGGCACGTTCCTCCTAGCCGGAGGCATATTCCCCTGTACTCGAGGTATGTTTCTCAGTGCCTGATGGAATTAGCGCTTGGCTGTGCAGGAAATCCATGTGGAGGTGGTGCTGGGAGTGCAGGACGAGTTGCAGGAGCCTGGATAGCTGGCCGCTACGGGTAGTTGATGGGTGCGTGAGCTGAGTTGAGTCTATAAGGACAGTTTCCAATTCCGTGATTGGACGCGCCACAAACCAAGCATAGGCCTTTTGCGCGCCTACAGTCCTTCCACAAGTGTCCTTCCCTCTTGCAATAAAAGCAAAAATGGGGTCTTGGCTGATCATTGGCTTCTTCCAGTCTTCTGAGTTCAACAGCTGGCCTTGAAGAGGCCCCTCCTGCCATTTGAGTGGCAGGGCGTTTCACTCCTGCAGATTGAGATCTGCCCCTTATCTTTATCACTGCCTCATAACGGTGGGCAGCTTCCAGAGCATCCTCGTGAGTCGGAAATTTCCCTGTGGCTAGTGCAGCCTGGATTTCCGTGTCCAAACCTTGTTGAAATCGACGGGCTCTGATCTCATCCGTCGGTATCAGGTGTGCCGCAAATCTGTTAAGATCTTGTGTTAGCTGTGTATTATGTGATATTAAAAATTTGAAATACTGTGACATATCTTACTGACTAAGCATGGTGAACTGACTAAGCATGGTGAACTCAGGGTCATACTCATCTACTGACTTGACCCACATAGAACCTTGTTGTAAATGAATGAACTGCTGTTCCATGGCAAACCTGGCAGTTACATGGAAGTAGTTTGCGTCGAACCTATCGCGAAAAGTCTTCCATTCGATGGGCTGATCAAGACGGCTTTCTTCCACCTTCCACCAGTTCCGTGCATTGTCCGTGAGTTGCAGCTTTGCAACTCGGACCCAAGCTATTTCTGGCACTTGTGCTTCTGCCAGATCATCCTCGATACTTAGAGCCCATTCCTCAACTTCCAGTGGGCTCCCCTTTCCTGAGAACTATTTAGGATGTAAAGCTCTGAATTGCTTCACCCCAGGTGCTTCAGCCTCGGGACGGTTCAAGAGTTGTTGCTGTCCCTCTAGGAGGCTGCGGATTGCCTCAAGCAGAACCGTTTTCTCGTTGAGTGGAGTAGGAACGGCAGGTGTGAGTGGTAGTGGTGTGGGTGTGTTGTTGACATTGGTGCTGGTGTTGTTTGGTGAATCCATAACCTTGAATGAAAAATTTAGGTTAGGACAGATTCAAAGTATAGAATAAGAAATGATGGGATTCAAGGAACATGATTGTAAAGAATGTTTTAGTTGCTGGTTCTTGTGTTATATTGCTTAGGTTGTTCACGCAGAACAGAACGGCATGATAGAGTTTCATACAGCTCTGACCTGCAAGGGCCGCCAACAAAACCTGTCACGCCCCGCTTTCCGGTATACGGTGAAGAGGACGGGACTGGTCCGCTACGTATTTACTCTGAAGTAAATACGCTAAGCGTATCTAAGCAATATAAAAGTAAATACACAAGAGACAAGATATATAAACTGAACAGCAACTTTATTTACTAACATTCCTTTGTACAATGCATGAAAAGTAAATACAACTGAAATAAAAAGCGATGCCTAAACAATGATATAACAGGAATGTACAGTACTGAAAGGAAATGTGTACAATGAAACTAAAGCTCTGGGTCTTCAGCAAACTGAACCAAGTCTTCAGCAGTCGGCTCGATCTCTGACGTGTCCAGATCGCCTGACGACATTCAAAGAAGAAAGAAAGAGAATGTCGTCAGCGAACAGATCGCTCGGTAAGTCCTAAAGATAAGGAAGAATAGAATAGACCGAATGAGAAGGTAGATTTTAAAGTTGTATTATATTGTTATAATATTGTGTTAACGCTGTTGTTTGTAGCTTGGTACAGAACATGCCAGTGTATACGAGAGGAGTCCCACTTACACCGGGGACTTTGGTAACCTGTAGTACAAGGCTTCGTCGATAATACCACAGAACAACGGTATGGATGTAATTACGTCTTAAGTGACCACCTCGTGCCACCTTTAACATATTTCGTACCAGTCTACCCCTTAAACCCCGTAGTGTTATCTTGATTGTATTGTTGTATTATATTGTCTTGTATTGTAAACTGTATAGATTGTATAATTGGATGACTGACCGAAACCATGATATCAGTAAACGGATGTAACTGGAGAATCATGTAAATGGAATAATTGGAGAACCATATAAATGGAATGTATATCCATTGTTCGGTTCAGTCAAGTTGTATAGATTGATAATTGGATTCATGGATTCATGTGGAATTGTAACATTGAAGATTTGTAGACGGAAGATTGTAGATTATAGATTTGTACTTGAATCATATTCAAGTCAGATTATACTGAGACTCAAACTGAGTCAGACAATTAGCAAAGTAAATTGAAGTCCTGATTGTTTTGATGTTATCGGCAACCTTTCGTGTATTTTTCAAAGATGATTACCATATTGATAACACCGTTGTTAAGTTGTCTACCTTACTTAGGCAAGCACCCACTTCTCCAGCTCCCTGAGGCTTAAGAGATTGGTCCCGCTTAAACCTATGTTTACTAGAGTCCTTAGGGTAATTTATAGAACTTGAGTGGTTTTTATGTAAAAATACTTTTGTATAGTTTTCAAAATATACCCCAAGCATTTATTATTCGTCTTTAGGGTTGTAATGAATGTGGATTTTATATTGTGATATTTCTAATGAAAATATCCTAAATTCAGAAATAAAGGTATTTATTTGTAATATTGATTTATGTGGAATTTATGGTATTTTAGTGTAAAATTGATTCTTGTGATTTTTAGAAAAAGGTGGAATATTTATATCATAAAAAAATAGGTATTTTAATGATAAATATACATATATTTATACAAAAATAATTTTAATATATATTTTATATTCTAAAAATCTCATTTTCTCAAGTTGTCGTATTTTAAATCTTTCGAGACCGAATGCTCCTTGCGGAGGTCTGAATCTTGCACTACTAAGCCCGAGAATGTGCGATAATCCGCACCATCCCGAACGGGTTCCCCAAAATAGGTTGTAGCGGCATTTTGCAAAGATTGTATATATACTAAATCTTTTAGAAAACGGTTTTATGAAGTAAATGGTATTTATTTGTAAAGATGTCAATTTTTCGTATTCTTTGTTCTAGGGTCTCCTAAGTCAACTAGACTATTTCTTACTGGTCCAAAGCGACAAGTTGTGAGATACCTCAAATCGCCTCTTCACCGCCAATTGTGGCCAGGTAAGTACAAGTGAAGAAAGGAGGGATCCGCTCACGAATCACCGTGAGACGGGCCTTTTAAAGTTATCTTTCTCACTTGCCTAGCCTAGACACCATAAAGTCAGGTTTAGATAAACGACTTATGTCCACAACTTATCCTATTTTCATAATAAGTGGTATTTATTTAAAAAGTGTATCAATACTAAATCTTTTAGAAATGGTTTTATTTAGTAAAGGGTATTTAAATGAAAATGTTCGTTTTCCCGTATTCTGAGTTCTCGAGGGTATCGTGTTAGGTTGTATATGAGTGTGTGAGGAGGTAGGTCGTTACCTCGTGATCTACTTTAAAGGTATAGCAAGTTTAATGGGGTTAAATGTAGAATTGAAAAAATATGGTATTTAAGTGAAAAATACGATAAATTGAAATAGCCATCATTTCATGTAATGAAATTTGATCAATTTGTTTGATTGGTCTTTAATAGTCAACATGAAGAAGTTTAAGCATGATTGTATTAGTGAGAAGTGGAATTTTATAGAAAACCGAATCGAAAATCGGATTTGTTCCGATTCCATCGGGTTTTGTAAATCCGTATTTTTAGATAGAAGAGATAGGTAGAAATTGGGACTTACGGGTTTTAGATCACACAAGAGAGTGAGAGGAAAGTAGAGGGATCGCCGATGTGTTGCGTCGTCGCCGGTAGTTCCTAAAACGATCGCCGGAAGTTCGCCGTAGATTTCGCCGGAGCTTCGCCTCGAGCTCGTTTTCAAAGTGCACAAGATTCTTGGAAACTTGAGAGAGTGGGCTCAGAATTTTAGGGTGAGAGGGTAGGGGTAGGGGTGTATTTATAGGGTTAGGCTAGGGTTAAGGTAGGTGTAGGGTTTTTAATTAAAAAAATGTAAAAAGGTGTAAAAATCATTAAAAATTGAAATAAATGGGTGTTAATGTGCTTTTTGGAATCGATCTCATAAATTGGAGTGTGCAGGGGGTTAAGGAGACGAAGAGCCCCAACTTTGATGTTGGGGACTCGGCCGTCCGACCGAGTCCGGCCGGCGACGTCGGCCCGAGTCACAAGGTCGGGAGGTGGGGGTCACCGGCGGTAGGCTCTGGTGCATTTAGTTTTTCATGAGTAGTGGGAAAAATGGGAGTTATCTTGTGTGGACTGTTGGGCTTCTAAAGGATTTAAAACAAATAAATATTAAAAATAATATGGGGTATGGGATTTGAACTCTGGTGGCTTGGTTCAGCAGTGCAAGATATTACCAATGAGCTACAAGCTCCTTCTTGTAATTATGGAGCTACTTAATTACTTAAAGTAGTTACAGAAAATGTAAATACCCCAAGTATACATTAATTTTTAAGCAAATTTTGTACACTAAAAATGGAGTTGTTACATTCTTTTAACTTGTAATTAAAAAGCAAAATAATTACTTATATCATGTGCTCAAGCTAAAATACCCCTTTATGGATTTTGAAAAAAATATTTGAAAAAATTTGTATAGGAAAATTAGGGTTGTTACAGTGTGCACCACCATACCCCCAGACTTGGGGCGTTTAGGTTTAGTGTCCTAGAGATTTGCCGTGGACACGGGAATCTTATCCGGCCTTCTCCTTTTATGAATGGTCGAAGTTGAGGGGGCTGTTGCAGCCGATGCTTTCCGTGGTACGACGGCGGTGAAATGGTCCTCCTCTTGTCGAACCTTCATTTTCTTCTGTCGGCAGGAGTAGTCTTTGTCGATTGTAGAGTCTTGGACTCTTCGCCAAACCCTATGGATTTTGGAGGACAGCCGCTGAGAAGGCGGCTCTGGCTTCTCCTTAATAATATTTTCAGCCGGTGGGGGAGACATTTTTAGTACGGCAATTGGAGAGTTCTTGCGCACCCTCCTGAGCGGCTCAAAGTTGTTTCCAATTGGAACAGCAGCATCAACTTCTACCGTTAGAGCTGGTGGGGTAAGTCCAAAAGGAGAGGTGCCCCCATCTTTCCTCACTCGGCGCCAGTGGCGATGTCGAGCACGTCATGCTGATGGTACTGGCTCAGTTACAGTGGTGGTTTCATCATGCCCCCTGTTCTTGTCACGACCCGAAATTGGCACGTGACGGCCCTAATACTACGCAACGTCTACAGGCGTAACGCAGTAAAAGAAAGCCAAAACCCAGAAATCTAAACCATTAAAAGACAAGAAAAGATAAGAAACATTGTTTAAACTTTTTAAAAAATCTCAAGTATAAATTCTTTAAGTCTAATTTTCTTTCTTGAAAATTTCGGCAGCACCTTCTTTATAAAAACCAACCCCAAAAATAGGTACAACATAAATATAAAGTAAAGCATCCCCAACGGGAGCAAATCCATGCCCAAAGACGGAAAACAACCACCACAACAAATATACGACGCCGTAGCGAAGAAAAAAGAAGACGATAGAAAGGAAACTGTATAAAAGACAACAAGTCACAGCATAATATACAACATCGTCCTCACCAAGTCTCTAAGTCAATATGAAAATAGTAGATGGAGAGTACAGGGATACAACGAATATACAATACAACGAATAACCACAAAACCCACCTAAGCAAACTGCACACTGTGAGCTGATGCGGTATCTGTAGCAAAAGATGATAAGATGTGTGATAATAGCCTGCCTCTGACTATCCTGAGGAACACCTGCAAACACTGTGGCACAATGGGGGTGAGTTGCCAAATCGTGAATAGTAAATAACATATGCAGGTAATCGCAAGTATGCACGTACAACGTGAATCTAACATGTGCAATTAATAGCAATAAAAAGTCATATGAATGCAATAATCATGAAAGGTACACTAGCAGGTACAACTAATACATGAAGCAATGCATATAAATAAATGTATGTAAATGCAACAGTCATGAAAGGTACTCTAATAGGTACTACTAATACATGAAGAAATGATATGAATAAAGGTATGTAAACGCAACAGTCATGGAAGGTACTCTAACAGGTACACTAATACATGGAGCAGTGCATAAACAGTAAATGTAGGGTATGGAATGAAATATGTCATTTCCACGGAATCCTGACATCGTGGTAGGATCAAAATCCATCAAGACAATCCAAATCCCAATTTCCTCAAATCAGCCCCCAATTTGGCTATCATATCAAGTAAGTCTCACATATCCTTAATGTACAATATCAAGTAGATCTCACATATCCCGTATGTACAATATCAAGTATATCTCACATATCCCGAATGTACAATATCAAGTAGATCTCACATATATCCTGTAATCAATATCAAATAAATTCTCAAATGTCCTAAATCCAATGTCAATGAGTCCTTTACATTCTAGGTATATTTGCATGAATAAATATGATGATGTATATAATTTAATGTCAATACACATATATTAGCGTCCCATTCCACTAATATTGGTGTAAGGGCATATATAACAGCGGCCTAAACCCCTGTTATATATACAAAGGAGTAAAAAGAAATATCATGAAACCAATGTGTCAAGCATCGACACAGAAATGCAGGTTTATCAGGTGCTGTCACCACGACTGGCACCCTGATAGGTACGTATCATACGCTATCCCGAAAGCTCGAGTGCCTAGCTCTGACCCTCGCCTCTCGACGTATCTATACGTACATGACTCCCGTCGGTATCCCCATGATAACCGCTGAGTCATTGGTAATGTCACCGGAAAGTATGGTTCCCCCACTAACTCATCTACTCACTGAGATTCTTGCCCCGGGGTACCTCCGGGCCCTACCATGTACCCGCAGACGGCGCCTCCCGCTTCTCGAATCGGGTATATAATCAGAACCGACAAATCTCATGGTGGATGCTGTAATATCATATCATCAAGGGAAACCGGGTTTTTCAAATAATGCATAATTTTATGAACTACCACGGTTCCCAAATCCAGAAAACATCATGAACAATCCATATCTTAATGCGAAAATCCATGAATATAATATATGCAACAGAAAACTGTAATGTAAGCATATAAAGGAAAAGCCGCTATTTAACTGCAACAAGTCAAATATAAATATATGCGGTTCCTAATTTCTCCAATTCTAAATAACATCAAGTAAAGATAAACATATAGCTATAACCAGATATGTATGTAAACATGAAGGTATAGCAAGGTATATGTATCTACCTGTCAGTATTGATGTAATATACCCTCCGGGTATAAGTGAAGTATGTATGCAAGGTATACATGTAGTTATGTCATTATGTGTGTATGTACCTATCACTAATGGTACAATACCCTATAGGTATACATGTAACTAGCATGTAAGCATGTTAAGGCATATATGTAAGCATATAGATATACAGGTATGTTATAAGTCAATGCGTAAAGAAATATGAATCAAAGTCTCAATGTCCCTAACCAAGCAATATCATATCTATAAGTGGGTTATGCGTGACATGGCAATTATTGACGGTGTGTGTAGCATAAAATCAGTACTCGTGCAACATGAATCGTCAATAATATGTGCAGTGTCCTAAGGATACTAGTCCAAGCACAACAACATCTAAGTAATAGGGTAAATGCGCAATTCTAAATATGACATAGAATATGCGACAGAAATAACATCTCTAGCCCAGACTCATAACGTCATGCGGGCGATTCCCCTGTAGATGTTAAATCTACTCACCAACGCTCCTGGCTAAGTGAAGCCTACCACCTGTTTTCCCTTGTCGTAGCGTCCGAAATCCCCGCTTGCGAACCTAAAATTTCACAAACACATCACATAAGCAAATATCCTACATCGACGAAAAGACATCGAAACACAAGAATAACGCCCTAAAAATTGTACTGCGCACTTAGCGTATCTATCGCGCACGACATCGGCTAAAAACCCTAATTGGGGTCGTTAAACTACAAAACACTAAGTCTAGACCCCGATCGTCCCGATCGCGCAACACAACACAAACAATTACGAGGAATAAAATAGATATAACCTCGCAACGACCAATCGAACCTACGTCGGAAAACCCCCGAAACCTAGTAAGCAACCTATCGCAATATTTCGCACTAGTTTCAAGCTAACGCATATCTAGCGATTACAAACACCTTAAAATAGCTTAACTAAGCTATCAAAATCAATCCTATATTTTTAACACTTGCTAAATAAATTTTAGCAAAAACCTAGTAAGCAAAATTGCATAATTAAACAAAGTGTTCATTAGAAAAAATTAACATTTTCTACTAGGTTAATCTTCTCCAAAACACAGATTAACACTTCAAATAAACATTAAACACATAAATCAAGTTTTACCCTAACTAGATTATCATAAAAATCATGTCTTGAATTTCAAACATGAAATTAAAAGCTTAAATAAACAATTAATATGCTAATTAGAAATTTAGAAACAACAAAAAGGATTAGGGTTAGGGTTTTATACCTCCACAAAAGATCAAAACCAAGAAACCAAACTCATCAACTTTTCCTCAAAAATGATGTTTTGAATGAAGATCCAAGCTACTTTTGTGAAGAAGAAAGAAGGAAAATGAATATATTTGAGTTTTTGTGATTTTATTTGGATTTTTCATGATTTATTTGATGCAAAATGAGTTGAAAAAGAGTGGGAATGATGGAGGGCAGCAAGGGGAAGGGCCGTCCAAGGGGTGAGGGGGTATTTTTGTGAATTTTTGTGAAGAAATTTCTAGGAAAAAGAGTAATAAATGCTTAATAAATGCACTTTGCCACCTTTACACATTTTCTTTTCTTTTTAAAATAAAACCTTTTGCACTCTAAAAAATATCTAGATATTTAAAAAGAAGTTTCAAAAATATTCTAGTGACAAAAAAAATAATTTATTCTCAAGAGAAGAAATTTTCCGATTTACGTGCACAAAATACCGCTTAAAATAATATTTTATTTGGGAAAAATTCTATCTGAACCAAAACCTCCCAAATACCCCTAAAGTTCGCGCCCAAGCTTTATTTTAGCTAAAAAAAGTGCCGGTAAGTTTCTACGGAAGTTTGATCGAAATCGGGTTAAAACGGAAAATACCGACAATTTTGCCCTAAAACGGAAAAATTAGCAAAACGATTTCTGAAACGTTACAGTTCTAGTGAAGGGTTACTGTTGGTGCCAGCCTATCGAAGACTGACATCCGCTGAGAAGAAACATCCAACCTGTCGAAGACTGACCTTTGGGCAGAGGAAGCAACCTTGATGACTTCGCCTGAAGCGAGAGTTGGAACGGACAGTCTTGTGAAGACCGATACTTTAAAGGGGGAAGCCGCTTTGACGATTTCATCTACCGGAGTTGGCATAGATATCCGCTTCAGGATAACTCCTTCAGGTATTGCAGGCTTCTTCACGGGCCCACTTGAGCTTTGTTCTAGTCTGCTAAAGACCGAGGCGCTGGACTTGGATGACCCGTTGAGAGAGGCCGTGGTAGTGGTGAGCCGATCAAAGACCGACTTCTTTGAAGCTTCCTGTGATGACACTGGAGCGTTGAAGCTCATTGGCGGGAGCATGATCCCGAAGAATAATCCAGTGGTGGCTTGTGTCACCTGTTCCACCGGCATTGCGAAAATGGAGGCCGCTTAGGGCCCGTAGGTTACACCTCCAGACGGGACGGAGTGGAAGTTGTTGTTGCGGTTGGTGCAGTTGGAAGCTATTGACGCCATCTTCTCTTCTACACGGAGAAAGACACCAAATCTTAGTATCTCGAATCCAGGGCAACCATATTAAATCGCGATTTGTTCGCAAACACGATACACGAAGTGTAGAGTGGAAAGAGGAAAAGGTCCCACCGGGCGTGCCAGAATCTGTTCGCCGCCGAAAGACGCGGCCGGGACGTTGGGACGTCCGGCCGGAATTTTGAGGAGGGCAGATGCTATTTGGTCTTATCCGTCCACCTCTCCGAAAATGCCAAGTTGATTTATGGCACCATGTATCGGAGGTTTAGACGGATGCGACTGTTGTAGTAGACTTCGTCAGATTCCCCCTCATTATGAGGGGTTTTTGATTGTGGAGACGCTCTTCCCTGTAGGCGCAAGCCCTGCAGTTAATTACGCTACCGCATCGCGGTAACCACTTTTTCTTTCTCCAGATGTTCACTTCGTGTCGTGTGTGTTTGTTTTATTTTTGGTTGCCCGTGGATTGTATACGGAGACTAATTTGTGTTGTCGCCCGTAGGACGTGGATTAGTCCAAATCCGTATTTTCTTAGATTTGGGTTTGGGTTGGTTTAAGAATCGTTAATCTTGTTTTAGATTAAGATCAACTCAAACATTTGTTGATAATACGTTAGTCTAATTTTAGACTAAGATCTACTCAATAGGATTTTCTTTAGTTTATAGGGACATTGCGGTTCGCAATTTAGTTTTTAGAGATGTTGCGGTCCGCAATTTAGTTTTAAGGACGTTGTGGTCCAAATGGTTTAGTTTTAAGGACATTGCGGTCCAAAGTTTAAGGACATCATAATCCGTGGAATTTAGTTTTTAGGGACGTTGCGGTCCGCAATTTAGTTTTAAGGACGTTGCGGTCCACAATTTAGTTTTAAGGATGTTGCGGTCCAAAGTTTAAGGACATCATAGTCCGCGGAATTTAGTTTTTAGAGACGTTGCGGTCCGCAATTTAGTTTTAAGGACGTTGCAGTCCACAATTAGTTTTAAGGATGTTGCAGTCCACTGGGTTATAGGTTTGGGGGGTATACAAGAATTATTGGTTATTGGGACCCTCCACCTCTCTGAAGATGTTGAAGAATTACAACGACATGTATCAGAGGTGTGGAGAGATGTACCCTTGAACCAATGAATGTTCATCAAAGATTTGATAACCTTGTGTATGACTAAGTCCAATTTAGAAGAAGACCTATGGGCTCGGTCGATTTTGGGTTTGGCCAACCTTGGGCTCAGCCCACTTAGTCTTTGTCATTTCCCTTTTTTCATAAAGTGTTAGACACTTGCTAGGGACACAGTTCTTTCTCTGTGCACATAATGCTAAACATTTATGTAAATACTGACACCCACTTTCTTTTTTTTTTATGAGCTGTTGAACACTCTTCATGGCGCTAGGTAATTCTTGAGGGGCGCAGAGCGCTCTGTGTTAAGTAGCGCCCACATGAGGGGCATGTAGGGCCCTTGGCGCTGAGCGCCAGCATTTGAGCGTTGAGCGCTCTTATTAAATAGCGCCCACTGTGAGGAGCACATGGAGCGATCGGAGCTGAGCGCCAGATTTGAGTGCTAAGCACTCTTTATTAAATAGCGCCCACGTGAGGAGCACGTGGATCGCTCGGCGGTGAGCGCCAGATTTGAGTGCTAAGCACTGAGTTTTTCGTTCTGCCCAATTCAATTCTCTGAGAATTTGGTTCTCCCTTGTGAAAGACTTCGTCTTATAGATCTGAGATATGGAAAAAGAACTAAGTTCTTCTGATGTGAGAGTTAAACTCTTAGATGTGGAGGAGATGCTATGATCTCTTTTCTTTTTATGAAAGACTTTGTCTTATAGATCTGTGATCTGGAAAAAGAACTAAGTTCTTCTGATATGAGAGTTAAACTCTCAAATATGGAGGATGTTAGTTATATGTATGCCCTAGAGGCCATTACTGTACATTGGATGTATATTGTAGTGGATGCTTGGACATATATAGGGTTCTTGCTCGACATGATAGTATGCTATCTGGTTGCACTTTATCTTAACATGTATACTTTCTGTCTCTCTGATTACATGTTGATAAAGCCCATAGGATGTGTACTCGACTTCCAGGACTATGATGTAGATCATACTAGTGGGGCATGGGTTGTCCATGAGTACATCCTTGAAATGTTCCTAGTCGAGAGAATATCGAGACGGGGCATCGATATTCCAGAGTAGACTAGCGCATATCTTCTCGACCCATGCGATGGGCGATGGGATGATCCCATATCCATTGGTGTTTGACATCGAAGATGGTATGCGGGTGCTCAGTGTAGACTAGGTACACTGAACGGACTCGCTGAGAACTCCCAGATGGTATTATACCTCACGTCAGATGGCAGTTCTCTGGTGACACTGGTACAGCTTAGTCTGTTGACCCGAGATCGTCATAGAGTCTTGTGTGTCTCCACTGTGCTTTGATTTCCACCCTACCACGGCTCTACTGAGTTGTGCAAACAGGTGGTTTTTGGGTACAGTCCCGATTCACATGGAGGCAATGAGCGATAGGAGGGGATTCGTCTCTCCCCGGTATTGGGGGTTGATGTTGTGCTATGCTCGACTGGCCATAACAGGAAATCCCTGGCCAGGGTTGCAGTGATATACTGGTAAGAGTTATCAGTAGTTTCACGAATGTTATGGACCTCAAGTCGGCATGACTTATCGAGCTATTGGGGTCTGACGTTTACCACCCCTAGGCGAGATATGCGACATATCAGACGAACAGACCGGACTGTACGGTAGTGTTACTGGTTGGATTCACTGGAGTGTGAGCGGGCTTGCTCGTCGATCTTCAGATCGCTCGATACCCGGGTGGCCGTTACGTTTAGCAGACCGCTTGCGGCCTGTGGGTGTTTGATATGATCATCACCTGCTGCCGGCGTATTGACGAGTCTTTAGAGTCCTACACAGAGGTTTCCTGGCTCAAGCGAAACGAAATAGGAGCGCATATGAGTTATGTGCGGGACCGAGAATAATACCAGTATGTGATACTGTATTCGATTCTCGCGATGTGACATTGATCGGTTATATGCGATATAGCCGAGTTATCGGATCAAGTGTTGATTCGATAAGTTGTTACTGATGATACCAGTCGGTTATGTGCGACATGACCGGATCATTGAATCAAGTGTTGATTTAATGATTTAATGCATAATTATATATTTGATATATTACTTTGCATTAACTAGTATCGGTTCACTTTAAATGGATTTTCTCGCTCAGGTGTGCACATTGTATATACGATATAGTTTTGTACACTTACTTGTATCATGTTGATGATACATGGTTTTTGTTAAGTGTATAGAATTAAACTATGGTCAAGATGATGATTAGGTTTTGCATATTCTTTTAATTATTTTGCTTATTCATTTTGGAAAATAATTAAAGCATAAAAGAAGAAAAACAAAATGGTTTTCTTTCTTTATTCTTCATGAAGCTTATTGAAGCTTCATGAAACTTTGACCACTTAACCATTTTGTCTTCTTCTTTTGACCCTAACAATTGATCTAACCTAAGTTAATTCTCTACACCTAACCATGGTGAAAATTATGATAAGTTTATTATTCATTCTTTTCAATTCTAAATTAACTTATCATATTCTTCATCTTCTTCTTCTTCTTCACTTCAAGATAAAGCTTCACAAGCTTTAATGGCAAAGTGAGAATTAGAGTGAGAAATCCAATTCTAAAGTCTACCCACTTCCTATTTCTTCATCCTCTACCTCTTGCCAAGTAGTAGAGTGTGTTTCCCTCACAAGTTTTCTAGACTTGGTGAAGGTGGAGCTCGATTTAGCGATGCCTCGACGTAGATCATCTTCGGCATGGACATCGACGACCTAGCTTGCCCATTCTCCGACGAAGCCGATGCTAAAGCCCGGATTTGATTTGGACAGCGGAGAGGACCTCATCTCGGAGCCGTGGAGGTGGAGGACCGGATCTACAAAGGTTGTATTTCCGTATCTCTTAGTTAATTGTTAACTAGTTAGCTTTTTCGCCTAGTTTTCTAGCAAACGATCCGTAGTCGGGTCTCTCGGCACCTAGAATTTTTGAAAATGGCATGTTCGATGCCTTGTGAGACCTCATTAGGATGCCTAGGAACCCTACAGTGGTATCAGAGCCTAGCTAGAGCCTTAGGCGAAGTCCCGACGGAGTTAGAAGTCCGATCGACCCAAAACCCCGACCCGAATATTGCTCTCTGGACATTTCTGTAAAATGTGGTTTTTTCGAAATTAAAAATATTCAGAAAAATCAGCAGGGGATTTTAAGGATACTGCAAAATTCGAGCACCTAATTCAATAAGAACACCGCGGATCCGCGGCATGAGCGTGCTCATGCGGCGGTTCCGCGGCAGTCTTGTCCTTTTGTGCATCTAAGTTTGCACCGTAATTCTCAGTAGAAAGTGCTGGTTTTCCTGGGAATATTTTAATATTTATTCCAGAGTTTTATTTTCTGGGTTGTATTGGGACTCGGTGTATTCGATCGGACTGTCTAATTTTTGTCGGTGTGCTTTTCCGGGTAATTTTAGAATATGTTAAAAAGTTCGACCGGATATAAATACCCACTTTTTCCCCTGCCGGGAAATTTCCAATTGTTGGATTTTTCCGTAGTTTAACGACATTCTAAGTAGTGCAAGTAACGCGATGGACCCTCTAGAAGACAACAAACCTTAACTCGATTATGTGATCGTCTTGAACTGCCTTTTGAACCTTCGGGTTTGGGGCAGTACGGCGTGCCACATGTGAGGCGTTGGCTTGACCCTTCTACGGCTGGACCGTTGGTACTGAGGGCACGAACTGAATGTTGTTAGACTTATTTCATGTGTTGAGCTGTATCGGGAAAACTTGGGTGTTCGATTGTTCGATCGAAAAGTTTAGCATTTTCTATTTATCCGGAATGTGATACAATAATTGGAATTCACAAATAGTTATGAGATAACGGAATGAATATTATAAACGTAGCAGTTTAGTCTCACTTGATCGGTTGCCACGGAATTTTGATGTGATCAAAAGTCCGTCGCAATCATGTAGCGTACGCGGATACTCGCCGGGTAAACTTAATAGACAGCCTCACTCCATAGCCCCGACCAAGTGACTGTAGGAGAACCCCGTCGCCGAAAGCATCCGTTCGGGTGCTCGCGGTAGCGGTGTTCCGCCTTGGTGCACTTTGTCGACGGCGTCGGGGGTGCGGCCGTCTACTGAAGTTTGCGACGAGCATTCGATCAATATGTCGGGAATCCTGTTGAATTGCCCGACTTGATATTGAAAAGAGTTTTCAATAATGAGACTAAAATGCGGGGTTTATAATTGTTAGGCATACGATGTCTTAAGAATTCATTTGGTCAGGCATGCGATGTCTGAGATGGTTGCGGATTCCAACTGTTGTAGTTTTACACTTTCTTTTCTGTGACCGTAAGTGTAATATGTAATGTCGCCGGTTTCGTTGCTATATGTCAACGACAATTGGGATGGGCATATTTACTTACGTTGATGACATGTGATGTTATGTGTTGCTGGATATGTTATATTGGATCGTCGTATTTGAATAGCCGGGGGTTTTTATGTGAGATGAGTGTTTTTCATTTTCATTCATGTAAAAACTTGTATGTAATATTCTTTTATTGGGGCACTTCCAGGTTGCGGAAGTAGTCACCGTTTGTATATTATTTACTTTTCTGCACTAGGATAGACCCAAGGAGGGGAGCACAAGTAACCGGGTTCTGGGGTCCAGTGGGAGACCAACTCGAGAAGTCGAGTCCGGGTCTCCTAACCCTAGAATTGGCAGGGTTGCTTGCCGCTCTCGTAGGGGTCTAGGGGTGTGGGTTTGGCTATTCATCACGACCGTGGAATCCGTGTTTTATACTGGCTCGTATTGAAAACACGGACGTCCTAGTATATCCAATATTTCATATGTTTCTTCTGCTGTGATTTATCTGTGATCATGTGATGTTCTGTGACAGGTATTATATATAGTATATATGATATATTATATAGACGTTACTTATGTTTTACACCCGCGCTAGCCCTGCCCCGCTCTGCCGTTAGTTACCTAACCTAACGGTGCACGAGGGGACATCGAGGCGAATGCGGATGGCATAAGTGTACGTCATATCTATCTGTGATGTTTAGGTAATTTAAATGATGGGATATTCATTAATGAGATTAATGAAAGAAAATAAACCTAATTGATGTTGTGGAATCGAATTTCAAAATAAAACAGGTAGCTACAGTTCTTGCTTTGCATTGTGGTGTTCATTATAGAACATCCTGCACCTTATTCGATGAGGAAAGGACCGAGATCCCTTCACCGGGAGTGACTCCTTTAGCAATAACTGGCAGATGCTACACACTCGGTTTGTATTTGATCGCTTCTATAGTTTCTGCTTTGCACAGTGATATATATGATATATCCCGCACCTCATTCGACGAGGAAAGGGCCGACGATCCCTTCACCGGGAGTGACCCCTTTAGCAAAACTAGAAAAGCCTCGAAAACATTCCATTTAAAAACCATTTGATTCCGCAACGAGATCAAGTTCAAAGCGTTAAAGGTTTTCACAAAAACCAGCCGCAACCCTCCGTCATTTTAGGAAGTAGAGTACTTAGTATTCGTGCTGTGTTTGTTGACCATAGTCAAGGCACAGTGTACGGTAGCTAAGTGATGTCTTCCTACACCGCATATGATGCGATTAGTTAGGACAGTCGCGTAACTTTGTTGACCTTAGTTAAGGGTCATGTGGGTGGGTCTAATTAATCATGAAATGACGGGTAGAACTTGACTAGTACTTATGATTTGTTGACCATAGTTAAGGTCATAGGTGCTAGGGGTAAAAACCTTTATCGGGAGTTTCAAGTGTTGAAACTTGCAATGAGATTGCATACCTTCTATGTGATAGTTGGATCCCGATACCCACTGCGAGTAATTGTTACTCCTGGGAGAGTTTTGCACTTTGCAATTAACCGATCAAGTAGGTGTCTAGAAAGGTGTCAACGGGGTTACGCCTCTGGGAAAATGAGGTTTACAGTAATTAGGTCCGTGCGAAAGCACGGGGAACCTCCCTCAAAGTACCGACACTGGCCTGGCTAAAAGATTGGCGAACTTGTAGAGTATAATTAATCACGGCTAGTCTTTCCTTTTAGGGTTTGAAGGAAGATTTGATAAAAACAGTGGGAGCCATCCTGATTAGATAAAATATATAACCAATCTGATCTTGTAAGAGCGCACGCAGAGTGTTTTCTTCTCTCTCTCTCCTGGTAGCGACCATATCACGCCTTAATCAAGATAATAATATGGATGTATTGACCGAACCTGCTTGTTATACTGAGCTGGGAACGTTGGTCCCGCTCCAACTTATAATTGTTATAAGACAGAGCAGGAAATAGGGAATACCAAGATTCCTATGCCGCCCAAACGAATAGAGTGCCTACTGATGCATCATCTTCGGGTGTGTTCATTACAAAGAACTGTTTCTCAGTATGCTTTACGTCCTGGGTATGTGATACCAGATCAGGATCCCAGACATGTAATCTGTTACATAGGGCTACAAAAGGTAGAAAAACTGAGAACAGGTGATAAGTTTCATGAGGCAGAAAACGGGGCAAGTGTTACAGCCAAGTCTGTCGGTCACTGTCACCCTGTATTACCAATACATTGATTCTGAACGAATGTTGTTAGATACCGAACCTGATATACAAAATCATATCAATCTCTTTATTAGTAAAGAAATGATAAAATTTTGTATAGTTGGATAATGTTTTGAACATTTCCTATATCAAAAGTTGATCGGTTCAGGCACGTTATCTAAAAGCATTGACGTTCTAAATCAAACTACAGTTCTTAGTATACGGAACACACATAAGAGGAAGAATTCAGAAATGAACGACTTCTTCTTGAGGCATTGTAGACTAGGTCAGATCAATGTGACCCGACTAGCTAGAGTTACATATAGATGCATATTTAAATCAGTTTGAATTTACATCTTGTGAAACTCGCCAGTCATGTCACAAAGGTAAGATGACCATAGCTCCGTTTACTGGAAACAGAGAAAGAGTTAGTAAACTCTTGGGACTGATACATTATGATGTATGTAAGGTCTCCTGTCTACACATGCCAGGACTGGTTCTTTGTACTTCATTATATTCTCTGATAATCTTTCGAGATTCAGACCTATGTTCTTGTTGAAACATGAGTCCGAACCTTTTAAGATATTCACAGAATATAAGTTAGAAGTAGAGAACCACAATACGGGTATAAGTATTATGTCCTATGATGAGATCAAGGAGGAGAATACTTGTGCATGGAATTCCTGCACTATTCTAAAGGAGAATAGGATTCTCTCTCAGCATTACTCCTCCGTATACACCATAGCACGATGGTATATCGGGGAGGAGCAATCTCACCCTATATGATAAGGTGTGCTCTATGATGAGTACTACTGAGTTGCCTATTTCCTTTATGGGAGTTATGCACTTGAGAAGCTGCATACCTATTGAATTAGGTTCGAATCAAATCGAAGCCTACCGCTTCATATGTGATATGGAAAGGGAAGAGCCCATATCTTAAGTTGGTTAAGATTTGGGGTTGTCCGGCCTATATTTAAAAGCAAAATCCGGACAAACTCGAGGCAAGGTCTGTTATGTTCAACTGGAAAGGTTCCAGCTATACAAACTACAGCAGATGATTTGGTAGAACCGAAGGATTCAGTAGATTCCAACGAACCTCAGCCTCTCCGCCGATCTAGTAGGGTTCCTCACCCACCTGAGAGTTACTCCTGTTTCTCTATGACAGTGGGAGCGAGGATTGCATCATGAGATGATGACCCAACCAGTTTCGAGCTGGCCATCAGGAGTGGGACTCTGTAAGAATGGCTGGATGCTTAGTGATCTAAGATGGAATCCATATACACCAACAAAGTATGGACTTTGGTTGCTATATCTGAAGGGTTAAATCCCCATCAGGAGCAAGTAAATCTTGAGAAGATTACTTGGTGTAGATGGAAAAGTTGAGACTTTCAAAGCTAGACTTGTTAAAGTTTTTCGTCATGGACCAGGCCTGGAAAATGATGAAACCTTTTCCAGTACCTATGCTTAAGTCCATCCAGATACTACTTGCCACGGCTACATACCATGACTGCGATATCTGGCGGTTGGGTGTCTTGACTGCTTTTCTAAATGATGTTTTAGAAGAATGCGTCTATAAGTATACAGCCAGAGGGCCTCATAGACAATGGGAGCAGCGGAAACGTGTGCAAGATGTTATAGGATAAAGCAGGCATCGCGGAGTTGGAACATCTGTTTTGATGTGTTAGTCGAAGAGTTTGACATCATCAAAATGGTAGATGAACCTTGTATATACAAAAAGGTAGTAGGGAGTATGGTGGTGATCCTCGTAGAGTACGTGGATGACATACTCTTGATAAGGAAAGAGTTTCCTATGCTACGCTCGATCAATCTCCGCTTATCACAATGATTCTCCACATAGGATCAAAGGTATACCTCCTAAATCTTGAGTTTTCATCTATGAGATAGATGTAATTGGATGCTAGGATTCTCACTAGATGTAGTGAGATGGTATCAATCGATCCTGGGGAGAATCACTGGAAGAGTTCCAGGGTGATAAAGACGACTGAATGTCAGTCACAGGCACTGTCTTTACCCTCAGTAAAGGGACGGTATGTTGGATGAGTTCCAAGCTCGATACCGTGGCAAACTAGACAATAAAGGCTGGTAACATCGCTATTAAAGATACTACCAAAGAGGCAGTTTGGGTGTACATTGGTTCATAAGATGAACTAGGTTCCTGCCATTGTATGACAATGGAGTTGTGGCTTATGCCAAGGAACGCCGGTCCCATCAGTGATCCAGACATATTCTAAGGCAGTATCACTTGATCATGGAGATGGTTGATCTCCAGGGAGATCGAGGTTTGGAGAGTAGACTCAGAGGACAACACAGCGGATCCACTCACAAAGGCCTGTTCCCAGAGAGAGACTTTTATGGGATGGTTGAGTATGAGATACTACAACCACTGCTACAGATGGCCCTAGTGCAAGTGGGAGATTGTTAGTTATATGTATGCCCTAGAGGCCATTACTGTATATTGGATGTATATTGTAGTGGATGCTTGGACATATATAGGGAGGACTTTCTTGCTCGACATGATAGTATGCTATCTGGTTGCACTTTATCTTAACATGTATACTTTCTGTCTCTCTGATTACATGTTGATAAAGCCCATAGGATGTGTACTCGACTTCCAGGACTATGATGTAGATCATACTAGTGGGGCCTGGGTAGTCCATGAGTACATCCTTGAAATGTTCCTAGTCGAGGGAATATCGAGACGAGGCATCGATATTCCAGAGTAGACTAGCGCATATCTTCTCGACCCATGCGATGGACGATGGATGATCCCATATCCATTGGTGTTTGACATCGAAGATGGTATGCGGGTGCTCAGTGTAGACTGGGTACACTGAACGGACTCGCTGAGAACTCCCAGATGGTATTATACCTCACGTCAGATGGCAGTTCTCTGGTGACACTGGTACAGCTTAGTCTGTTGACCCGAGATCGTCATAGAGTCTTGTGTGTCTCCCACTGTGCTTTGATTTCCACCCTACCACGGCTCTACTGAGTTGTGCAAACAGGTGGTTTTTGGGTACAGTCCCGATTCACATGGAGGCAATGAGCGATAGGAGGGGATTCGTCTCTCCCGGTATTGGGGGTTGATGTTGTGCTATGCTCGACTGGCCATAACAGGAAATCCCTGGCCAGGGTTGCAGTGATATACTGGTAAGAGTTATCAGTAGTTTCACGAATGTTATGGACCTCAAGTCGGCATGACTTATCGAGCTATTGGGGTCTGACATTTACCACCCCTAGGCGAGATATGCGACATATCAGACGAACAGACCGGACTGTACGGTAGTGTTACTGGTTGGATTCACTGGAGTGTGAGCGGGCTTGCTCGTCGATCTTCAGATCGCTCGATACCCGGGTGGCCGTTACGTTTAGCAGACCGCTTGCGGCCTGTGGGCGTTTGATATGATCATCACCTGCTGCCGGCGTATTGACGAGTCTTTAGAGTCCTACACAGAGGTTTCCTGGCTCAAGCGAAACGAAATAGGAGCGCATATGAGTTATGTGCGGGACCGAGAATAATACCAGTATGTGATACTGTATTCGATTCTCACGATGTGACATTGATCGGTTATATGCGATATAGCCGAGTTATCGGATCAAGTGTTGATTCGATAAGTTGTTACTGATGATACCAGTCGGTTATATGCGACATGACCGGATCATTGAATCAAGTGTTGATTTAATGATTTAATGCATAATTATATATTTGATATATTACTTTGCATTAACTAGTATCGGTTCACTTTAAATGGATTTTCTCGCTCAGGTGTGCACATTGTATATACGATATAGTTTTGTGCACTTACTTGTATCATGTTTGATGATACATGGTTTTTGGTTAAGTGTATAGAATTAAACTATGGTCAAGATGATGATTAGGGTTTTGCATATTCTTTTAATTATTTTGCTTATTCATTTTGGAAAATAATTAAAGCATAAAAGAAGAAAAACAAAATGGTTTTCTTTCTTTATTCTTCATGAAGCTTATTGAAGCTTCATGAAACTTTGACCACTTAGCCATTTTGTCTTCTTCTTTTGACCCTAACCATTGATCTAACCTAAGTTAATTCTCTACACCTAACCATGGTGAAAATTATGATAAGTTTATTATTCTTTTCAATTCTAAATTAACTTATCATATTCTTCATCTTCTTCTTCTTCTTCACTTCAAGATAAAGCTTCACAAGCTTTAATGGCAAAGTGAGAATTAGAGTGAGAAATCCAATTCTAAAGTCTACCCACTTCCTATTTCTTCATCCTCTACCTCTTGCCAAGTAGTAGAGTGTGTTTCCCTCACAAGTTTTCTAGACTTGGTGAAGGTGGAGCTCGATCTAGCGATGCCTCGACGTAGATCATCTTCGGCATGGACATCGACGACCTAGCTTGCCCATTCTCCGACGAAGCCGATGCTAGAGCCCGGATTTGATTTGGACAGTGGAGAGGACCTCATCTCGGAGCCGTGGAGGTGGAGGACCGGATCTACAAAGGTTGTATTTCCGTATCTCTTAGTTAATTGTTAACTAGTTAGCTTTTTCGCCTAGTTTTCTAGCAAACGATCAGTAGTCGGGTCTCTCGGCACCTAGAATTTTTGAAAATGGCATGTTCGATGCCTTGTGAGACCTCATTAGGATGCCTAGGAACCCTACAGAGGAGATGCTATGATCTCACTTATTGTTATTTTACATTGAAGAAAATTCTTCTTCTTAGAGCTTGCTTTTCTTTTCTTCTTTTTTTGAGAACTTGAAGTTTATAGGGGGTGGTCTTCTGTACAAGACTTGAAGTCTTGGGTCTTTTATATAGGGGAGGCTGATTTGTTGAATCAGTTAAGGAAATCTCTCATTGAGAGATCTCTGATTGATTTAGGGATGTTTCCCACCATTAGATTTTTGATCCAAGGGCTTCTGTTTTACAGAAGACATCTTTCTTTTTTTAGCAAGATTGGGAAAATATTTTCCCATACAGAACTTATTTTGTATCTTGGTCATGTTTAATCACCATTGGATCTTTGATCCAACGGTGCTCTGATTTATAGAGCACAATCTTTCTTGTTTAGAAAGATTTGGGGAGTATTTCCCCAGTCAGAATTTGATTATGTGCTCTCATGATTTATCATCTTCGTTGGATCTTTGATCCAAGGGCGGAGAACATTTTGTTCTAACGCTGGCGCTCTCGTGCTTTGCACATGAGGCGCTACCTCAGAGTCTTTTAACTCTTAGCGCTGGCGCTCTTGGTGCGAGCGCTCTCGTGCTTTGCACGTGAGGCGCTGCCTCAGAGTCTTTTAACTCTTAGCACTGGCGCTCTTGGCGCGAGCGCTCTCGTGCTTTGCACGTGAGGCGCTGCCTCAGAGTTTTTGACTCTTAGCGCTAACGCTCTCGTGCTTTGCACTTGAGGCGCTGCCTCAAAGTCTTTTGACTCTTAGCGCTGGCGCTCTTGGCGCAGCGCTCTCGTGCTTTGCACATGAGGCACTGCCTCAAAGTCTTTGACTCTTGGCGCCAGCGCTCTCGTGCTTTGCACGTGAGGCACTGCCTCAGAATCTTTGACTCTTAGCGCTAGCGCTCTTGGTGCGAGTACTCTCATGAGGCGCTGCCTCAGTTCAAATTTCAAATTTTGAATAGAGCTTTGCTCTCTGATTGGGGGAAACAACGGTCCCGAGTCACATGGAGGTAATGAGCGATAGAAATGATTTCGTCTCTTCCGGTATTGGGGGTTGATGTTGCGCTATGCTCGATTGGCTATAACTGGAAGTTCCTGGCCAGAGCTGCTGCCGAGATTTACTAATAAGTGTTATCAGTAGTTTCTTGAACCATTATAGGCCAGACATCGGCATGACTTATCACGTTACTGGGGTCTGACGTTTACCACCCCTAGACATGATATGCGACATATCAGATGAAGAGACCGGACTGTACGGTAGTGTTACTGATAGGCTTCATGGAGACTATGAACTAGCTTGCTTGTTGATCTTCATATCGCTCAATACCTGAGTAGCCGTTACGTCCAGCTAGTACCATTGATGGCTTGTAAGTGACTGATGTGAACATCACCTATTGCTGGCGTATTGACGAGTCTTTAGAGTCCCACACAGAAGTTCCCTGGTTCAAGCGAAACGAAGTAGGACACATATGTGATATATGTGTGGGCCTGATTAAATATGTGATGTGAAACCGTATTATAATCTGGCAGTTATCTGTTGTCGGTTCGGTTATATGTGATATAACCAGATTGTCGAATCAAGTGTTGATTTGATAATGTGATATACAGATAAATGATATTAGTCGGTCATATATGATATAACCGGATTATTAAATCAAGTGTTTATTTAATAAAGTGATATATATTATATGTGATATAATTATATCTTAACTAATATCATTAGCTCACTAATTATTCTTCATAATATATATATTGATATATATGATATATATATATATATATATAATGAAGCATGGCTAGAATTTCTATTTTTGAGAAAAATAGAAATGGGGTGGAAAATGAGAGCATGGGATTTATATATGTTTATTCATCTTGACTCACTATTCAAGCATGGTTGCAATTTTATATTGCAAAATTCCATGCTTGAATGAGTGGGGGTTAAGAGTTGCCATTCATTCTTACTTCATTCTCAACACTTAGCCATTTTCTTGAGTTACTCCCATTTGCTCTCTAGCTTCTTCATCTTCCTCATTTGCCATGGTTCAAGCTTCAACCCTCATATGTGATGTGAACCATAAAGTTTGAACACAATCTTGTAAGCTTTAAACATCCCCTACTTCACCATCCTACACTTAACTAGCGATCGAGCGTAGCGTGTTTCCTACGCTAAAGAGTTTAGTGTAGAGGTAGCTTGAGTTGGAGAGACTTCGCGTTGATCATCTTTGGCACGAAAGTCATCGAAGGAAGCTCGTCCAAAGCCTCAAGTGGAGCCTAGTAGAGTCGCGGGACTACTACACGGAGCATGTGAAGTGAAGGACTCGATCTACGAGGGTATAGCCATCTTTCACTTTCTCTAGTTGTTCACATCATCATAGCAAACCCTAATATTCGAGCAAAGATCTTGTATAGTCTAACTTAGCACCTAATAAAAATTAAAATTTGGCATGCTTGATGCTACTAAAACCTCATGGTGGTGCTAGGGTCGACTTTCAGATACTACAACAACTAGCCTTAGTGCAAGTGGGAGATTGTTAGTTGTATATATGCCCTAGAGGCCATTATTGTACATGATTGTATATTATAGTGGATGCTTGGACATATACAAAGAGGACTTTCTTGCTCGACATGACAGTATACTATCTGGTTACTCTTTATCTTAACATGTAGACTTGTATTGTTATATTGTCTTGCTCTCACATGTTGGTAAAGCCCTTAGGATGTATACTTGACTACCAGGATTATGATGCATATCATACTAGTGGGACCAGGGTAGTCCACAAGTTCATCCTTTAATTGTTCCTAGTCATAGGTGTATCGAGACGGGGAATCGATATTCCAGAGTAGACTAGCATATACGCTTCTTGACCCATATGATGGGCGATGGATGATCCCATATCCATTGGTGTTTGAAATCAAAGATGGTATACGGGTGCTCAGTGGAGACTGGGTACACTGAACAGGACTCTCCGAGAACTCCTAGATGGTTATACCTAGCGTCAGATAGCTGTTCTCTGGTGACACTGGTACAGGTTAGTCTGTAGACCCGAGATCGCCATAGAGTCTTGTATGATTCCCACTGTGCTTTGATTTCCACCTTACAACGTTCAAGAGAACGTGCAAAACGGTGGTTTTTGGGTACAGTCCCGAGTCACATGGAGGCAATGAGCGATAGGAGGGGTTTCGTCTCTCCCGGTATTGGGGGTTGATGTTGCGCTGTACTCGATTGGCTATAACAGGAAGTCCCTGGCCAGGGCTGATACGGAGATTTACTGGTAAATGTTATCAGTAGTTTCTTAACACGTTATGAGCCTCACATCGGCACAACTTATCAAGTTACTAGGGTCTGACGTTTACCACCCCTAAACTAGATAAGCGACATATTAGACGAAGAGACCAGATTGTACGGTAGTGTTACTTATTGGATTCACAGGAGTATGAGCAGGCTTGCTAGTTGATCTTCTGATCGCTCAATACCCGGGTAGCCGTTGCGTGCAGCTAGTATTGCTGACGGCTTATGGGTAACTGATATGATCATCACCAACTGCCGGCATATTGACGAGTCTTTAGAATCCTACACAGTGGTTTCCTGACTCAGGCGAAATGAAGTAGGAGCACATATGTGATATGTGCGGGATCGAGATTAATACGCGTATGTGATACCGTATTCTAATCTCGCGATATGTGGTATCGTTCGGTTGTATGTGATATAGCCGGGTTATCGAATCAAGTGTTGATTCGGTAAGTTGATGCGAATGATATTAGTCGGTTATATGTGATATAGCCGGATTATTAAATCAAGTGTTGATTTAATAATTTAATGTATGATTACATCTGTTTGATATATTAATTTTACATTAATTAATATTAGCTCACTTAAGCATTTATTTATCTCACTTATACATTTAATATATATGTGATATATATTAATGTATTGTTTTTTGTATCATACTTGATGATACATTGTACATGGGTGTATGAGACTCACACCATACTAAAAATAATTACGGGTTTTAATTATTTAAGGTAAATACAAAATTAGATGGAAATGTGTCATGGTTGGAAGCTTATGGAAGCTTGTAGTAACCATCGACTAAGTGCACCAATTTTGTTTTACTTAAGATATTTATTAACCCAACCATTATCTTTAGCCATGGTTAAGTCTCTACATGAGTTCATATATGATATTTTCTCACCCATGGTTGCTATCCTCACTCTCATTCCATTAACATCTTCATCTTCTTCTTCATTCCAATTTTGCTCTCTAACTTTTTAGAAAGTGAAGAAAAATAGCGAGAAAAATTATTCTAAAATGAGCAAAAATCCTACTTCATCAACCTACACTAGATTATCCATTTAGTTTAGGTTGTTTGCTTCACTAATTCCCAATTAGTGAAGAGGCATCTTGAGTTGGAGATTCCTCGACGTAGATCATCTTCGGCCTCGAAGACTTCAAGCAAGCTTGTTCCTTTCGCCTTGTGAACCCTTACTAGAGTCCGGAAGATCACTACTTGGAGCGAAGGGACTACACGGAGCTTTAGAAGTGAAGGACCGGTCTACAAAGGTTGTATTCCTCATTCACTTAGTGTAATGTTTGATTACATGCTAGCTTACTCCTAATTTTCTAGTTGGATCCTTGGCATGGGTTGCTTAGCTCTCTAGGTTTTTTAAAATTACATACTTGATGCCCTATAAATCGTAGTGAGGACATTAAGGAACCCAGCAGATCTTACATTTCACAATTTTTATTTTCTTGCTAAATGATCCTGAGAAACCTGTGGGAACTTTCAAATCATGCAACACCTGCAGGAACTTTTTCTTCTCCGGTTGTGACATATTATACGCGACATTAGGAAGTACAACCTTGCCTGGTTTACCTGTTATCGGTTTAGAATGCAATTCACTTCTAATTTTCCAGTCGTGAAGATCCATTCGTGCACGGAGGTTGTCTTTCGATTTCCGTCTTTACAAAGAATCAAGTTGTAACATTTCAGAAAATATAAAATATTATTTTTGGAATTTAATATTAAAATAATATATTTCGCGAAAACTATTCGAATTGCGAATTTGGGGTTTTCGTAAAATGGTATAAATATTTACCAATATTTGTGAAATAATTGGAGATTAAAATGATTTATTCATTTAAAAATATATTTATTGGATTTGGCATTTTTATAATTAATTATATGCAGTTTAAAAAAATTGATTAGTGCACTACTAATCATGATTAAGCCAAATCCGTGTTTCTACATTTTCCATGGCTAGTGTGCCATGTCATGTTGCAATTTGGTTACATAATGTAGTAGTGTTTTTGTTGATATTTGATTTTTAAAAGAGAAAAGAAAAAGAAAAGTGAAGTCAAGAGAGAATAATTGAGGAGAGAGGGGGGGACCCATGATGGCATGGCATGCCATATGTGAGAGTGAGGGTGAGAGAGAGAGAGAGAGACTTTGACCTCATTATTTTCCCTTCATCATCTTCATCTCCTTCTTCATCTCTTCCTCCACCTTCTCTATCCTATGAAATCATCTGAATTTCTTCACCAAAACCCTATACTCCCTTCATTAAAAAGATACACAACTTCATCCTCAACACTTTGGACCTTTCAAAGTTGGATTTTGAAGACTTTGAGCAACTCGAGAAAATTCTTGAGTTGCCAAATGAGATATATTTCCTATCTTTAGTTAAGTAATTATGTTTAGTATATTCTAGATGTAGTTTAGAGTTAAACAAGTGTGGATTGTGATCTTAGAAATTTCCTAGATGAGGTTTAGGGTATGAGTTGTGTTGTGGTGATGTGTAGTGGCTGTTTACAAGACCTTAGTGTGGATTTTATGGCTAAGAACTGAGAATAAAACCCCACGACACGAACATAGAAACTTTCCATGTCGGTGACATTTTTGGAGGTCTACAGGGAATCTGGAGCAACCCGAGACCTTTATAAAAAAATCAAATATATACATTAACCTAGTTAGACCAATAGGAGACCACCACGAGAAGACGAGACCCAAATTCCAAGGTGGGGACGGCGGGGGAGGTTACTGTAGCAGTTAGGTCAGTTCATGTAGCAGATTTGGTGTTGGGGTTTTTCCAGTAGCTCACATACCTTACAACATAGCTACTGTATTTTTTGTTTGTTTCCATATTACCTGAGCAAGAATCTGGGAGTGATTCGCTTAGTTACCGTATTATGTTTTCCGGTATTTGAAACTTGGTTTTGATATTTGAATTTGGATTTGGTCGTTGGACGTTTGTACGTCAACGACGATGGTTGTTTGGTTGTTTTTGCATGCGTAGGCTATAGGTTCTAACCTATAGGCAATTCGTGTGCCATATCGATTTTCGGACTTGGTTTTCATAACATTGCGATATGTGTTAATTTGTAGGTACCCTCATGTGGATTCCGAGACGACGAAGCACATGGACTACGGCTGAACAAGGAGTTCCGCAGGTGAGTAGATTTATATCTATGGGGGAAGTCGGGTGGATGGCGTATAGCACCCCCGCACATTATAAATGAAAACCGATATATATAGAATATGGTTGGATGAAACTGTGTGAGAAACTTATGGATATGGTTAAAAGAGTTAGTAGGTGATGAGATAAGATAAAACGAGCGGATATGATTGATATAAGATATGAAACGAGATAAATGAGGATATGACATGAGATCGATGAATATGATAAGATTGAGATGGATGTGTTACGAGATCGGTAAAATAAGATAATGTATATAAGATGACTTGATGTGAGATATTGATGTGATGAAAAGAGTATACGATGAGATATGATTGCTTGGTTTGATATGTCGTTATACGGATGCGAGACGATATGAGATAATTGATATCTTTATCGGTTTCCTGATATGAGATTGATACGGATGTGACCTGAGATATAGGTATATAATTATATATATATATATAATTATGTGAATGATGAGTGAGATGTCGTGCGAGACTTTAGATTAGTACCCTCATTGTTATATAGGTCGATAGAATCCCTATTCTGTTTATTGTTGCTGTACGATGGATTATACCGTACGTGATGTTTTGAGGCTAGATGCCGATTGATAGATTCACTGACTTGGATATGTTATAGATATCTAATCCCTGTCTACACCGCTTAGTTTAGCCCTTACATAGAGGTTAGATTAGATACATATACCTTATAGCATTTCTCTTAAGATGTACTTTATGGTACGTTCATGATATTCTCATTGCATTACATATACCTGTGCTAGTACACCTACACAAATATCGATGATACGTATGTTACACTTACACAGATTTGCTGGCTCACACACTTTCATCATCGATAATTGCTATGCCACTTACACAGTAGAATTGCTACATTATGCTATTACTCTTAATTGTTCAATACTATCACATGACTCGTTGGCATGATATATTGCTATGCTCACATCACTATACTATGTCGCATGATATACTTGATATACTCACATTTCTGTTCTATGGTTGCATACATCATGCTTTATGATTATACGCATTGAGATGCTGTTTTCATGAGATTCTGGATTTGAGAACCGTAGTTATATTTCAAAGGAAATTATGTATTGTTTTAAAAACCCGGTTTCTCTTGATATGATATTTCGAGACGTCCACCATGTGTTTTCTCGATTCTGAGATTGGTATGTGAAACCCGATTCGAGGAGCGGTAGGCACCGTCTGCGGGTACATGGTGGACCCGGTAAGGTACCTCGGGGCAAGAAATGATTGTCGTTGAGTAGCCGATGAGCCTGGCAGAGGGAACACTACCTACCAGTGATAGTATTTGGGCTCGGTGGTTATCCGGAGGATACCGACCGGAGTCGTGAGATGATATGGGCCGATCCGGACTGACGGAGCCCGAGATATGAGGATTTACGTATCGATACTGGACACGGGTTTCATGATGTTTCGAGTGTCGATGTTGGACACTCAGGTTCCATGATTTTGATGTGTCATTGATGGACACACGTTAGTTGATATCCTTATATTTATATGCATATGCTTTCATGATGTTTCGAGTGTCGATGTTGGACACTCAGATTTCATGATGTTGTTGTGTCATTGATGGACACGTAGATGATATCCACATGCATACAGGCATTGATTATATTGTTGGCATATATGCAGATACGGTCATCCTAGATATCATAGTATTACCTTTATGATATAGTTGACCTAGGAATCGTTGTTTTATTCGATTTCTACCTGCTGATGTTTTCTACTCATGAGTTGGCAACTCACCCTGTTGTGCCACAGTTCTTACATGTTTGACCGCATGGATCAGTAGCGGTATCGCTGGCACACAGCTTGCTTTCGGGTGATTTGCTATGGTAAGTGGGATATATTGGATCGTGCCCACACTTGTATTTTATTCCTGTTGTATCTAATCAACTCCATCAATCAAAAACTAGTATTTGTATAAGTAGTAAAACTTAGCAAGACTTGTGGTTGTGAGACTTAGAGCGATGGGTTATATATTCGCTTGGTGGGTTGATGTCTTGCTTTATTCATTATCTTTTGTGTTGATCTTCGCCGTTGGGCGTCGTATACTTATTTTTCTGTCTTGCGTGGTTGTGATTCCGCCGATTGGCGAAGAGCTAGCTCCCGCTTAGGGATGCCTTTATTATTATGTATATGTGGTTTTGGATCAAAATATACAAGGGAGCTGCTGCCCAAATTTTTAAAAAGACGAAACATGTTTTTCAACTAGTATAATCGACTTGCATTTTTATGTTCCATTTTCTATGCATTTAAGAAAACGTTTGATTTCATCATACCTTTATTTCAAAACTTCACCTCTTTTATTTTCTTTAAAAAGTTTTAGATTTCTGGGTTTCGGCTTACTTAAATTATGTTACGTCTTAAGACGTTGCGTGATTTAAGTGCCGGTCACGAACTAAATTTCGGGTCGTGACACAAGTTAAGTATGTACTCGTATACTCCCTTCTCTATGTGCATGACGTCCAGACAATGACGCACTAAATTTGTTGACCAGTACGGAAGCTCGTAGAAAATTCTTAACTTATTCCGGTAGGGTGATTTTTCCTGTTTTGCCATATCTATCCTAAAGTTCATGTTATTGTAACCATCCCACTGAGCAATCATGTCCTCTTCGGACAATGAGGCTAAAGGCCCAAGAAGCCCCCAATGATCATTAAAGTGAGTATTGTCTAACCTGTAGGGATGGTCTAGTGGCAGGAAACGCCGATGACGTCAATAACAAACCTTCCTGCTAAAATTCAACCATTTCGATATTGTATTTTGATGGCAGTAAAGGCATACTTTATGACCATGTACGGACCAATCTGATAGAATTCCATACGTAGGAAAGTCATTAATTGTCAATATTAAAACCGCACGCATCGTGAAAGTTGTATCTGTGTTTGCATCATAAGTCTCTACACTATTAATGAATAAAGATTTTAACTCATCGATCAAAGGTCGGAGATAAACGTCGATATTATTTCCCGGTGAGTTTGATCCGTCAATAAGAAGAGCTATTATAAAGTAGAATTGATCCATAGCTAAGTAAGACGACAGATTATAAACCATCATTACAACAAACCATGTGTTGTGGCTTCCAGCCATATAGTTGAATGGGCAGAAGCCATCACTAGCCAGTCCGAGCCTGACATTACGAGGATCACTACTGAATGTTTGGTGCCTCCTATCGAAATCCTTCCATGCCGGTGAATCTCTTGGATGAGTCATTTTTCCATCTTCGCTTGGAGCAGCACGGTGATGCCAAATCATTGTCTCGGCTGTTTTCTTGCACCGGAATAGCCTCTGTGTTATAGGAAAGTAATGTGCCATCTTGACAGGTATATCGAGCTTCTTATCAAATTCTTTCAATTTATACCTGGTCTCTCCGCATGTTGGACACTCTTTCAAATCTGAATTCTCTTTCCGGTACAACACGCAATTTTTGGGACATGCATGAATCTTCTCATGGTTCAGACCCAAATCAGACATCATCTTCTGGGTTTCGTACCAGCTCTTGGGCACGTTATTTTCCGGGGGCATAGAATCCTTCAAGAACTTCAGAAGTATCGTAAATGACTTGTTGATCCATCCATTTAGTCACTTGTTCATATCATAATTTTGCATTATTATATTCCCCATTCTTATTCATTTTACAAATAAATAGGTGCTTTTGATCCATGTCTGCTACATAGTTGCAGGTTACAGGTTCTCGGAACAAAACAATGAAAATGATGAAAAGACGATACAAAAGTGAGACTACGACCAACAAATAGAAGAATCTTGATCATGCCTACGGTTTGAGGGACAAATGAAGATCAATGAACAAATTCACAAAGTACAAAGGCAGCGCAAGGTTCAAGATTTCGACACGAAGCAAACGGTAAAAGTCCACGACATTATGCACTGTGAAAATCTGGAAGAAACTAGAAGACATTCCGAAGAACCAAGTGAAGGAAAATCAAGTAAAAAGCAACATGAAAATTACCAGAGAAACAGAGACCAAGAACCCACAATATGGCCACGGAACCGCGGCCAAACATGCCTTCTGGCCGCGGATCCACGGCCATGGTAAGCACGTGTCGGTGCGAAATTCAACGGCGGCGGCGGTGCGTTGACTGGGCTTCTCAGGGTAGTTTTGTAAATACAGATAGGGATCAGATGTAACCCTAGGGTTTCTATAATCTATAAATAGAAACCCTAAAGCTCTTTTTGGAGTATGCCTCTTCTTGTGCCTCTTTTTATTTATCAAATTCAGAATTTCAATTCCTGTAATGTATGAGGAGTGCATCAAATAAAAAATAAAGTAAGTTTTCTTTTCTTGCATTAGTTTAATTTTCCTTTCTGCCCTAGTATAACTTTATTTATCTGCCCTAGTTTAGATTTTATTTATCTGCTGTAGATTAGATAATTAGGTTATTAAAAACAATCATAAAAAAATGAAATCTTTTAATTCCCTAATGAGTGAGTAGTTCCTCACTTGTTAGGGCTAGGAATAGGAGAGGTTTGAGAGATGAAAATCTCTCACCCTTTTCTTGCCCATCATACATTTTAATAGGATTCTATGTATACATACACATACCGCTCACTACGGCACCCTATCCCACGAGGTAGCGGTGATACCGTAATTTAAAAGACCAATTGTGTATGTTTTCCATGGAGGTTAGGGTAAGAGTTAAGAAAGGACGGACAAGGACCTAGAGAAAGAAACCTAGTTTCCCGATGGTACTAATCCACTTTGTTAATTATTACCATAACACCTAAATAGATCTTAATTAGGGCATAGAAAGCGGTGAGAAATATTGAATTTCCAAACTTAACCTAAACCTAACCCTACCAAGATTTTAATCTTAATCAAACTCATTTCAGTTTTTAGTGATAATCCAGTCCACCACAATTGGAATTAACTCGTTAGAATAATTAGAAAATACACAAAATCCCTGTGGACCGACCCGTACTTACCGGCTAGCTACCAAGCGACGCCGTTCTTGATTGCGGTAAATTCTTTGATCTAAAAAGCACGTAAGCACAAAACTCTCGTTCAATCAAATGGCGCCGTTGCCGGGGATGGCGTAGTTATTTTCTTTTTGTAATTTCGGGTTAATATAAAATTAAAAAATCATAAAAACTGGAAAAAAATATAAAAATTTATCATCTTGTTGTTCTTTGAAGGGTGTTTTCTTTTGAATTGTGCAGGATTGACGAACAGATTCAGATCTGGAAAAATCCAGAGAGCAAAACAGCAAAAAGCAGATCTGAACAAGCAGAGGATAATCAGAACAGGGAAACAGAGAATTTTTGGGATATGATCCGACGATTCCACCGCGGAACCGCGGCAACAAGGGACATTTGGCGGCGGAACCACGGCACTTGGCTGACGTCAGCAAGGAAAATTTTCTCTGTAAGCTTTCATATCTTCTCTATAACCCCCTTATCTCCTCTGAGAAATTTTCCTACAGGGTTCTTTGCACAAAAACTTCTCTCCCTTCCCCAATAACTTGATCTTGTGCAGGATTCTTTGCGCCGCAATAAAAAAAATTTTGCAAGTGTTTGATTGTGTTTACTGCTTTGCATATTTAAAATTGACTTTAAGGGGATTTTACACCAATCCAGATTGGGTGGGGATTTCATTACCCTTCCTATGACCCCAAAAATCACAAAAAGTATATTGCATTGACCATCGAGTTAAATTAAAAAAGATTATACTCAGCCTTAAGGACTGTCGCGCTCAATAGGACAAAGGAATAGTTGTAGGAATCGATCGTTTATCTAAACCAGATTTTGTGGTGCCTAGGCTAGACAAGTGGGGAAAGGTAACTTTAAAAGGCCCGTCTCACGGTGATTCGTGAGCGGATCCCTCCTTTCTCTACTTGTGCTTACCTGGCCACAATTGGCGGTGAAGAGGCGGTTTGAGGTCCTCACAACTTGCCCTTTGGAACAGTTAGGAGCAGTCTAGTTGACCTAGGTGACCCTAGATCTAGGCTTAATTGTGCATATTGTGATTGCTTGAACGTGTGTCTAAGCCTTTTATTGAAAATCTTTTTGCAAAAAGCTCCTTATAAAAAAAACACAAAACAGAAAATTTTACAAAAAGACTTGCCAATTTTGTCGCTAGAAATCCATTGCACCCTACTTGCACCCACATTATTTTTCTTCTCCTTTCTTACATCATGGGTACCCCACCTCGCAAAACTCTTGCCGAACTTTGGTATCCCCATCCAAACATTGCATCCTACGCGAATTGTTTTGGTCGAATTACGGACGACCCCTCCATGCCCAAAATTTCTTTGAAAGATCAAATAGAAGCGTCTAGGAGAAACAGTTGGACTCCGCAATCCACTTTGTATCAGCTATTTCAACCTTCACCACATTCTTACGTTGATACTCCTTTTGAGAGTCCGAAGGTAACTCCGAAACCCATGTCTATTGCTGAACATATTGAACAATCTCGTAACCGATCTTTCACTCCTTTCAACACTTCCAGTTCTTGGGATCAAGAAGTCCATTCACCTTTTTATCCAAATGTTGATCCTACTCCTGTCCAACCATTCAATTCCTACCAGTCCTACCCGACTTTCGCACCTTCCCTAGACATTGCTTCTACGCGGCCATTTGGGAGTTTCCAGAATCCAAACAATTTTGAATCTTTTATTAAAACCCCTTCACAACCCATGTCTAGTCTGGAACAGTCGTTGGAAGCTTATATTGTAGCGACAAACCAACAGATGAGCAATTTTGATGCGTCCATTGCCGCCCTTATGCAACCTAGTGACCCGGTAGCTAGTTTCCAACTAGCTCCAAAAATTCCAATGTATGATGAGGCAGTTGGACAGATTGAGAATTTAAGTGGAGAGAGTGATCTATGCACCCTTCCAAATCAAACCTACCCATCACCAATTGAATCCCACAACTCCGGTTTTGAATGTCTATCAAGTGTCCCAAATGATTCACCGGTTGAAAATAAAACGTTTAATGAGTTGTACGACTTTGTAGTGCTTGATTTGCCAGATTATGAAGGGTCCCTTTCGAGTGAAACCATCACCAATCCTTTTGACCTTTACACCTCCAATCTAGAACCTGAATTGATAAATATCCATTCTTTTGATAAGGTGTCCGAAAAAATTGATTTTCACTTGATTGAGGATATTGACGCAGGGAATATTTTGGATGATGAACCCGCAGATTTGACTGAATTTTTCTCTCCAATTCATCATCCCGAGTCATTAAATGTTTCTCCCGAACTTTATATGCGTCTTGATTTTGATGATAATTGCATGGATGAGATAACTTTTGAGGAGAATTATGAGGATAGTATTGAGGAGAGTATTGAGGATAATATTGAGGATGAACCAGTTTTGTTTGATGAGTCGGATTTTCTAATTCATCCTCCTGAACCTTTAACTGTTATACTTCCTAAATCACCCCCCTTCATCCTTTCCATCGTTCCGACCACGCAAGAGATCACGCAGGAGGACTGTGACCTTGAAAAATTTCTGTTCGATTACAGCAATTTTGACGCCACTAGTTCGTTCCTCCTTGAATCTGACACAGTTCTCACAACCGATAACGATTACGAGTGTTTCATTTTTTCGGACGATTTTGAAGACTCACCACCCGAGTTTGAGTCCTTTGAATTTTCAGATGAGTTAGTTGAACCATCAGACTCGGTTGCTTACAGTCATTTCGAACCATTGATGGAATCCTTCAATTGTTTCACCTCTGAAACTCGAACTCAAGCTGTTGCCGTCTCACCTTACATATGCTTACTTAGGTGAGAATGAGACCATCCCTAAATCACTCCCCTTCGTCCTTTCTATCGTTTCGTCCGCGTAAGAATTCGTCACGCTTCCATTTTCAATGTATGGTTTACCAAGTTCAACGTACCCATGTTTTCTCGTGAATCTTGAGGGATTTGACCCCATTTCTCGACGGGTTGATAGATTAGCACAATCGCTTTTAACACACCGGTCATCACAATTTGTGCTAATTTATTCACTCAATTTACACCCTCAAGTTCGTACTACACTTCTTTCTCTCTTCCGACATTCTTCTCCTAATATACCGAGACCATATTCCACCTTTCTTCCCATACGGTCTCATGTGTTTCTCATTTCTTTTCTCTACACTTCATTCTTTCACCAACCACACCATTATAACGATAAAAATTTTGAATGGTTGGTGCTAACCTTTGGCCTGTGTAAGGCCTTGTATAGCTTGATACTGTGTTTTTCTCCCCCCTAACTCTAAACTTTAATGCTTAAACAGTGGAAACACTGTCTCACTTAATTTGGGAGGGACCTTTTTGTATATATATATATATTTTTTTTCTTTCAACAATAAAAAAAATATAAAAAATAAATAAATAAACAGAGGAGTGCCGACATTTTTGACCCTCTTGGTGTGGCATGACAGTAAGGACGCTGTCAAGTTTAAGTTTGGGGGTGTGCTCGGTAAGGTGTCTTCCTTCGCATTCATATGTATATTTTTGCATTTGCATACTTATTTTAAAACCCATAAAAATTGAAAAAAAAAATTAAAAAATTATAAAATTAAAAAAAAATCAATTTTGGCCATAATTGACTTGAATTTGACAAGAAAGTTAACTAGCTAGGAACAACTAGATCTTAGACTTAGTAAATTAAAAACCCTAAAAATAACCTTTCTTAAAATTTAACGGTAGAAAATATATGTCTTTATAGTTTACTTAGAAATAAACAAATTTTGAGTTCACTTCTTGGGTTAAGTCAAAATAAAGGAAAAGTATTGATATTTTTATTAAAGTATAAGTCTGAAAAATAATCCCTAAGTTTAAGTCTAAATTCTGAAAATATATACCCTACAACTTGCACAAACACGAACCTTGAAACTTGGAATAGTAGAAGAGACCTTGAAATGCTCTTAAGTCCTTAGTATGAAGAAAAATAAAATAAAATACAAGTGTGAATAAGGAGATCAAAAAATGAACACTGGTTTTTGTAATTACTTAAGGCTGCATAAATAGAAAAAAATATTTAGCGAGGGTGCTTTATCACCTAGTGCCTTAGACCAACTGGTTTGGGAGTCACTGCTATAGCCTTAGGTGTTACAAGACTAGGAATTACGCCTTAATGCGCAAACACATTTTGTAATCGGTCCTTAGTACCTCAAGAAATATTAACGGTCGCATGAAGGATGTGTGAGCAATTTCATCTAAAATTCACAAACTAAAAGTACTTTGGACGATGGACAAGAGTATAAGAGCGTGAATTGAATTTTCAAGTGTGGGGGTGATACATACACACACGTAGGGGTATGTGATTGGGGTTTAGATAAGAGATAGGAATGAAAAATATGACTTATATCTTTAGTAGAGATGATAAAAATTCCTAAGTTGAGATGGAACCTTAGAAGGAAAATTCAAAAGATACTAAAAGCTAAGTAAATTTACATAACATATACAATCTTAAGCTAAATGATAAAGAAGCGTGAAAAATATGGGTTGATAATTTCTGAGTTGAAGATAATAGAATTTCTTGCTAGAAAACCGAATTGGAGAATAAAAGTCAATAGGCCGAATTGATAGGATGTTGTGGGTAATATTCGCTGAAAACCCTCAGGAGACAACACTCCTCCTACTAGGGACACTTAGAGGTTTAACGGCTTGTTGCACAAGCTCAGTGCAATCGCGTTTCCCTGCGAAAGTGAGGTTAGACTTTTTCGAGAATAAACTAGTTTTGCTCGAGGACGAGCAAAAGATAAGTTTGGGGGTATTTGTTCATATCATAATTTTGCATTATTATATTCTCCATTCTTATTCATTTTACAAATAAATAGGTGCTTTTGATCCATGTCTGCTACATAGTTGCAGATTATATGTTCTCGGAACAAAACAGTGAAAATGATGAAAAGACGATACAAAAGTGAGACTACGACCAACAAATAGAAGAATCTTGATCATGCCTACAGTTTGAGGGACAAATGAAGATCAATGAACAAATTCACAAAGTACAAAGGCAGCGCAAGGTTCAAGACTTCGACACGAAGCAAACGGTAAAAGTCCACGACATTATGCACTGTGAAAATCTGGAAGAAACTAGAAGACATTCCGAAGAAACAAGTGAAGGAAAATCAAGTAAAAAGCAACATGAAAATTACCAGAGAAACAGAGACCAAGAACCCACAATATGGCCGCGGAACCGCGGCCAAACATACCTTCTGGCCGTGGATCCGCGACCATGGTGAGCACGTGTCTGTCCGAATTCAACGGTGGCGGCGGTGCGTTGACTGGGCTTCTCAGGGTAGTTTTGTAAATACAGATAGGGATCAGATGTAACCCTAGGGTTTCTATAATCTATAAATAGAAACCCTAAAGCTCTTTTTGGAGTATGTCTCTTCTTGTGCCTCTTTTTATTTATCAAATTCAGAATTTCAATTCCTGTAATGTATGAGGAGTGCATCAAATAAAAAATAAAGTAAGTTTTCTTTTCTTGCCTTAGTTTAATTTTCCTATCTGCCCTAGTATAACTTTATTTATCTGCCCTAGTTTAGATTTTATTTATCTGCCGTAGATTAGATAATTAGGTTATTAAAAACAATCATAAAAAAATGAAATCTTTTAATTCCCTAATGAGTGAGTAGTTCGTCACTTGTTAGGGCTAGGAATAGGAGAGGTTTGAGAGTTGAAAATCTCTCACCCCTTTCTTGCCCATCATACATTTTAATAGGACTCTATGCATACATACACACACCGCTCACTACGGCACCCTATCCCACGAGGTAGCGGTGATACCGTAGTTTAAAAGACCGGTTGTATATGTTTTCCATGGAGGTTAGGGTAAGAGTTAAGAAAGGACGGACAAGGACCTAGAGGAAGAAACCTAGTTTCTTCCCGATGGTACTAATCCACTTTGTTAATTATTACCATAACACCTAAATAGATCTTAATTAGGGCATAGAAAGCGGTGAGAAATATTGAATTCCCAAACATAACCTAAACCTAACCCTACTAAGATTTTAATCTTAATCAAACTCATTTCAGTTTTTAGTGATAATCCAATCCACCACAATTGGAGTTAACTCGTTAGAACAATTAGAAAATACACAAAATTCCTGTAGACCGACCCGTACTCACCGGCTAGCTACCAAGCGACGCCGTTCTTGATTGCGGTAAATTCTTTGATCTAAAAAGAACGTAAGCACAAAACTCTCGTTCAATCAGCACTTAATCTGGAAAAATTTGACGAACCATGATAGAGTGGAATACTTTGCATTCTCATAAATTGGTCTTTTAGCATCATTCATGAACTTTTCATACTTATCCGCATGCGGTCCTTAACCGGAAAGAATGTCTTCTTCGGTAGGATTACTATCATCGAGGGCAACCTCTACCATATTCTCCATTTCTTCTCCTGGAAAGAATTTATCGTCTTCTTCTTCTTCAGCCACATTACCGTCTTCTTCTTCTTCTTCTTATGTCGCATTACCGTCGTTTTCTTGTCCTTCCTCGTGATATATCCAGGTTGTATAAAATCTAGTAAAACCATATTTAACGATGTGAAGCTTTATAATTTCTACCTTCTATTAGAACTTATTCTCACATATATTGTACGGATAGAGAATCTTCTCTAACACAATCTTATTATGTGCGCGTACAAATTCATTGAAAACATCAACTCTTGTGACAAACTTAAATTGCATGCGTTGTTACCAATCTACATACATCCAGTCCTCAACTCTGATGTACTTATAGGCCACGTTAGACTGTATAATATATAAATTGTAAGTTATGGATTTTGGTTTTTTATAGTGACTATATTGAGAAATCTAAAAACGAGATGGTTATTGACAAAGAAGAAAATCTGTAGGGACAAGTTTGTCGTTGAAAAGGATAAATTATCAATTAACAAAGTTAGGTTTAAAGATACCCAAGTATGAGTTGTACTCTGTGTATGTGTGTTTCAATTTATGATTTCGCTTAGGTGTAGGGTTGCTAGGGTGTATGTGCTTTGTATGTGCGTGTGTTGTGTATTCGTGTTGTATGTTTGTGTTTCAGCTTTTGGGGGTAAGGCTTCTATCCCATTAAGAATGTATAGAGTAGACACCCATTCGCTTGTGCTTTCAACTGTTTAAGTAAATTTCGGCAGCACCTCCCCACTGTTCTCCGAGTACACTGTAATAGAATAGATAATCATTTCAATGCTGTGAAATAATATTGAAATGAATATCTAATCTATCTTTATACACAGAGAACCAGCGGAAAAGTACTGTCACTCCCCGCTTCCCGGTGTACGGGGAGGAGACACGGCGAGGTCCGATACGTATTTACTCTGAAGTAAACACGCTAAGCGTATCTAAGCAATATAAAGTAAAATGTACACAAGAGACATGAATATAAATGAACAACAACTTTTATTTATTTAACAATTCTTTACAAGTACAACTAGAAATATAAATACAGGAATAGAAAGCAATGCCTAAATAATGGAATAACTGAAATGAAAAGTATATACAAGTGCCTACAACTCTGGGTCGATAGCAAACTGCTCCAAGTGCTCCTGGCTGGTCTCGAACTCCTCGGAGTCTGGTCTTCCTGACAACATCCCAAAGAAAAAGAGAAATAGGAATGTCGTCAGTAAACAATCGCTCAGTAAGTCCCAAAGAATGAAAAGAGAAGAATAGGCAGAGAATAAAACATGTGAAGTAGATAATGTTATATTTTTTATACTAACGTAGTTGTTGTAGTTTGGTACAGAATATACCAATATATACGAGAGGAGTCCAAATTACACCATGGACTTTGGTAACCCATAGTACAAGGCTCCGTCGATAATACCATGAAACAACGGTATGGATGTAGTTACGTCTTTTAGTGACCACCTCGTGCTACCGTTAACATGTTCCGTACGAGTCTACCCCTTTATAAACCCCGTAATGTATTTTGTATTGATTGTACTGATTATATTGATTGTATTGATTGTACTGATTGTATTGTATTGTCTTGAATTTTTTTGTGTAATAGATGGATGATTTGCTGAAACCATGATATCATGTAAATGGAATGCATATAAATGGATAGACATGTAATTAGGGTTTATCATGGTTCGGTTCAAGTCATGTCATGTTGATATTGATTGAATTCTGGTATAGACGGATTCATGTTGTATTGTAGTTATACATGAATTGAATTCAAGTCAGATTGATTTTATATTTGACCGTGACTCGAACTGAGTCAGGCTTTTAAAAAGAAATTGAAGTTCTGAATTAGTTTTGATGTTATCGGTAACTGCTGCACATGGACGGCAGGATTTGTGTCTTTTTCCAAGACAATTACCATGTTGATAACACCGTTGTTAGATTGTCTACCTTAAATAGGCAAGCACCAATATTCTCCGGCTCTTCGAGGCTCAAAAGAACTGGTCCCGCTTAAATCTATATTTACTAGGGTCCTTATTGTAATTTAGTATAACTTGAGGATGTTTTATGTAAAAATAGTTTTGATATATTTTCAAAATACACCACAAGAATTTAATTATCGTCTTTAGGGTTTTCATAGAAGTATATTTTATAAAGTGAAATTTTCTCGTGAGTAAAACCTAGTTTTCATTGTATATGGTATTTTAATGAAATATTGAAATTTGTATTAAATTGAAATGGTAGTTTCATGTAATGGTGATTCCTTTGATTTAGAAACATGGCATATTTGTATAATATATTTAAAATAGATCTTTTGATTATATTCATATATATATATATATATATATATATATATTTAATAAAAATAAATTTTATTTATTTTGTAGAAATTTCATTTTCTTAAAAATAGCATTAAAAATTCCATCGAGATCGAATGCTCATTGTAGAGGTCTTCACCTCACTCTACTAGGCCCGAGAATGTGCGATAACCCACACCATCCCGATCGGGGTTCCCTAAAATGGGTTGTAGAGACGTATTTGCAAGGAATTAGTTAACACTCTTTTAAAGAAAACGGTTTTGTAAGTTTAGAGTATTTATTCGTAAAAGCGTATTTTCGTATAATCTAGAATTCCAAAGTTTATTGTGCTATGTCCAATATGTGTTGTGATGAGGTAGGTCCTTACCTCGTGAGTTTTCTAAGGTAATACAAGTAAATATGTTGAATTATGTCGAAATGTAAAGTATGTGGTATTTTACCGTATAAATGCTATAAAAGTTGCATTAAAGATTTTTTTGAGATGAAACTTGTTGTAATGTGTTTATTTATGTTTATTGAACCTTATGAGAGAATATGGTATTTTGTTATTTAAGAAAAATGGAATTTTTAAGGAAAAAACGAATCGGAAGTCGGATTAACTCTCCTTCCGACGAGTTTTGAAAAATGAAAGTTTTAGAATAGTAGAAGAGGAGGGGAGAGGGGACTTATTGGTTATTAAGAAAGAGGGGTGATGGAGGAAGCTTTCGGAACCATCGGGGCGTTGTTTCGTCGCCGGAATCTTCCCGAAACGTCGTCAGAACTTCGCCTTTTGCTAACTCCACTTGTACAACTTGGGACTTGGAAATTTTAGAGTTTTTGTAATAAAATTCTGAATGAGGAGGGGTGAAATATGGTGTGGTATTTATATAGAAAATTAGGGTTTAGGGTAATGAAGAATGGAATTAAAATGTGCAGTAAAAATGAAATAAAGAGAGGAATTATCACTCTCTGGATGTTTTCAGAGTAAATAAACAACATAGGGGTAGTGGGGTAGGCGAAGGGGTACTAGGGTTAAATTTTTGAAGCATTTGTACGGTTTGGAACGATGGTGCCGGCCCAAAACAAGATCTTGCCGGTCCAATTTGGGTGGGTTGGGTCTGGATTCTTGCCTCGTGTCATGTTCAGTGTATACAACATTTTGCACATGTTTGTTTTTGTTGTGACTTTTAATGTTACGTGTAGTGCACGTATAAACCTTTGGGGTTTTAAAAGATTAAAAAAATCAATTAAAAATATATGTGGCTGGGGGGATTCGAGCACAGGGGCTACGTCACAGCAGTGCAAGGCTTTACCAATGAGCTACAGGTGCTTTCTTGTTGTTCAAAAGCAAATTAAATTTATAACTTGTGTTCAGGTTTAGGTGTTCCTTTCTGTATTTTTGAAAAAATTCTGTAACAAAAAGTTTAGGGTTGTTACAAGTACTAATGAAATAACTCGAAATGAATGAAAACACAAGTGAATGCAGTTGTTTGCTTTATACATTTCTAATTTGTCCAAACTAGACAAATCTATCGGTTACCATATGATTGAATCTTCTCGTCACATAGACTACACGACAGTTGTTAGCACCGAACGATACCGTTCGATATTTAACAACCTTCTTATAGTTTTATGTCACGATGAACATCGAACGTTTGTTAACCGATAAATAGGGACTTCGCGCTTTGATTTTCACATATGAAAATCGATGAGCATATGAAAATTTCATATCATCATCGATTATCATATATACACTTATTATAAGATTTAACTTGAATTGGTTTTACGTTTACGTTTCAATTTAAAGGGTTTTAAGTTTTTAGTTTAGGGAAAAGTTTTTTAAAGTTAAGGGTTTTCTTAATCAAGTTTAAGATTTTAGATTTGGTTCTGGTGTTAAGTTTAAGATTTTGGATTTAGTTCTGGTGTTAAGTTTAAAATTAAGGTTTGGCATTGTTTAATATGAGAGATCAACATCAACATCATCACAAACACACACATATCATCATCAACATTATCTCTCTCTCTCTCTCTCTCTCACATACATACATGCATACACTTACACTTACACTAACACTAAAATGCCCTAACCATAACCCTCAACCTTAACTCTAACCCTAATTACCTTAACCCTAGACCTAGACCTAATTACCTTAACCCTAACCCTAGACCTAATTAACCCTAACCATATACCTAATTATAGCACAGCCACCACCACCACCATTACCCACCACCACCACCACCACCACCATCGCCCACATCCCCAAACCACAGTCGTCGCCACAACCACCACCACCGACCGCCACAACCGCCGCCGCCGACTGCCACAACCACCACCACAATTCAAAATCCCCAAATTGAAGACCTACCTACCAAATTCAATTTACAAAAAAAAATTAAATTTATTAATAAATTAACTAACCGGTTGACGATTTCGACAGTAATGAAAAAGCCGGGGAGGAGATCGATGTTGATGAAGAGGGCGGAGCTGGAGGTGATCAAGGTGGCACTGGAGGTCATAGGAGGTCGAAGAAGATGACGAGGGAGGATGCGACGCAGTCGGAGGAGGCGACGATGTCGGAGAAGGGGCCGAGAGCTTGGAGGAGGCGACGAGGGAGGAGGCGACAAGCGCGCGCGGGGAAATTTTAGGAGGAATTGGGGAATTAAGGTATGTGGTGACGGGGACGATAACCATTGTTTGTTTTATCTTGAAATTTGCCCCACGAATTTATTTGTAGGGCCTTATCTTGCGGCACCGTAGGAACAACTACATAAGTTATATTTTTACAAAATTTTATTTATATATGCCCCTACGGTGTTATTCGTAGGAGTATTAGTTGTCCCTACGGATTGTTGGATATAGTGCCCTCAAGGCAATTATTGTGATTGCAAATGGGCAATTATAATAATTGAACGAGGATCTATACAGGTAAAACAGTCTTGCTCGAGATGATAGTATACTATCTGGTTTGTCTTCATCATGTAAGTCCACGTTGCCCACCCCGGTGCTTGCGGGGAGGCGGAAAACGGAATAAAAATCAGATTTTTACTACTCTAGGCAACATGGACTAGACAAAGTCGGGATCTTTTCTAAACAAAACTAGCTAAAAGCTAACTAGAAAAAGCTATAGGCTAGAAAGGTTATACCTTATTCTTTATGTCCTTCTCTCCTTGCTCCTTGTAGTGAACGGAAGTGATCTCCTTGTCGTCTTCTCTCGTCGAAGAAGGATCCACCCGAGAGCCTCGACCTTTGGCTTCAACTTCAAGCTAGAAGTAACTAAAGTGCTAGAAGTGCTAATCCTAGAAGCTTAGATGAGAGTAGAGATTATCAAGAAGAGGTTTTTCTCAAGCTCAAGTGTTTCTCAACACATGAGAGGGGAGAGCTTGAGAGAGAGGAAGAGGAGGAGAGAGAAAGCATATGATAGAATGAGAAAATAATGAAGCATTCTCACATATATGTGTGAATTATTGTAAATTGATAATTAGTGAGATAATTGTCATGGCTTAATCAAGACATGACCATTATCATTTCATATTTAATGCTAATTGCAAGGATCAAAGAGCATCTTTATATGGAATGATGATGGCAAAGTGTCAACCTAGGTCAACAAGTCAAGAGTGGTCAAATATTCAACAACTTTAACCATGCACAATTATATATAACTAATATCAATTAACCATAATACACACATAAGCATTAGGGTTAGCAAAATGACAATGGTCATTAACCCTAATCAAAGTCCTCTCCCTCTGTCTCAATCAACTGTGCATACGCACCCGTATTTGTGATCCAAGGAACACGAATACAATGAGATAAAACCAATCCCAAATCATATACTAAGATCTGGCTTAAACCAAAGCCCGCTAGTATAAGCTGTCCGGACAGCAAACGTGCACAAGTGCGCGGATGTGAACGAACCCTGTCGCAAAACCATGCGACCTCTACTCATTTTGCCTAAAGGCGAATAGCTCTCTGTGTGGGACTCTAAAGACTCGACACTACGCTGGCAGTGGGTTTAACCACAGACCGCAAGCGGCACTAGTTGTACGTAACGGTCCCCAGGTAGATGCCGATAAGAAGACTAACGAGGTGAACTCCTACTGAGCCTGAATGTGACAGTCTCCGTACAGTCCGGTCTGTTTGTCTGATACATTGCATGGCGGGCCTAGGGGGCGGTGAACGTCAGTTCCCTAATAGCGGTACAAGTCGTGTCGGAGTGAAGCCCAGAACACCCTGAGATAACACTGGAAACCTACCAATATATCTCGCTTGCCCTGGCCAGGGACTACTTGTGTAATGGCTCTCCTGGACACAGCGCGATGTCAACCCCCAATATCGGGAGAGACGAATCCTGTTTAACCGTCACTGCCTCCAAGTGCTTCGGGACTGCACCCAAAAACTACCTGTTTGCACGACTCCTTTGAGCCGTGGTAGGGTAGTAATCAAAGTGCAGTGGGAACACACTCGAGGTGAAGTGACAGTGTCAAGTCAGCGGACTAAGCTGTACTCATGTCACCTGGGAACTGATAACTGACGATAGGTATAATACCAACCAACAGTTCTCGATGAGTCCTGTCCAGTGTACTTGTAACCTAACGAGCACCCGCATACTATCTCAAGTACGACGTACTGACGGCTGTGGGACAGACCGTCTCCCACGCTGGGATGAGAAGCGCATACGCTAGTCTACTCCGGAGTATCGATGCCCTGTCTCGATAGTCCAACGACTAGGGACCTGTATAAGGATGTGCTTATGGATTACCCAGACCCCACGAGTGTGAGCGCCATCACAACGCTGGTAATCAAGCAAAGATCCTAAGGGCTCTACTAATATGTATATAAGCGATATGCTAAACGAAACACATGCACATATTGAAGTAGAGACAAACCAAGTAGCATACTACCATTTCGAGAAAGATTGTATATACAACTATGAAAATCCCAAGCTTCCATCAAGTAATATACAAACTAGTATGATACAGTAATGGCCTCTAGGGCATATACACTAACAATCTCCCACTTGCACTAAGGCCATGTACTGGCGTATCGAAGACCTATCATCTCGATCAGCCGCTCGAACTGAGTCTAGGGCAAGGCCTTGGTGAATGGATCTGCAGTGTTATCTTCTGAAGCAACCCTCCGAACCTCGATCTCCTGGCGATCCACGATCTCCCTGATCAGGTGATACCGCCTCAAGATGTATCTGGATTTCTGATAGGACCTGGGTTCCTTCGCTAAAGCTATAGCCCCGTTGTTGTCGCAATACAGAGGTATTGGGTCAACAATGGACGGAACCACCTGAAGTTCTTTCAAGAACTTCCTCATCCAGACAGCTTCTTTTGCGACATCAGATGCAGCGATGTATTCCGCTTCCATAGTCGAGTCAGCAACGGTTTCCTGTTTGGAGCTCTTCCAAAACACAGCCCCTCCATTGAGGGTAAAGACAAAACCCGACATGGACTTGGAATCATCCTTGTCACTCTGGAAGCTGGAGTCAGCAAAGGCCTCAATCTGGAGGTCTTTTCCGCCATACACCAAGAACATCTCCTTAGTCCTTCTCAGGTACTTGAGAATGTTCTTTACCGCTATCCAATGTTTCTCCCCGGGGTTTGACTAATACCTGCTTACCACACTCAGTGCATAAGCCACATCTGGTCTGGTACACAACATCGCATACATTATAGAGCCTACCGCAGTAGCGTAGGGTATAATAGACATGCGATCCCTCTCTAAATCAGTCTTGGGAGACATCTCTTTGGAGAGGGTTATCCCGTGACAAGCCGGTAGATTACCGCGCTTGGAATCTTCCATACTGAATCTTTTCAGTATGGTGTCGATGTACCTGGACTGTGATAGTCCTAAAATCCTCTTGGATCTGTCACGGTAGATCCAGATCCCCAGAATGTATGAGGCATCACCCAGGTCTTTCATGGAGAACCTTTGTGACAAGAACCCCTTGACAGATTGTAGCATAGGAATGTCATTTCCTATTAAGAGAATGTCATCTACGTATAAAACGAGGAATACTACAGTTCTCTCTATAAATCTACAATAGATGCATGGTTCATCTGGATTTTTGATAAAGCCAAATTCCTTAACCGTCTCATCAAAACAGATGTTCCAACTCCGCGATGCCTGCTTTAGTCCATAAATGGACTTAAGCAACTTGCACACCTTTCCGCTGCTCCCACTCTAAATGAAACCCTCTGGCTGGTCCATATAGACACACTCCTCTAAATGTCCATTTAGAAAAGCGGTCTTTACGTCCATCTGCCAAATTTCATAATCGTGGAAGGCAGCAATGGCAAGAAGGATCTGAATGGATTTCAGCATAGCTACTGGAGAAAAGGTTTCGTCATAGTCCAAACCAGGTCGCTGACGAAAACCCTTTGCAACCAGTCTAGCTTTATAGGTCTCAACCTGTCCATCTACACCAATCTTTCTTTTGAAGATCCACTTGTATCCTACGGGTTTTACCCCATCTGGAGCAATGTCCAACGTCCATACTTTGTTGGTGTACATGGACTCCATTTCGGTCTGCATTGCATCCAGCCATTTTACCGAGTCGACGCTCTGAATAGCTTGCCGGAAGCTAGTAGGCTCCTCACAATCTATGATGCAATCCTCTCTATCCCCGTCAATGAGAAAACCATAGTATCTCTCGGGCGGATGAGACTGCCTACTACTCCTGCGGAGTGGCGTAGGAATATCCTGATCTTTCGAACCCTCTGGTTCTACTAAGCTTTCAGTAATAGCTCGTGGTTCTGGAATTTCTTCCAGTTCTATTGCGCTCCCACTTATTTCTTTTTATATGAACTGGTGTTCTAGAAAGTGGGCATGGCGAGAAACAAAAACCTTTTATTCCTCTTCGCAATAAAAGAAATATCCCTTGGAGTTCTTTGGATATCCCACAAACTTGCACTGTACTGAGCGTGCCTCGAGCTTGTCCGCATGCTGCTTTTTTACAAAAGCTGGACATCCCCATGTCTTAATGTGATTAAGATAGGGTCTCTTCCCACACCACATCTGATATGGTGTAGTAGGCACAGTCTTAGTTGGAACTCGGTTCAAAAGGTATGCAGCTGATTCTAGCGCATATCCCCAGAACGATCGCGGCAACTCAGTGTTACTCATCATGGACCGTACCATATCCAATAGGGTTCGGTTCCGTCTCTCCGATACACCGTTATGTTGCGGAGTGTATGGAGGAGTAAGCTGAGAGAGAATTCCATTCTCTTTTAAGTAACCCAGGAACTCGGCACTCAAGTATTCACCACCTCGATCAGATCTCAGTGCCTTGATACTTTTGCCTGTTTGTTTTTCTACTTCATTCTTATATTCCTGGAATTTTTCAAAAGCCTCGGATTTATGTTTCATTAAGAAGACATAACCGTACCTTGAAAAGTCATCCGTAAAAGTAATGAAGTAAGAATAACCGCTTCGTGCATGCATAGACATTGGACCGCACACGTCGCTGTGTACGAGACCCAAGAGCTCGCTCGCTCTTACTCCGTGTCCAGTGAACGGGGTCTTTATCATCTTTCCCTTGAGACAAGATTGACAAGTTGCATACGATTGATATTCGAACGGATCCAAATATCCTTCTGTATGTAACTTAGTCAACCTTCTCTCATTGATGTGACCCAGTCTACAATGCCATAAGAAAGTTTTATTAATTTCTGGAGACATTTTTTTGTGTGTATTCTGGACATTGAAAATCTGTGGTTGGTTTAATACGTATATACCGTTGTTTAATGTACCTGACCCAATCAAAACTTGATTAAGGTGAATGTTCACTACATTACTTACAAATGCAAATTCATAACCTTCTTTAGATAATAAAGATACAGAAATGATATTATAGGTTGCATTTGGTACAAAATAACAACTACGTAAAACCAAAAAGTGTCCATCCGACAATCCCAGGTGATAGTCCACCACGGCCTCAGCATCCATGCTAGCTCCGTTTGCAACTCTGAGGGTCATATCACCTGCCTTCAAAACTCTACGCTTTCTCAACGCCTGCAAAGAATTACAGATATGAGATCTTGATCCGGTATCCAATACTCAGGAAGTAGAGTTTATTGATAGACAGTTTTCAATAACATACACACCTGAAACTGAAGCCGCAACTCGCTTCAGATCCTGGGTTCTGGCCTTCCAAGCCTTGCAATCCTGTTTCCAGTGTCCACTTTTGTGACAATAGAAGCATTCTTCCTTCCCCACCAGCTTTCCCGCTACCTTTGTTGCCTTTCCTTTTCCTTTCGTATCCACTTTACTGACACCGCCTCTTGGTTTGGCGGGGGCTTTCTTCTTCTTACCCTTGGCTTTCGCCCTAGACCTAGAAGAGGAAGATCCTCCTACAAACAAAGTGGATGTCTCCCTACCTTTCTGTAGGGTGCCCTCAGCACTCCTCAACATGTTCAGAAGTTCAGAAAGTTCAACCTCCTTTCCTTGCATGTTGAAGTTAAGGATAAACTGGGTGTAACTGGAAGGAAGGGACTGGAGAATCAAATCAGTGTAGAGTTCATTCTCCAACGTGGTCCCTAGGTCCGCGAGCTCCTCTATGTAGCCAATCATCTTAAGCACGTGTTCCGCTACCGATGATCTAACGGCCAATCTTGCCTTCGACACTTCGTATCTTGCGATACGAGACTGCTCTCCATACAGTTCTTTTGTATGGAGAAATATGGACTCTAGGTCCATATTCTCATGCCTCCTCTGATGTTCGTTGTCCATCGAGGCAAGCACGAGGCATTTGGCCTTCGTGCAATCGATCTCCCATGTCTTACGGATTTCCTTATCCGCGACGCTGGAGATGGGACCTGGGATAGGGGGAGCTTTGGTGGTAAGGACATACCCCAACTTGTCGTAAGTGATGGCCATCTTGACATTCCTGAGCCAATCTTTGTAGTTTAGCCCTGTCAGTATGTTTTTATCTAGTAATAACTTAAGTCCGGTCATGTTGAATGGTCGCTGCAATTAGAAGAGAGAAAAGAAACACTTTAGCATGATGCTCTTGCAAGTTTAGAGTGGTTTTTAGTTTGTCTAAACTGGATGGCTCCCACTGTCTCTCGAATCCCTTCTCAAACAGTAAAGAAAGGATTAGTCGGGATCGATCTCACCGTACAATACTTGCTTAACCGTTCAGCCAGGCCAGTGTCGCTACTTCGAGGGAGGTTTTCCAACGCTTTCGCGAAGTTCCTTAATTAAGTAACCTCTTTTCCCTGTGGGCATAGCCCCGCTAACACCTTTCTAGACACCTACTAGGTTTATAGCATTGATCGTTAAGTGAGAGTTTTCCCGAGGAGTAGCATATACTCACAGTAGGATCGGGATCCAAATATCATCGCGTGATAAAACCGAAGGAATCCTACCAGAATTATCACACTCCAAATGGTATGCAGCGCTAGCAAGTTTCAGTACTTATGAAACTCCCGATGTGGATTTTTGCCCCATGCTCTTATGACCTTGACTTTGGCCAAAATATCATAAGTCACATGTCAAGTTCTACCCGTCATTCTCCAGGTTAATTTGGACCCACCCGTACCTACCCTTGACTTTGGCCAAAATGGCAGCACGACTGTCCCAAACCAACGCATCTATCTATGCTGCACATGAATACCCAATAGCTACCAATCACTATGCCTTGACTTTGGCCAAAATACATGGCTTGAATACTTTTTGACCATTCATGTGGAATGACGGAGGGCTACGAATGGTTTTGGAGAAACCGTGAACGTAGTGAACATGATATAATCGATGGAACGAGATAGCTTTTAAAAGGAGTGGTTCAAGCTCCGCGTTTAAAAGTTTAGTTTTGAAAAGAACCGAGTGGTTTTCAAAGTGTTCCAATCGACTTTTACATGGTTTATTTTCTTGCATTAGTTCTTTTAATGCGTCCCATCATTTAATCCTACCATTGCAGAAAACAACCAAAATATGACGTACGCTTATGCCATTCGCATTCTCTATGGGGCCCCGTCATCACCCGTTAGGTTACTTAACTAACGACAGAGCGGGGGCTGGGCTAGCGCGGCTGTAAAACATAAGCAACGCCTAAATAGTTATAGTATATAGATATATAGCAATGATAGACATTACAGATCACAGATGAATATATTGGATATACTAGGAATCCGCAATCCGTTCGAGCCTGCAACGAAAAGCGGATTACACGGTCGCGGTGAATAGCCAATACCCCACCCAAGACCCCTACGGGTGCGGCAAACTACCCGCCAAGTACCCGAAGCGAAGCAACCTCCCTCAACTCCGTGAGTAGGCCACTCGGCACTTCGAGATACCCGGTAGTTTGTGCACCCCCTCCATGGGTCTATCCTAGGAGCAAAAACAGTAAAAAGAATTATACAATGACGGCTACAACCCCGACCCGGTTGTGTGGCCAAACAAATAATAATACATCAATTTACATGTTACATGAATGAAAGAAAAAGAAACACTCATCTCACATCCACCCCAGCTATTCACCCGCGACAATCCAACGCATTCATATACACATACCATCAACAAACACAGATTATAGATATGTATAACCCCCACTAATCGACTTATAGCGATTAGCAGACGTTCAATACATATAAACATCACAGATATAACCCTTTAGTCAAAGTGTAGTGAAGTTCGATAAAAAAAATACGGATTTATAGGCCCCCAAATACAAATTTCTTTTCTGGAAAACCTGGGCACAAATAAACCATCTTAAAAATCCCAAAACCAAGTCAGAAGAACACTGCACCAAACTCGATCCAGAACCGAGTCAACTCGGCCTCGGTTGCGCGGCAATAGCTTGCTATTGCCGCGGAACCGCGGCGGTTTAAACGATTCACTGGACCGGGTTTGGTGAGTTTCTTCAAAAAACCCTGAGATGATTTTTGACGTATGATTTTTTATTTTTAGAGCAGAAAAAATTTCAACAGAAAGTTAGGGTTTTCATGTTTTGGTTTTGCGATTTTTCCGATCAAACTTCCATACACTTTACTACCTAGCTAGTATATGTTTAGTTAGTCTCTGATACCACTGTAAGTCCACGTTGCCCACCCCGGTGCTTGCGAGGAGGCGGAAAACGTAATAAAAATCGGATTTTTACTACTCTAGGCAACATGGACTAGACAAAGTCGGGATCTTTTCTAAATAAAACTAGCTAAAAGCTAACTAGAAAAAGCTATAGGGTAGAAAGGTTATACCTTGGGCTTTATGTCCTTCTCTCCTTGCTCCTTGTAGTGAACGGAAGTGATTTCCTTGTCGTCTTCTCTCGTCGAAGAAGGATCCACCCAAGAGCCTCGATCTTTGGCTTCAACTTCAAGCTAGAAGTAACTAAAGTGCTAGAAGTGCTAATCCTAGAACCTTAGATGAGAGTAGAGATTATCAAGAAGAGCTTTTTCTCAAGCTCAAGTGTTTTTCAACACATGAGAGGGGAGAGCTTGAGAGAGAGGAAGAGGAGGAGAGAGAAAGCATATGATAGAATGAGAAAATAATGAAGCATTCTCACATATATGTGTGAATTATTGTAAATTGATAATTAGTGAGATAATTATCATGGCTTAATCAAGATATGACCATTATCATTTCATATTTAATGCTAATTGTAAGGATCAAAGAGCATCTTTTATATGGAATGATGGTGGTCAAAGTGTCAACCTAGGTCAACAAGTCAAGTGTGGGCAAATAGTCAACAACCCTAACCATGCACAATTATATATAACTAATATCAATTAACCATAATACACACATAAGCATTAGGGTTAGCAAAATGACAATAGTCATTAACCCTAATCAAAGTCCTCTCCCTCTATCTCAATCAACTGTGAATACGCACCCGTATTTGTGATCCGAGGAACACGAATACAATGAGATAAAACCAATCCCAAATCATATACTAGGATCTGGCTTAAACCAAAGCCCGCTAGTATAAGCTGTCCAGACAGCAAACGTGCACAAGTGCGCGGATGTGAACGAACCCTGTCGCAAAACCATGCGACCTCTACTCATTTTGCCTAAAGGCGAATAGCTCTCTGTGTGGGACTCTAAAGACTCAACACTACGCTGGCAGTGGGTTTAACCACAGACCGCAAACGGCACTAGCTGTACGTAACGGTCCCCAGGTAGATGCCGATAAGAATCCTGACGAGGTGAACCCCATCTGAACTCCTACTGAGCCTGAATGTGACAGTCTCCGTACAGTCCGGTCTGTTCGTATGATACATCGCATGGCGGGCCTATGGGGGCGGTGAACGTCAGTCCCCTAATAGCGGTACAAGTCGTGTCGGAGTGAAGCCCAGAACACCCTGAGATAACACTGGAAACCTACCAGTATATCTCGCTTGCCCTGGCCAGGGACTACTTGTGTAATGGCTCTCCTGGACACAGCGCGATGTCAACCCCCAATACCGGGAGAGACGAATCCTGTCTAACCGTCACTGCCTCCAAGTGCTTTGGGACTGCACCCAAAAACTACCTGTTTGCACGACTCTTTTGAGCCGTGGTAGGGTAGTAATCAAAGTGCAGTGGGAACACACTCGAGGCGAAGTGACAGTGTCAAGTCAGCGGACTAAGCTGTACTCATATCACCTGGGAACTGATAACTGATGATAGGTATAATACCAACCAACAGTTCCCGACGAGTCCTGTCCAGTGTACTCGTAACCTAACGAGCACCCGCATACTATCTCAAGTACGACGTACTGACGGCTGTGGGACAGACCGTCTCCCACGCTGGGATGAGAAGCGCATACGCTAGTCTACTCCGGAGTATCGATGCCCTGTCTCGATAGTCCAACGACTAGGGACCTGTATAAGGATGTGCTTATGGATTACCCAGCCCCCACGAGTGTGAGCGCCATCACAACGCTGGTAATCAAGCAAAGATCCTAAGGGCTCTACTAATATGTATATAAGCGATATGCTAAACGAAACACATGCACATATTGAAGTAGAGACAAACCAAGTAGCATACTACCATTTCGAGCAAGATTGTATATACAACTGTGAATATCCTAAGCTTCCATCAAGTAATATACAAACTAGTATGATACAGTAATAGCCTCTAGGGCATATACACTAACAAATCATTGATGAAGCCCATATGATTCTTGCTTGACTACCAGTTGTAGGGTGTTTTGCGTCACCCCATTGAGATGGGAATACGCATGCGCTTGTCAGGCGTACTACAGATTCCCTCTGCCTAGGGTAGGCTGGGGTTTATTGATTGTGGGGACCCGAATCTCCGGCAGCCGCGGGCTAAGCTGTCGTTAATTACCCCTCGCCTTTGGAGCGAGGGAATCTCCAATTAACGGGTTAAACTGGTCATGCGAACTCAATGTGCAGTGTTGTGTTTTGAAGGGGTTTTAGATATATCGGGGGCTCCACAGAGTTTTTACGGGGGTCCCGCTACCCGGATAGAGGGCTAGGGGTCAAAGGGTTTTAGATATGTGTGTGTGCATATATGTATATATATATACATATATATATATAAAGGAAAGGGCATCCATAGGATGCGTGGGAGAAGGAGCCAGCGCCACACGTGAGCGGCACGCGAGCACTTAGTCGCTCGGGCGCTGGTGGGAGCGCTTTAGGTGCTGGCGCTAGCGCCCCACGTGCCTGGCAAGTGGACGCTCGGGCGCTGGCGCTAGCGCTTTGGGTGCTGGCGCTAGCGCCCCACGTGCCCGGCACGCGGGCGCTCAGACGCTAGCGCTAGCGCTTTGGGCGTTAGCGCCCCACGTGCCCGGCACGCGGGGGCTCGGGCGCTGGCGCTAGCGCCCCACGTGCCAAGCACGTGGGCGCTCGAGCACTGGGCGGCAAAAAGGGACTTAGTCCCTGCACTGGGAGTTGTACTCCCAAAAAGAAATACTTATTATTTTTTGTGTGTGTGTGTGTCTATATTTTTTGAGGAGTTAAACTCCTAAGATATTTTTGGAGCTGATGAAGGGGCTTCAACCCTGAGTCCTGGATCTCCTCTAAAGTAGGATTTTCGGTGGTGGGTCTCCTTCTTCCTCCTCTGTTGGCCGGATCTTGAAGAACAAAAGGTATGAGATTTAAAAATCTCCCTCTTTTGAGATCTAATGGAAGATCTGGGCTCCCCTTTGTGGGTTTTGTGGTGAAAAACTATTTAGTTTTGGAAAAGAAAGAGTAAAACTCTTAATTTAATTGAAGAAGGTTTAGAACCTTGAGGAAGGAGAAGGAGGCACAAAAACCCTAAAGTTTTGAGAGAATGAAAAGTGTATTCTTTATTCATCATCATGTTACCTTATATAGGCTTACACATTTACATATAGCCCCTTGGGCTTTACAAAATGGCATTTTTCCCCTCCCATGCCTCATGTGCTCATTTCTTTTGCACATAAACCGTGGGCTTTACAAAAATTTGGCTTTATGCCCATTTTTCTTACATTCATTCACAAAAAATTACATCAAAATTATTTGTTACATGATTTTTATGTTGGCATGGGGAGACTGGCCGCGGGCTCGACTTGGGCATGGGCCCGCTTGACCTGGGCTTAGGCCCACCTGGCTTTGGGGTTGACCTTGATTTTGATTTGGTCAACCGGGGTGCAAATTTTGACCCCAACAAAGTCCCCCCCATCAATAAATGCACACCGCGCATATGAGTTGTGTGCATGAAATTGATGGATCTTAAAGCTGGACTTCGAGGTGGTACATCATTCCGGGGGCGGAGCATCCCTCGGGGAGCATGATTCCCGAGGATCGGAGCATCATTCCGATTTGCTGAGCATAATTCCTGGGTCGGAGCAAAATTCCGGGGATCGGAGCATAATTCCGGGTATCGAAGAATAATTCCGATGAGCGGAGCATGATTCCAAAGGGGTCGGAGCGTGATTCCGACGGGCTGCAGACATTTTGACCGAATCATAATTTCGATGCAGAGGTTGATTCCCAGGCGAAGCATAATTCCGACAGGGAAAGCAAATACTCTGAGGCGAAGCATGATTTCGACACGGGGTACATTCTGAGACGAAGCAAGATTTCGACGCAGAGCTTGTTAGTTAACTTGATTCCGAGACGGAGCTTAATTCTGACGGGGAGGTCGCTGGTTGATTTCGAGCCGAAGCATAATTCCGACAGGGAAGGTAGATACACCGAGGCATAGCTTTATTTCGACGCGGGGGACACTCTGAGACGAAGCATGATTCCGACGCAGAGCTTGTTGGTTGATTCCGAGCCGAAGCATAATTCCGACAGGGAAGGCAGATACACCGAGGCGAAGCTTGATTTCGACTCGGGGGACACTCGGAGACAAAGCATGATTCCGACGCAGAGCTTGTTGGTCGACTTGATTCCGAGACGGAGCTTAATTCCGACGAGGAGGTTGCTTGTTGACTTGATTCCTGGACGGAGCATAATTCCGACGAGGAGGTCGCTGGTTGACTTGTTTTCAGGACGGAGCATAGTTCCGACGTCGCTGGTTGACTTGATTCCAGGGCGGTGCATAATTCCGACGAGGAGGTCGCTTGCTGACTTGATTCCGGGGCGGAGCATAATTCCGACGAGGAGGTCGCTTATTGACTTGATTCCGAGACGGAGCATAATTCAGATGAGGAGGTCGTTGGTCGACTTGTCCCCGGCACGGAGTGTCACTAGTTTTTATGTAGAGGCTGATTCCTAGGCGAAGCATAATTCCGATAGGGAAGGTGGATACTCCAAGGCGAAGCATGATTTCGACACGGGGTACACTCTGAGACGAAGCATGATTCCGCCGCAGAGGTTGTTGGTTTGATTTTATTTGGGTTGACATCAGCATCGCTACGCTGGAATATGGTACCAGGAGCGAATCATCATTTGCCATGAGTGGATTTGAGGATTTGGTTTTGGTTTGGCATCTGCATCGCCACACTGGAATATGGTACCAGGAGCGAATCATCATTTGCGTTTGCTTATTAGGAAGCGATGGCTTAGGAGATAGGTTTTAGGTCCCTATCACCTAAGACTTTTCAATTTTATGAGCCGTAAGGGTCCCATAAAAGCATTTTCTCCCTACGAGTCGTAAGGATCCCGTAGGTGTATTTTCTCCTTAGGAGTCGTGGGGACTCCTAAGCGTGTTGCTCCTTTGTGAGTCATAAGGATCTCATGCGGGAATTTTCTTCTCACAAAATTGAGAGGACTTTGCGAGTGCATTTCATCTCTTTTTCACGAGTTTGCGCCCTTTCGGGTTTTCACAAAATCGCCGGCAGTCCTGCTGTTTTTACTCACGGAACCCTTTCGGGTTTTCATCCGTACCCATTTTGCTTATGGACATACCCTTTTTTTTTTAATTTCATCGCCGGTGGGACTTTGAATGTGGTCCCGCCGGTATTACTTGGGAGAGATTGGGATCCTTTTACACCCGTGGATTGTATACGGTTTTGCAGGATGTATGATCCAGACCGTAGGGCCGGAAAAATTTCGGGACTTTGTTGGCGTCTGCATCGTTGCACTGGAATATGGTACCAGGAGCGACTCATCATTCGCCGTTGGGGTATGGGATTTAGAATTTGGTTGGCGTATGCATCGCTGCACTGGAATATGGTACCAGGAGCGACTCATCATTCGCCGTTGGGGTATGGGATTTGGAATTTGGTTGGCGTCTACATCGCTACACTGGAATATGGTACCAGGAGTGACTCATCATTCGCTGTTGGGGTATGGGGTTTAGAATTTGGTTGGCGTCTGCATCGCTGCACTGGAATATGGTACCGGGAGCGACTCATCATTCGCCGTTGGGGTATGGGATTTGGAATTTGGTTGGCGTCTGCATCGCTACACCGAAATATGGTACCGGGAGCGACTCATCATTCGCCACTTGGGGATTTGGATTCTGGCCGGCGTCTGCATCGCTGCACTAGAATATGGTACCAGGAGCGACTCATCATTCGCCATTGGGACATTCAGAGTTTGGTTGGCGTCTGCATCGCTGCACTGGAATATGGTACCAGGAGCGACTCATCATTTGCCATTTGGGATTTGAGTTTGGAATTTGGTTAGCATCTGCATCGCTGCACTGGAATATGGTACCAGGAGCGACTCATCATTCGCCATTTAGAGGATTTTTTTTCCGCGATTGCTCTATTATTTCAGTTTTTCTTATCGCGAAGGTCACGATTGCCCTATCATTTCGGCTTTTTATTCACGGTTGCCCTATCATTTCGGCTTTATTTTTCATCTTTATTTTACTCGCTGATTTTTATTGCGAGTTGCCCCATCATTTCGGCTTTTCTTTTTATTCTTTTATTTACACATTTTTTTTATTTACATATTCTTACATTCCCAGTTTAACGACTTAGAGGTCGACTGTTTCCCAGTTTAATGACGTGGTGGTCGACTTTTTCAGAGAAAGGCAGATGGCTGAGAGAATCGGTTTCACGAAGGACTTCAGTCTCCGTTTGTATAAAGTTGGCAGTCGCAGCTTGACTGTTTACTAACATGCCTTTAGACAGTTCTATCTCTCCTGCCTTGTATTGTTTTTCGACCCAATGTTTGAAAACGAAGCAGTCCTCAATAGCATGACTTATCACTCTGTGATAGGGGCAGTATTTGGGGTCGTCAGTCATATTCTCTTCTTGCGGTCCTTTTGATTTCGGCAATTGGAGACCGTTTCTTAGGGCATTCTTGAATATTTTACGGACTTTGTCCCTTTTGAAGGAATAAACCTTATCCAGCTTCTCTTTCAGTGGAGCTTCTCCTCCCTCTCCGAACACTGGCTTCCGAGGCCGGTTGGCATTAGGCCCGCTCATCCCTTGCTTATTTCGGTCAGCCGAGGTGTTGAAAGATTCAGAATCGTCGGAATTTCCGCCTTTGCGATTATCATCCTTTCGGTTTCTCCAGGACCTATTGTTATTTTGGGAATCTGAGGAGGACTCCTACTTTGAACGCTCCAGCATCTGAACTTTCCTGGTCAGCTCTTGGAATGTTTTGAGACCCGCGGTGCATAGAAACGGGGCCATCCAATTGTTAAGATTTCCGACAAGGAGAAAATTATTTATTTGTTAAAAAAAAGAGAAAGCATGGGAAAAATGACTGACAGATTGGTCCTGCTCTATCGGCGGTTCACATTTGACGGAGAGATTGCGCCATCGGGTTATAAAATCCGTGTTGCTTTCGTTGTTCTTTAACTTGGTCCTTACGAGGTCGACAATGGTGATTTTATCGCTGACGCTTATGAATCTCTGCCGGAACAGAGACTCCATTTGGACGAAAGTTGTGACGGAGCCATCCGGTATGCTCGCGTACCAGTCGAAAGCAACATCGGTCAGGCTATTAACAAACTGGCGGAGGAGAAGCGCATCATTGCACCCAGTATTCCCGCATGAGGGTTTGAAGTGGGCAATGTGCTGATTCGCATTTCCCGTCCCATCAAATCTTCCGAATTTAGGGATGACATAGCCGCTAGGAAATTCTACCAGATCATACTGAGCAGGATATGGTCTCCCGCTACTGCTAGCATCTTTTTGCGCTTCGGTTTCGGCTACCAATGTTTTGACTTTGTTGGCAACCAAATCCATTATTTGATCTTGAGTTAGCGGGCTACTGTCATCGGTAGACAAGACATTTCCCGAGATAGGATGCGACTGACTTTCATGCGGTCTGCCCACCTTTGGATTTGAGGGAATAGGCACCGGCTGTCTCGGGACACCATTTCCCGGTTCATGAGCAGAGCGTTGCGCTTGATTGGGAGGCTGAGAGGCAAGTTGGGCCGTGAGTTATAAGACGACGCTTGTTAAGTCGTCAATTTTTGAGTAGAGCTTGGCCATCTCCTTGTCTTTGCTTCTGAGCTGTTTTCGGAGCTCTTGGAGAAGTTGCTGCTCTGTGTTCTAAGGATGGAAAATTGGCTCATCTTCGCTTTCCGAGCCCGACTCCTCATGAACCGAGGGCTCTCTCTGCTTATCAGCCTCACTGGAAGGGTCTTCATTACCTTCCAGAGGAGGCTGGTCTTGGAATGTGGCAGCCATATTCACACCAGATTGGATTTGAGATGCGGTGGCCCCATCCTTGCTTTTGCTGCGAAGGTTGTCGCTGGGACGCGTGCCTACCATGTAGACGGTGTGGATAACACATTCAGCCATTCTTTCATCACTGGCAGCTGGTTTCGCGGAGCGGTCCGGGCTTTGGAAATTCATAAATTTTAACATGGCCAGAGCCCTGGCCCTTTTGTTAGCTCTGTATCTGAGCCGCTTCTACCCCAGCTTCTCTGCCTTGAGCGCTGCCTTAAGCGCTTGGTAGGCTTCGGCTCTTCAGGAAGCCGCTATAGGCTAAGTGATAGGGAGGCTTAAGAAGACATCTGCCTGCGTGTCCGTCGAAGGTATCGCTTGGGCTTGCCCACGACGTCTGACAACTTCTTTTGTTCTGACGGCTTTGCCCCCAGCTGGGACCGTGGAGAGCTGTTTGAACACCGACTCGCGTTTAGGTTGGGGCGCCCTCGAGATCACCACATTTGGCTTTTTTCCTTTCGAGGCCGGTTTGTCGGTTACCGGAGATTGAAGAGCAGGGACGGCGTTAGCTGTCACAATCAGAATAGAGCAAAATGGTAGCAGTGGCTCCTCCTACTGTCGCCCGAGACTGGCCGGAAGGATCGTCCTGGAATCCATCTTCATCGTGTATGAGATGGGAGCCGTGTTGAGAGCTGAGCTGGTCCTTGGAGACATTTTTTTGCATCCGAAGATTGTAGTCGAAAGTCGTTAACCTGCAAATAGAAGCATGATTTCAGTACACGCAATCAATATATATGTTGATTGAGTTCGCATGGATATTTAACCCGAAATATGGGAGGAGAGATATGTCCCACAGGGGGTGCCAGAATCTGTAGGGTGTTTTTCGTCACCCCATTGAGATGGGAATACGCACGCGCTTGTCAGGCGTACTACAGATTCCCCCTGCCTAGGGTAGGCTGGGGTTTATTGATTATGGGGATCTGAATCTCCGGCAGCCGCGGACTGAGCTGCCGTTAATTACCCCTCACCTTTGGAGCGAGGGAACCTCCGATTAACGGGTTAAATTAGTCATGCGAACTCAATATGTAGTGTTGTGTTTTGAAGGGGTTTTAGATATATCGAGAGCCCCGCAGAGTTTTTACGGGGGTCCCGCTACCCGGATAGAGGGCGGGGGTCAAGAGGGCTAGCAGCCCCCTTGTAGGGTGCGGGGCTGCGGCCCGTTAGAAATTTTTTCTAACGGGAACCAAGTGGTGGAGTATGTGTGTGTGTGTGTGTGTGTGTGTGTGCATATATGTATATATATACATATATATATATATAAAGGAAAGGGCATCCATAGGATGCGTGGGAGAAGGCGACAGCGCCTCACGTGAGCGGCACGCGAGCGCTTAGGCGCTCGAGCGCTGGCGCTGGCGCCCCACGTACCCGGCACGTGGACGCCCGAGCGCTGGCACTGGCACCCCACGTGCCCGGCATGTGGGCGCTCGGACACTGGCGCTAGCGCCCCCACGTGCCCGGCACGCGGGCGCTCGGGCGCTGGCGCTGGCGCCCCACGTACCTGGCACGCGGGCGCTCGGGCGTTGGCGCTTTAGGCGCGAGCGCCCCACGTGCCCAGCATGTAGGCGCTCGGGCGCTCGGGCATTGGCGCTTTGGGCTCGGGCACTGGCGCTTTGGGCGTGAGCGCCCCACGTTCCCAGTACGTGGGCGCTCGGGCGCTAACGCTTTGGGCGCTCGGGCGCTGGGCGGCAAAAAGGGACTTGGTCTCTGCACTGGGAGTTGTACTCCCAAAAAGAAATACTTATTTTTTTTGTATATATATATATATATATATATATATATATATATATTGGAGGAGTTAAACTCCTAAGATATTTTTGGAGCTGATGAAGGGGCTTCTCCCTTGAGCCCCGGATATCCTCCAAAGTGGGATTTTCGGAGGTGGGTCTCCTTCCTTCTCTGTTGGCCGGATCTTAAAGAACAAGAGGTATGAGATTTAAAAATCTCCCCTTTTTTGAGATCTAATGGAAAATCTGGGCTCCCCTTTATGGGTTTTGTGGTGAAAAACTATTTATTTTTGGAAAAGAAAGAGTAAAACTCTTGATTTAATTGAAGAAGGTTTAGATCCTTGAGGAAGGAGAAGGAGGCACAAAAACCTTAGGGTTTTGAGAGAATGAAAAGTGTATTCTTTATTCATCATCATGTTGTTTTATATAGGCTTACACATTTACATATAGCCCCTTGGGCTCTACAAAAAGGCATTTTGCCCCTCCCATGCCTCATGTGCTCATTTGTTTTGCACATAAGCCGTGGGCTTTACAAACATTTGGCATTATGCCCATTTTGCTTACATTCATGCACAAAAATTACATCAAAATTATTTGTTACATGATTTTTATGTTGGCATGGGGAGACTGGCCGTGGGCTCGACTTGGGCATGGGCCCGCTTGACCTGGGCTTAGGCCCACCTGGCTTGGGGTTGACCTTGACTTTGACTTGGTCAACCGGGGTGCAAATTTTGAACCCAACACCAGCATTATGATGACGATCATATACGTGTGAGCTGTGTTGTCTATAAGTACATCCTTAAATGTCCCTAGTCGTGGGAGTATCGAGACTGGACATTGATATTCCGAAATAGACTAGTGTATACGTTTCTAGACCCCGACGAGGGGTGGTAGTCAGTCTCATAAGCCATTAGTGTTGTGTCACCTAAGATAGTATACAGGAGCTCACTGGATGTGAGTACGCTGGACAGACTCTCCGAGAACTTCTAGATGATATTATATCTATCGTCGGATGGAAGTTCTCAGATAGCATGAGTATAGATTATTCCTTTGATCTGAGATCGTTTTTTGTCTCGTGTGAGGGTTGTGAAGGCAATGGTTGAGGATTGTGAAGGCGATGGTGGATTTGGTGCTGGTGATAGGATTGAAGAGGAGATGAGGATGATGAGGGGGATGGGTCCATGGAATACGACCGCTATTTTTTTTAATTTTTATGCAAGTATTGGCGATCATTTACACGGTCGCCAATGCTATTATTTTAACTTTTTTAAAAATTTATTTCGAATGTATTAGCAACTGTATAAACAGTCGCTAATACGTTTATTAGCAACTACTTTTTTGTGACCGGATATTAGCGACCATACAAAATTTAGATGGTCGCTAATACCTATTTGCGGCCGTAAGCTAAGTATTAGAGACCGTTTTAGTACAGTCTCTAATATGCACAGTATCAAGTAGTGCCCATTTTAGGGGTTTCCCCTTCTTAGGGTGTTCGGTTTGGTCCTCCTTTTTCTAGGGTTTTATGTGTGATATTTATAGCATGTCTATAAGGGTTGATGTGGGTCCTCTACCATGTTTATTAGTTAAGATCCGAAGTTATGTGCGGGTTTTAGGTCTTATGAGGCCTCCAGGCCGAATGAATATATGGGTTCAGATCTAATAAATCAATTCAGTAAATTTATGCAATATCACACTTAGCGTGTCTATATCGGGAAGGTGCGCTTCTCGGTATAAATACGTTGCGGGGCTCGTCACGTCCCCGCGACAGTCTCCTGGGAAGCGGGACGTAACAAAAATTGCTCATAAATTAATAAATAGTATGATGTAATATGTCTCACCAATGTAGAAAATCACTACAAGAGCCATGTAAAGTGAAATATCTCTTATTTTAATTAAATAAATAGAAAAATAGGGTTTCGCTCGCCTCATCCAGCGTTTGGGGGTGAGGTCTGCCACCACTTTAAAAGGAGACGACAACCCTATTAAGCTCTTAGATAAATGTCTAATTGGCTAAAAAATATTTAAAGTTTGCTAACTTTAGCATACAAATACCCAATGTTTATTTTTTGACTTTTAAACACCTAAAGTTTCCAGACCTTAGCATTTTGCTACTTGGTATTAACTTGGGGTTAGAATATTCTTTTTCGATTCCTACGTGCTCCTCACATGACTTTTTTTTCTCTTTTACCTTTGGTAGTTAAAATGATAAAAGAGAGTTAACGTTAGGGTTAGTCTTTCTTCTTCTCAAATTCTTCAAACCCTAGCTTTCTCTCTGAAAGTGTGTCTTAGCACCACCACTAGGTTTATATAAGCATCAAGTATGCAATTTTAAAAATCTAGAGTGCTAAACTACAATAACCTAGAATCTAATTAGAGTATTGCGGTTTTCTAAGCATGAAAGCAAGTTCTATACTAAGTGAAGAGGGTTACAACCTTTGTAGACCAAGTCCTTCATTTCTAAAGCTTCAAGTAGTAGTCCCTAGAGCTTGCTTTGCAATCTTCGAGGCAGAAGATGATCCACCTTGAAGTCTCTCTAACTCAAGCTAATGCTTCACTAATCAAGTATTAGTGAAGCTAACAAGCTAAACTAATGAGCTAGATGAGTGTAGGTTGATGAAGTAGGATTTTGGCTCACTTTTAGAAATCAATTTCTCTTTTTATTTTCCAACTCAAGAAAAACTAAAGGAGGAAGAAGATAAACTTGGGTGAGTGAGAGAAAGTGTTATCCCAATGAGAGAGTGAACCATGAGTTAAAGATAAGGTTGTGGTTAGAAAATATCTTAGAGTAAAGCAAAAAATGAAAGATGGGTCATGGCTTCTACATGCTTCTACAAACATCCAAGCCATGCTCATTGTCCACCAATTTTTTATTTCCTCTTAACTATAAATATCCCCAATTATCTTTAAGTCATGTATGAGTCTCATACACCCATGTCCATTGTATCATCAAGCATGATACAATAATCCAATTATATATAAATATATATTTCATTATATAACAAGAGAAGAAAATCATTAGTGAGCTAATATTAGTTAATATATATATATATGCATATAACAAATATATTAATATATATTAAATTATTAAATCAACACTTGATTCAATAATCCGGTTATATCATATATAACCGACTAACAACATTTATATGTATAGCATATTATCAGATCAACACTTGATTTAATAACCCGGTTATATCACATATAACCGACAACTTTCAATATTCAATATCAAATCAACACTTGATTCAATAATTTAATCATATCATATATAACCGGCTAATATGAAATCTATATACATATAATAAATAATTGAATCAACACATGATTCAATAATCCGATTATATCACATATAACCTAACTGATATCAAATATCGTGAGATTAGAATACGGTATCACATACTCGTATTTAATCAAGCACCCGCACATATCTTTGTTCCCCTCCGAACACGGAGACGCGACCGCGCAGGTTCGTCTTGCCTGAAATTCGGGGGCAGATGCTAATTGGTGCTATCTGTCCACCTCTCCGAAGATGACAAGTTTATTTATGACACCATATATCGAAGGTTTAAACAGATGCGACCGATGTAGCAGACTTCGTCAGATTCGCCCTTGTTTGAGGGGGTTTTGATTGTGGGAACGCTCTTCCCTGCAGGCGCAAGTCCCTGCAGTTAATTACGCTACCGCATCGCGGTAACAACTTTCTCCTTCTCCAGATGGTCACTTCGTGTCGTGTGTGTTTGTTTTGTATTTGGTTGCCCGTGGATTGTATACAGAGACTAATTTATGTTGTCGCCCGTAGGGCGTGGACTAGTCCAAATCCGTATCTTTCTTAGATTTGGGTTTAAGAATACGTTAGCCTCATTTGAGACTAAGATCAACTTAAACGTTTATTAAGGATACGTTAGTCTAATTTTAGACTAAGATCAACTTAACGGGATCGTTTAGATCCAACAAGAGAGCAATTGGGCTCTACTGTTTAGTTTAATGACATTGCGGTCGATAATTAGTTTAAGGACATTACGGTCCATCGTTAGTTTAAGAACATCTCGATCCAATGTTAGTTTAAAGACACCGCAGTCGAGGTTAAGGACATCATAGTCCATGAGTTTAAGGACCCCACAGTCCAATATTAGTTTAAATACATCACGGTCGAGGTTAAGGACATCATAGTCCATGAGTTTAAGGACCCCACGGTCCGTAGTTTAGAGACGTCATAGTCTATGAAATGTATGGTTGTCGGGACCCGTCACCTCTTTGAAGACGTTGAAGAATTACAACGACAAATATCAAAGGAGTGAAGAGATGTACCCTTGAACCAAGGTGAATTAAGTGATCTGTAGTCCAATTTGGAACTAAGATCAATTAATTATATTATGAGCACAATGGCTCAGTTAAGTTTGAATTGAGAACTTATGGCCAGTTTGGGCTAAGTCCAATTAGATTTAAAATGTTGGCCATTTGTTGGACCATTAGACATTTGTCTGGGTTCAAGCCCACATTATTTAGCAATACTAAACAAGAGTTTAAGGGCTCTGATAATATTTCTATCTTTGACTGAGCATTAAACATTGTAGCTCTGAATTTTACTCAATTTTGAGATTCAGTTGAAGGGGAAATTTGCCTCTGGAAAATTAGCCAATTTGGCTAAAAATAGTGTTAAACATTAGAGAACAACAGTGTTAAACACTGGAAATAAAACTCCCAAATTAGTGTTAAACACTAAAAGACAACAGTGTTAAACACTGGAAATACAATTCTCAATTTAGTGTTAAACACTGGAAATGAAGTTGTCAAATTAGTGTTAAACAATAGAGAGGAAAGGGGTCACGTGGGAACACGTGAGGGTACCCAAAGGTGGGACCAGATCCCCTTTACTTTATTCTGCAGATAAGTATTTAACACTTTTAGTTCTCATATCCATCACGTGCGGGCACGTGATGGGTACTCGTGCCCTGATTTATTAGAACATTCATTAGGGGTCACGTGGTAACACGTGAGAGCGCCCCAGTTATATTTTGCATTTGCTTTTGTTCTGATATAATGAGGGTCACGTGGGAGCACGTGAGGCATTGCCTCAGGGCTAATTCCTTCTCATTTTTGGGGATCTTTTCAGGGGTCACGTGGGGACATGTGGCTCTAATTCTTTACATAAATGGAGATCTTTCAAGTCTCTTTATTTTTAAGCATTAAATACTCTGTAGGGTTAAACCCTAATTATGATTTTGGAGGAATTAAATTCCTATTGTGAAAGAATTAAATTCTTATGTAGGGTTAAACCCTAATTTCTTTTTTAGAGGAATTAAATTCCCATATATGTAAAAGAATTAAATTCTTATATAGAGTGAAACCCTAATTTCATTTAGGAGGAATTAATTCCTGTAAATTTGAGAGAATTAAATTCTCAATTAGGGTTGAACCCTAGTTTTGTCATGAAGGAATTGAATTCCTGTGAGTTTTGAGAGAATTAAATTCTCATATAGGGTTAAACCCTAATTTCAAATCTTGGAGGAATTAAATTCCTGTGAATTTGGGAGAATTAAATTCTTTAAACTCAATTCTCTCTCTAAGTTTTGGATCTGCATGGCAGAATCTCAACCCGATGAGAATTAAATTCTCAACCTATAGGGAGATTTGCTTCTGCAGATCTTCAACCAGAGGAAGAACTAAGTTCTTCTTGCAGAAGAGTTAAACTCTTAGATTTGATAATTAAATTATCTTTTTGAGGTTTTGATCCCCTTTCTTTTCTCACCTAGGGTTTTCTTTGTTGAGAATTAGATTATCCTTTCTTTTCTCTCTGCTATTTGCGTTTAGAAAGTTTCAAGATCCAAAATTCTATATCTCCAAAAAAATTCTTCCTCTCTTCTCTTCTTGGCTCCTATTTATAGGAGAAGGAAAAGAATCAATTTGTTTAGTAAATCTCTCCTTAAAAGATTTTGTTTGTTTTCATAACTAATGTGATATTTTAGATCACTCAGTGAATTTTATTCACCATTGGATTTTCAATCCAAAAGATATTCTGTTTGTTGTTTCTGGTGAAATTTAGGGAAATCTTTCCTTGGCTAAAATCTTTCCATAAATTGGTGATTTTTAATCACCCTTGGATTTTTAATCCGACGGTTCCCCATAATCCTTTTTCGTTTGGAAAGATTTAGAAATACTTTCCTAGTTAGGATTTTTGATTTCCCTTAATTAGAATTTAATTCTATCAATTTATAAGGCTTTCAAAGCCTATCACGTGTTGGCACGTGACCCCTACTCCTTCATAACTTTAATTCTGTCTTTTAATTGGGCTAAAGACCATCACGTGTCAGCACGTGACCCTTGGTCATGTGTGAGCACGTGACGCTCCATTGGATTCTTTTCTTAGCCATTTGTTTATACTTTTTCTTGACAGAATTTAGTTCTGTAAAGACATCAAGTGTCAACACGTGACCTTTGGTCACGTATGAACACGTGATACCTCATTGAGGTAACTCCTGATTTTTGATCAGGGAACAAATGCCCCCACAGCGTTGCTCTCACGTGTCTGCACGTGAGTGCAACGCTGTCACTTTTGTGACCATTGGATCCATCTAGGGAATAGGGGAGATGAAACGTTTTCCATCACATCCTATAAATGCCAGTGTCCTTTCAGAAGCGCCTCCACTTTGCTCATCTTCTTCCATGCAAACTTTTTCCTTTTGAGAATTTAATTCTCCTTTCTCAGAGCTTAGTTCTCTATTATGTACGTGCAGTGCCGCTTTATCTTCCAATCAAGGCTTGTGCTCACGTGTTGTGCATGCGGGGCTCTGCTTGATGGGGGCGTTTCATTTCCCTGATCTGATTTCAATGCGCCATTGCTTTTCATTTCCAATGCTCTCCCATTTTTTCCGGGTTTTGAGAGTAGTTCCACTATGCACAACATTTTTTGTGCATAACATTAAATGCTCCCCTTTATAACCTGAAGCCATAGTTTTCTTTCTCTCTTCACAGAGAAATCCATTTACAACTTAGGGTGATTTATCTTGAAGAAACAATTAAGTGTTATGGCTTGCAACCGCCCCCATGCTCGTCGACAACTATGGGAGGTACCTGTTGAGGAGATGATTCATCGCTTTGTTGCGCGACTAGTGGATCCCCTTCTCACTGACGCCGAGTGTGACGCGGTGATGCATGAACTTCTGATCCGTAAGGGGTCCCCTCTTCCAATGGGATCCATTTGGCTCCGGAAGATTCTTCTTGCCGTGCTCGCTGACATCCCTCCTCACCCTGCGGAGATGACTTCGGCGATCCTTGATGCGGCAGAGGACAAGCTCGAGTGCTTCACGAGGCTTGTCTAATCACTCAAGCTCTGAAGGATCATTCAGTTCATATACTGAGTCAGATACGGGCCCGACGGGCTGTCATGTCTGCTTTCGCTGATGAGCACGGCTTCAACCGATGGGGAGCGACTCCTCGTGAAAACCGTCGTTTTGACGTGCTGGAGAAGGCGGAGAGGGAGCTGGAAAATTTTGTGTTTTGCTTTGTTAACCCTTGAATTTCCGATCCCTTGTTTGGTGATTTTTTCCCAGTAGTGTAGTATGTTTAAATCAATGTACTCCTTTTATCATTGGCGGTTTGCATGCTTTCTGTTGAATTTTCATGTTTGTCGGATACTCGTACATGCGTCTTGCTTGCGTAAATGAGCTGCATATTTTTCTCATGGGAATTTTCTTTAACTGCGAGCACCATCGTTATATTACATGCACATCAGTGCCTCGGGTAACATTTCCTTTTAGAAATTCATACAGTTGCAAATGCGTGCTTGATAGGATATAGATCAGAAACTTTCCTTGTTATTTTCCATATCGGGTGGTTTGTGCTGGTTTTAGATCGAGTATTGTCGTCGAAGGGAGGCTTGTTTATATATAGTCTTGAGTGTACGCGCCTTCCTTCAGAGGTTGTGTCCGCGAAGGCGAGCTTACGGGGTCTAATTGAGCGGTGTGCGGAGAATATGATATCATGTGAGAAGAGGCTCAGCCGCAAGTTTTAAGAGAGGGAGCCGGCTTCTAAAGCGCTGAGGGAGCTTCAAGCCAACCTTATGGCTAAGGCCAATAAAACGTATGAACTATGACGAGTGCTTCAAGAGGCCATCAAGGAGGTGGTAGCCATCGATAAAGTCGCCGTGTTCACTCGTGAAATGGTTGAGGCCCATAAGGCTACTAAATAAGAGCTTGAAGGCCGGCTTGCCTCATACCAGGCCCAACAAGCTCAGGCGGAGGCCCGTCTTTTGGCGATATTGAATTATGAAGGCGAGGCTCAGCGAAAAAGGGATGAACTGGAAAATCTGCTAAATCGCCCGCTGACTTGAAGAATTGTATACATATTTTTTTATTCTTCCTTTGTACATACTCCTGAATAAGAGTATATTTTTTTGTTCTTTCACGAATTGTACTTTGTATTCATTTTGATTCATGAATAAAAGACATGTTTTTCTTCACAATGGTGTGTCCCTTTTTATTGAATGTATTCTGTGGATAGTCTATCTCGATCTCTTTGCAGGACAACGATGGCTTAGGATTCAGGGTTAAGATCTGCCTCCTAAGACATTTCAACTTTATGAGCCGTGAGGGTCTCATAAAGAATTTTCTCCCTACCGGTCGAGAGGATCCCGTAGGTGTAATTTCTCCTTAAGAATCGTGAGGATTCCTAAGTGTGTTTTCTCTTGAAAGTCGTAAGGATCTCACAAAAGAATTTGCTCCCTTACGAGTCGTGAGGACCCGCAAGTGATGGGTGAAGTTGCCCTTATCCGCATTTCACGGAGTCGGGAGTTGCTTTGGATGCTTCCCACGGGTTCACTGCCGTGTTCTGCGAGGACCAGGCTCCGCTCTGGACGTTTCCCACGGGGTCAGAGTTGACATTATCCGCGTTCCACGTGATCAGGAATTTTACTCTAGATGCTTCCATGGGTTCACTGCCGTGTTCGGCGAGGACCAGGCTCCGCTCTGGATGCTTCATACGGGGTCAGAATTGACATTATCCGCGTTCCACATGACCAGGAATTTTGCTCTGGATGCTTCCCATGGGTTCACTGCCGTGTTTGGCGAGGACCAGGCTCCGCTCTGGATGCTTCACACGGGGTCATTGCCGTGTTCTGCGAGGACCAGGATCCGCTCTGGACGTCTCCCACGAGGTCAGGATTGACATAAGCTGCGTTCCACGTAGCTAGGAATTTTGCTCTGGATGCTTTCCACGGGTTCACTGCCGTGTTCGGCGAGGACCAGGCTCCACTCTGGATGCTTCACACGGGGTCATTGCTGTGTGCTGCGAGGACCAGGATCCGCTCTGGACGTTTCCCACGGGGTCAGGATTGACATAAGCCGCGTTCCACGTAGCCAGAAATTTTGCTCTGGATGCTTCCCACGGGTTCACTGCCATGTTCTGCGAGGACCAGGCTTCGTTCTGGATGTTTCACACGGGGTCATTGCCGTGCTCTGTGAGGACCAGGATTCGCTCTGGACGTTTCCCATGGGGTCAGGATTGACATTATCCGCGTGACCAGGAATTTGGCTCTGGATGCTTCCCACGGGGTCATTGCCGTGTTCTGCGAGGACCAGGCTCCACTATGGATGCTTCATACGGGGTCATTGCCGTGCTCTGCGAGGACCGGGATCCGCTCTGGACGTTTCCCACGGGGTCGGGATTGATATAAGCCGCGTTCCACGTAGCCAGGAATTTTGCTCTGGATGCTTCCCACGGGTTCACTGCCGTATTCTGCGAGGACCAGGCTCCGCTCAGGATGCCTCACACGGGGTCATTGCCATGCTCTGCGAGGACCAGGATCCGCTCTGGACGTTTCCCATGGGGTCAGGATTGACATAAGCCGCGTTCCACATAGCCAGGAATTTTGCTCTGGATGCTTCCCACGGGTTCACTGCCGTGTTCTGCGAGGACCAGGCTCCGCTCTGGATGCTTCACACGGGGTCATTGTCGTGCTCTGCGAGGACCAGGATCCGCTCTAGACGTTTCCCACAGGGTCAGGATTGACATAAGCCGGGTTCCACGTAACCAGGAATTTGCTCTGGATGCTTCCCACGGGTTCACTGCCGTGTTCTGTGAGGACCAGGCTCCGCTCTGGATGCTTCACACGGGGCCATTACCGTGCTCTGCGAGGACCAGGATCTGCTCTGGACGATTCCCACGGGGTCAGGATTGACATAAGCCGCGTTCCACGTAGCCAAGGATTTTGCTCTAGATGCTTCCCACGGGTTCACTGCCGTGTTCTGTGAGGACCAGGCTCCGCTCTGGATGCTTCACACGGGTCAGGATTGACATAAGCCGCGTTCCACGTAACCAGGAATTTGATCTGGATGCTTCCACGGGTTCACTGCCGTGTTCTGTGAGGACCAGGATCCGCTCTGGACATTTCCCACAGGGTCAGGATTGACATAATCCGCGTTCCACGCAACCAGGAATTTTGCTCTGGATGCTTCCCACGGGTTCACTGCCATGTTCTGCGAGGACCAGGCTCCACTCTGGATGCTTCACACGGGTTCACTGCCGTGCTTTGCGAGGACCAGGATCCGCTCTGGACGTTTCCCACGGGGTCAGGATTGACATAAGCCGCGTTCCACGTAACCAGGAATTTGCTCTGGATGCTTCCCACAGGTTCACTGCCGTGTTCTGCGAGGACCAGGCTCTGCTCTGGATGCTTCATATGGGTTCACTGTCGTTCTCTGTGAGGACCAGGATCCGCTCTGGACGTTTCCCACGGGGTCAGGATTGACATAAGCCGTATTCCACGTAGCCAGGAAGGGTTGACTTTATCCGCATTTCACGGAGTCGGGGTTTGACTCTCGGTCATCTGTGCACCGCCAAGTCATGGAACTGGGAGCTGTCGCTGTTCCGCTTTGCTTGATGTTGTGTCTGTTGTAATGAAACGAATGTTGAGATGATCTCTGGGCTATCTGTGAACCGTTGAGATTTGGCTTCTTCTTCTGATGAAAACCTGGGGAGGAAAGGTGTGATTCCCTCTTTGTTTGCGCCCCTGGATTGTACACAGGGATTGATGTGATGTCACATGTAGGGCATAAATTTCTCATATATATTTTTCATTTCTTTCCGCGATGCTCAATCATTTCAGCTTTTATATCGCGAAGGTCGCGATTGCCCAATCATTTCGGCTATTTTTCGCGGTGCCCAATCATTTCGGCTATTTGTTTTATTTTTTTTACTCGCTGCTTTTTATTGCGAGTTGCCCAATCATTTCGGCTATCTTGCATGCGTACATTTTTACTTGCTGATTTTGTTGCAAGTTGCCCCATCATTTCGGCTATTTCGTATGCATGTGTGGCTTGCTGGCTTTTTGCTGCAAGCTTGGATTTAGACACCGATTTCGGCATCAACACCGCTACAACTGGGATATCGCCAGGAGCGAATCATCATTTGCCTCTGTCGATGTCGAACAAAGGTGGCTTAGCAAACAGGGTTAAGATCCTGTCGACTAAGGCTTTTGACTTTATGAGCCGTAAGGGTCTCATAAAGGTATTTCTCCCTACAAGTCGTGAGGATCTCGTAGGTGCGTTTTCTCCTTAGGAGTCGTGAGGATTCCTAAGTGTGTGTTCTCCTATAATTCGTAAGGATCTTACAAGAGTGTTTTCTCCTTATAAGTCGAGAGGACTTACAAGGACTGTTCACCGTATAGGCATATCCCTAGTCACGGATGGGACTTCGTTAGGAAAATGTTTATTCGCGCCCGTGGATTGTATACAAGGGTCAGCATTGAGCCGCTTGTAGGGCAGTATCGGAGGTTGTGAGGGCTGCTTAAGAACAGGTTCAGATCTCTGTAGCTTAAGACTTTTGAATCTTATGAGCCGTGAGGGTCCCATAAGAGGGTTCTCCTAATGAGTCGTGAGGATCTCGCAAGTGTAATTTCTTCTTAGGAATCGTGGGGATCCCTAAGTGTGTTGCTCCCTTGTGAGTCGTAAGGATCTCACGTAGGTGTTTTCTCCTTGCAAAGTCGAGAGGACCTTGCAAGTGTCTTTCAACGAGATTGTGCCCTTTCGGGTTTTCACAAAACTCGCCGGCAGCCCTGCTGTTTTTACTCAAGGAGCCCTTTCGGGTTTTCGTTCGTGCCCATTTTGCTTATGGACATACCGTTTTCTTTTTTTTCTTTTTTTTTATTCTAACGAGATTGCGCCCTTTCGGGTTTTCACAAGACTCGTCGGTAGCCTGCTGTTTTTACTCATGGAGCCCTTTCGGGTTTTCATCCGTGCCCATTTTGCTTATGGACATACCGTTTTTCTTTCTCTCTCTTTTTTTTATTCTTTTTTTTTGTATTAGCTTTGGGATGCTGCAATCCACTGTGGTTTATCGACATCTCGGTCAACGGCTAGTTTCAGGACATAGTGGTCCGTTGTTAGTTTAGGGACGTTTCGGTCCGTCGTTAGTTTAAGGATGTTTCAGTCCATTGTTAGTTTAAGAACGTTTCGGTCCGTCGTTCGTTTAAGGACGTTTCAGTCCGTTAGCCGGCCACTACTTATAGAGTTTGGGCTTAGGAAGATAGCGAGCGGACATAGGCGTCGTCATCTATCGTTGACCTAGGCCGTGACTCGTCAGGCGTAGTATTTTTTCAGGAATCGACCGTTTATTGGCCGGAAAGGTCTTTCACCATGCATGTCCATGAGTAGGTAGGCTCCACCCTGGTAGACCTTGTCTAGGATATACGGGCCTTCATAGTTCGGTTCGAATTTCCCCCGTTTGGCACGATTGGGGATCATAGGTCTTTTGACCACTAGCACGAGTTCGCCTTGGCGGAATGTCCTTAGCCTAGTCAATCTTCCGTAGGAGCGCGTCATCTTTGCTTTATAAGCCTCCAGATTTTGTTGCGCCATGAGCCGGGTTTCATTGAGGGCGTCGAGCTCCTCAAGCCGAAGGTGAGCATTCTCTTCGTCAGTTACCTCGTAATGAACTGCCACTCGTAGAGAGGATAACTCTATATCGAACGGGAGTACCGCTTCTGTACCGAATACCAATGTGTACGGCGTTGTGTTCGTGGCCGTTTTGAACGTAGTTCGATACGCCCAGAGAGCTTCATGCAGTCTCTCGTGCCGGTCTTTCTTATTTCGTGACACCGTCTTCTTCACAATCTTCGTCAAGGTCTTGTTGAAAGCCTCAGCTAGACCATTAGCTCGGGGATTATAAACTGAGGAGTATCTCCAGTCTATGTTGTGCTGTTGTGCAAAGCGGATCTTGTGGCTTCTATAGGCTGGCCCATTATCGGAGATGATCCGTCGCGGAGTACCGAACTGATAAATAACGTGTGTCTTGAAGAAATGGAGGATATTCTCCGTCTTTACCTCCCTCAGCGGTACTGCTTCTGCCCATTTGGAGAAGTAATCAGTTGTTGCCAAAATGAATCGATGTCCTTTGGACGATGCTGGTTCGATGGGGCCGATTATGTCAGTTCCCTACATTTTGAACGGCCAACTAGCCACCGTTGGATGTAGTGGATTTGGATGCTGATGGATAAAGTCCCCATAGATCTGGCACGAGTGGCATTGCTTCGCATACTCAAGGCAGTCCTGGATCATCGTGGGCCAATAATAACCCATCCATTTGATCTTCAGCTTCATCTTCGTCCCGGCTTGGTGAGAACCGCAGAGTCCATCGTGAGTTTCTTGGACGACTCTTTTTTCTTCTTCATGTCCCAGGCATCTTAGCCACAAAGAATCAAATGACCTCTTGTACAGAGTATCGTTGACGAAGGCGAAAGATAGGGCTCGCTTCATGAGCTGATGTTTTGAGGACGCATCTTCAGGCGTTCGACGGGATTTGAAGTAGTCTATAAAGACTTCTCTCCAATCTTCAACCTTTTCTTGGTCTTTTACTTGTAGAGCCATTTGCTCGGTCGCTCCCTTTTCCTTAGACGACTCCGGAGATATTTCTGCCGGTGCAAGAACCCGACGGCTTTGTACCACGATTCTTACGTCATCGAGGTTTTCGTCAGCCAGTTCTTTAGCAAGCTTGGCTAATGCATCCGCTTTGCTATTTTCCACACGCGGTATGCTTTCTATGGTGTAGGAAGGAATTTGAGTCAGCAGTTGCTGTACTCTCTCGCCGTACTTCACCAACTCTGGCTTGCACGTTTGGTAGTCGCCGTTTACTTGACTAATGACCAGTTTAGAGTCTCCGTATATGAGGAGGTCTTTAATCCCCATGTCGATGGCGATCTCGAGACCTGCTATCAAGGCTTCATACTCGGCTTCATTATTTGTCCTCGGCTCTGTTAAGGAGAAGGCAAAGCGCATTATCCCTCCTTGTGGAGTTACGAAGATGAGGCCTACCTCTGATTTGATTATGGGGGTGTTTTGTTTGCGCTTCTTCGTGGAGGATGCTCCATCGAAGTAAAGTTCCTACCGGGTATCACTTCCGTCGATCGTGTCAAATGCATGTTCGTCTGGCAGTTCACAATTCAAAGGAGAATCGGCAGGTATCGGATGCTCAGCAAGGAAGTCGGCGATGGCCTGGCCCTTCACTGCCTTAAGAGACTGATAAGTTATTGAGAACTCCATCAAGAGCAAGGCCCACTTAGCGAGCCTCCCCGTCAATACGGCCTTTGACATCAAATACTTGAGAGGATCCACCTTCGATATGAGACGGACTTCATGCGCCAATGCATAATGCCTGAGCTTTGTTATCGCGAAGATCAATGCCAGGCAGTGTTTTTCGATGAGGGATTAGTTGTTTTCTGCCCCCAATAGAACTCAACTCAAATAGTAGAGGGCTCTCTCCTTCCCTTGGTCATTCTCTTGTGGCCATAATGCGTCTAAGGAACCTTCAAGGGCGGTTGTATACAGAATGAGAGGCTTTCCCTTGACCGGGGCAGCCAGCACTGGCGGGTTCTGCAGGTATTGCTTGATTTCGTCCAGCGCGCTTTGGTATTTGCGGTCCCAGACAAAATGGGTTCCTTTCTTCATCAGGTGGCTGTAAGGACGACACTTGCCTGAGAGATTGGCTATAAATCACTGAATATACGCGAGCTTCCCTTGGAGAGATCACAATTGCCTGAGAGTCTTTGGCGGGGGCAATTCCATAATCCCCTTGATCTTTGACGGATCCATCTCGATACCTCGGTGTCGGACGATGAATCCTAGGAATTTTCCCGAGGAAACTCCGAACGTGCATTTGAGAGGGTTCATCTTCAAGTTGTATTGCCAGAGGCGTTGAAATGCGATCTTCAGATACTCTAGATGTTCCTCGTATGATTTGCTTTTCACCATAAGGTCGTCGATATAGCATTCGACGATTTTATGTATGAGGTCATCGAAGATCTTCATCATGGCCCTCTGATAGGTGGCACCATCATTCTTTAGACCGAAGGGCATCACCTTGTAGCAGAATATACCCAAAGGGGTCCGGAAAGCGGTATGCTTCTGGTCCACGAGATGCATCTTAATCTGATTGTATCCTGACGAGCCGTCCATGAAGGAGAAAACTTCGTGAGTGGACGTATTGTCTATCATTAGCTCGGTGACCGGTACTGGGAAGTCGTCTTTCGGGCAGGCTTTATTGAGATCCCGAAAGTCCACACATATGCGCACTGTCCCATTTTTCTTCATCACCGGGACGATGTTGGCGATACAGTCAGGATACTGAACCTCTTGAATGAAGCCAGAGTCGATTAGCTTCTTGACCTCGGCGTTAATGCTCATCTCAAGCTCGAGCCGCATTCTTCTCGGCGCTCGTTTGATTGGCTTAGTGTTCGGGGATATTGCCAATTTGTGGACAGCAATGTCTGGATCTAGTCCTGGCATCTCGGAATAGTTCCATGCGAAACAATCTTTATGCTGCATGAGCACGTCTTTTAGCATAGCCACCCTTTCTTCAGACAGCAGCTCACTGACGAATGTCGGCCGTGGATCACTTGTCGTCCCCAAATCAATTTTCTTGAGATCATCTGCAGTGGTATGTATTCCATCTTCTAGCTCTTTCGGCGCCGGTGGAAACTCTGAGATTACCTCATCATCGTTGTTTTCGAAGCACCAGGAGAGGTCATTCGTATTCATGGGCTCTTCTTTTGATAGCGTAATAACGTGACAGGTACGAGCTCGCTTCCAAGACTGATGTTGATCTGGTTCTACACTATGTAGGGTGTTTTTCGTCACCCCATTGAGATGGGAATACGCGCACTTGTCAGGCGTACTACAGATTCCCCATACCTAGAGTAGGCCGGGGTTTATTGATTGTGGGGATCCGAATCTCCGGCAGCCGCGGACTAAGCTGCCGTTAATTACCCCTCGCCTTTGGGCGAGGGAACCTCCGATTGACGGGTTAAACTGGTCATGCGAACTCAATGTGCAGTATTATGTTTTGTTTTGGAGGGGGCTTGGATATATCGGGTGCCACGCAGAGTTTTTACGGGGGTCCCGCTACCCGGATAGCGGGCTGGGGGTCAAGAGGGCTAGCAGCCCCCTTGCAGGGTGCGGGGCAGCGCCCCGGCCCAAAAATATTTTTTGGGAGGGAGAGTGTTGTAGAGTATTTGTGTGTGTGTGTATTTATATATACATATATATAAAAAAAGAAAGGTAAAGGGCATCCAAAGGATGCGTAGGGTCAGCGCCTTGAACGCTGTGCGCTTAGGTGCTGTGCGCTCAGGCGCTAGTGCGCCACGTGTCGGCACGTGGGTACTTTGCGCTGGAGCGCAAGCATGCCACGTGTCGGCATGTGGGCGTTTTGCGCTGGAGCGCAAGCGCGCCATATGTCGGCACGTGGGCGCTTTGTGCTTGCGCTGGGAGCTTGAGCACAAGCGCGCCACGTGTCAGCACGTGGGCATTTTGCGCTTGAGCGCAGGGCGCTGGAGCGCAAGCTCGCCATGTGTCGGCAGGTGGGCGCTTTGCGCTTGAGCGCAGGGCGCTCGAGCGCCAGCGCGCCATATGTCGGCACATGGGCGCTCTAAGCTAGCGTGCTACGTGTCGGCACGTGGGCGCTCGGCGCTTGGGCGCCGGCGAGAAAAATGGGCTTTTAGTCCCAGAACCAAAAGCTATGCTTCAGAAAGGAAATATTTATTATATATATATATATGTATGGAGTTAAACTCCTAAGATGTTTTGAAGCTGATGAAGGGGGTTCTTCTTCTTCCTCCTGTTGTTTGGACGGATCTTGAAGATCAAGAAGTAGGAGATTTTAAAAATCACTCCGTTTTGAGATCTGATGGGAGATCTGGGTTCCCCTTTTTGGGTTTTGTGGTGGAAAACTACTTAGTTTTGGAAAAAGAAAGAGTAAAACCCTTGATTTAATTCAAAAGAAATGAGAAGGTTTAGAACCTTGGAGAAGGAGTAGGAGGCACAAAGAACCCTAGTTTTTTGGGGGAATGAAAAGTATTACTTTATTCATCATCATGTTGCCCTTTTATAGGCTTACATATTTACATATAGCCCCTTGGGCTTTACAAAAATGGTATTTTGCCCATCCCATGGCTCATGTGCCATTTCATTTTTGCACATAAGCCATGGGCTTACAAAATATTGACTTTATGCCCATTTTGCATACATTCATGTATAAAAAATTACATGAAAATTATTTATTACATGATTTTGTTGTTGGCATGGGGAGGCTGGCCGCGGGCTCGACTTGGACATGGGCCCGCTTGACCTGGGCTTGGGCCCACCTAGCTTAGGGGTTGACTTTGGCTTTGACTCGGTCAACCGGGGTGCAAATTTTGACCCCAACAAAGTGCCCCCCATCAATAAATGCACACCGCTCATTTGAGTTGTGTGGATGAAATTGATGGATCTTGAAGCTGGACTTCGAGGTGGAACATCATTCCGGGGGCGGAGCATCCTTCGGGGAGCATGATTCCCAGGGATCGGAGCATCATTCTGATTTGCGGAGCATAATTCCAGGGTCAGAGTATCCCTCGGAAGGGTGGAGCATGATTCCAAGGATCGGAGCATCATTCCGAAGAGAGGAGCATGATTCCAAGGATCGGAGCATCATTCCGAAGGGCGGAGCGTGATTCCAGGATTCAGAGCATCATTCCGAAGAGCGGAGCATGATTCCACGGATCGAAGCATCATTCCGATGAGCGGAGTATGATTCCAAGGATTGGAGCATCATTTCGAAGAGCGGAGCATGATTCCAGGGGTTCGGAGCATCATTCCGAAGAGCGGAGCATAATTCCAGGATTCGGAGCATCATTCCGAAGAGCGGAGCATAATTCCAGGATTCGGAGCATCATTCCGAAGGGTGGAGCATGATTCCAAGGATCGGAGTATCATTCCGAAGAGCGGAGCATGATTCCAAGGATCGGAGCATCATTCCGAAGGGCGGAGCGTGATTCCAAGGATCGGAGCATCATTCCGAAGGGCGGAGCGTGATTCCAGGATTTGGAGCATCATTCCGATGAGCGGAGCATGATTCCAGGGATCGGAGCATCATTCCGATGAGCGGAGCATGATTCCAAGGGTTCGGAGCATCATTCCGAAGAGCGGAGCATAATTCCAGAATTCGGAGCATCATTCCGAAGAGCGGGGCATGATTCCAGGGGTTCGGAGCATCATTCCGAAGAGCGGAGCATAATTCCAGGATTCGGAGTATCATTCCGAAGAGCGAAGCATAATTCCAGGATTCGGAGCATCATTCCGAAGGGTGGAGCATGATTCCAAGGATCGGAGCATCATTCCGATGAGTGGAGCATGATTCCAAGATTCGGAGCATCATTCCGAAGAGCGACAGACATTCTAACCGAAGCATAATTTCAATGCATAGGTCGATTCCCAGGCGAAGCATAATTCTGACAGGGAAGGCAAATACTCCGAGGTGAAGCATGATTTCGACACGGGATACATTCTGAGATGGAGCTTGATTCCGGCGCAGAGCTTGTTGGCTTACTTGATTCTGAGACGAGGCATAATTTCGACAGGGAAGGCAGATACACCGAGGCGAAGCATTATTTCGACACGGAGTGCACATTCTGAGACGAAGCATGATTCCGACGCAGAGCTTGCTGGTTGACTTGATTCTGAGGCGGAGCATACTTCCGACGAGGAGGTCGTTGGTTGATTCCGAGCCGAAGCATAATTCCGACAGGGAAGGCAGATACACCGAGGCGAAGCATCATTTCGACACGGGGTGCATTCTGAGACGGAGCATAATTCCGACGCAGAGCTTGTTGGTTGATTTGATTCCGGGGTGGAGCATAATTCCGGCAGGAAAGGTAGATATCCCAAGGTGAAGCATGATTTCGACACGGGGTAAATTCTGGGACGGAGCATGATTCCGCCGTAGAGGTTGTTGGTTTAATTTGATTTGGGTTGACATCAGCATCGCTACACTGGAGTATGGTACCAGGAGCGAATCATCGTTTGCCATGAGTGGATTTGAGGATTTGGCTTTGGTTTGGCATCTGCATTGCTGCACTGGAATAATGCCAGGAGCAACTCATCATTTGCCCCGGGAGGATTTGGGAATTGGATTTTGTTTGGCATCAGTATCGCTACACTTGAATATGGTACCATGAGCGAATCATCATTTGCGCCTGCTTATCAAGAAGCGATGGCTTAGGAGACAGGTTTTAGGTCCCTATCACCTAAGACTTTTCAATTTTGTGAGTCGTAAGGGTCTCACAAAGTATTTTCTCCCTACGAGTCGTAAGGATCCCATAGGTGTATTTTCTCCTTAGGAGTCATGGGGACTCCTAAGTGTGTTGCTCCTTTGTGAGTCGTAAGGATCTCACGCGGGAATTTTCTCCTCACAAAGTCGAGAGGACTTTGTGAGTGCATTTCATCTCTTTTTCACGAGTTTGCGCCCTTTCGGGTTTTCACAAACTCGCCGGCAGTCCTGCTGTTTTTACTCACGGAGCCCTTTCGGGTTTTCATCCATGCCCATTTTGCTTGTGGACATACCTTCCTTTTTTTCTTCTTCTCTTTTTTTTTGTTTTTCCTTTTTTTTGAATCTTCCCTGCCGGTGGGACTTTGAATGTGGTCTCGCCGGTAGGGCTTGGGAGAGATTGGGATTGTTTTACGTCCGTGGATTGTATACGGTTTTGCAGGATGTATGATCCAGACCGTAGGGCCATAAAAATTTCGGGACTTTGTTGGCGTCTGTATCGCTGCACTGGAATATGGTACCAGGAGCGACTCATCATTCGCCACTTGGGGATTTGGATTTGGAATTTGGATAGCATCTGCATCGCTGCACTGGAATATGGTACCAGGAGCGACTCATCATTCGCCATTGGGGTATGGGATTTGGAATTTGGTTGGCGTCTGCATCGCTACACTGGAATATGGTATCAGGAGCGACTCATCATTCGCCACTTGGGGATTGGGGAGCGATGGCTTAGGAGACAGGTTTAGATCCCTATCGCCTAAGGCTTTTCAATTTTATGGGCCGTGAAGGTCCCATAAAAGCATTTTCTCCCTACGAGTCGTAAGAATCCCGCAGGTGTATTTTCTCCTTAGGAGTCGTGAGGACTCCTAAGTGTGTTTTTCCTTTATGAGTCGTAAGGATCCCACAAAGGTTTGTTCTCCTCATGTATCGTGAGGACACGAGTGGGTCTTCTCAATGGAGCATAATTCCGAAGGCGGAGACCAGCCGCGTAACTGGTGATTACGGTGGGGCATGGGTATGATGAGAATTATTTTAGCCCATGGATTGTATACTATGGTCAACTTGGGGACCAACCGTAGGGCCGGGAGAATTTTGAGAAATTGGATTTTGGTTGGCGTCTACATCGCTACACTAGAATATGGTACCAGGAGCGACTCATCATTCGCCGTTGTTTTGTTTTTTTTGTTTTGTTTTTTGTTTTTTTTTGTTTGGTTTTTTTTGTTTTACCGCGATTGCTCTATCATTTCAGCTTTTCTTATCGCGAAGGTCGCGATTGCCCTATCATTTCGGCTTTATTTTTATTTTTATTTTTACTCGCTGATTTTTATTGCGAGTTGCCCCATCATTTCGGCTTTTCTTTATTTTTCTTTTATTTACACTTTTTTTTTGTTTATTTACATATATATTTTTTTTTACATTCCCAGTTTAACGACTTAGAGGTCGATTGTTCCCAGTTTAACGACGTGGTGGTCGACTGTTCCCAATTTAATGACGTGGTGGTCGATTGTTTTCAGTGAAAGGCAGATGTCTGAGAGAATCAGTTTCACGAAGATCTTCGATCTCCGTTTGTATAAAATTGGCGGTTGCGACTTGACTGTTTATTAACACGCCTTTGGACAGTTCTATCTCTCCTGCCTTGTATTGCTTTTCGACCCACTCTTTGAAGATGAAGCAGTCCTTAATGGCATGACCTATCACTCTGTGATAGGGGCAGTATTTGGGGTCGTCGGTCCTATTCGCTTCCTGCGGTCTTTTTGACTCTGGCAGTTGTAGACCATTCTTCAGGGCGTCTTTGAATATTTTACGGATTTTGTCCCTTCTGAAGGAATAGACCTTATCCAGCTTCTCTTTCAGTGGAGATTCTCCTCCCTCTCTGGACATTGGCTTCCGAGGCTGGTTGGCGCTAGGCCCGCTCATCCCTTGCTTATTTCGGTTAGCCGAAGTGTTGAAAGATTCAGAATCATCGGAGTTTCCGCCTTTGCGATTATCGTCCTTTCGGTTTCTCCAGGACCTATTGTTATTTTGGGAGTCGAAAGAGGACTCCCGCTTTGAGCGCTCCAGCATCTGAACTTTCCTGGTCAGCTCTTGGAATGTTTTGAGACCCGCGGTGCATAGAAACGGGGCCATCCAATTGTTGAGATTTCCGACGAGGAGACTGACATATTAGTCCTGCTCTATCGGCGGTTCGCATTTGACGGAGAGATTGGGCCATCGGGTTATAAAATTCGTGCTGCTTTCGTTGTTCTTGGGCTTGGTCCTTACGAGCTCGGCAATGGTGATCTTATCGCTGACGCTCATGAATCTTTGTCGAAACAAAGATTCCATTTGGACGAAAGTAGTAACGAAGCCATTCGGTATGCTCGCGTACCAGTCGAAAGCAACATCGATCAAGCTATTAACGAACTGGCGGAGGAGAAGCGCATCATTGCCCCCAGTATTCCCGCATGAGGCTTTGAAGTGGGCGACGTATTGATTCGCATTTCCCGTCCCATCGAATCTTCCGAATTTGAGGATGACATAGCCGCTAGGAAATTCTACCAGATCATACTGAGTAGGATATGGTATCCCACTACTGCTGATATCTTTTTGCGCTTCGGCTTCGGCCACCAATGTTTTGACTTTGCTGGCAACCAAATCCATGATTTGATCTTGAGTTAGCGGGCTACTGTCATCAGTAGCCAAGACATTTCCTGAGATAGGATGCGATTGACTTTCATGCGGTCCGCCCACCTTTGGATTTGAGGGAATAGGCACCGGCTGTCTCGGGACAACGTTTCCCGGTTCATGAGCAGAGCCCTGTGCTTGATTGGGCGGCTGAGAGGCAAGTTGGGCCGTAAGCCGTAAGACGACATTTGTCAAGTCGTCGATCTTTGAGTAGAGCTTGGCCATCTCCTTGTCTTTGCTTCTGAGCTGTTTTCGGAGCTCTTGGAGAAGTTGCTGCTCCACATTCTTAGGCTGGAAAGTTGGCTCATCTTCGCTTTTCGAGCCCGACTCTTCATGGACCGAAGGGTCTTTCCGCCTATCATCCTCATCGAGAAGGTTTTCATTACCCAGAGGGGGCGGCTGTTCTTGGGAAGCGGCAACCACATTCAAGCCAGATTGGATTTGAGATGTGGTGGCCCCGTCCTTGCTCTTGCTGCACGTGCCCACCAAGTAGACAGTGTGGACCACATACCCAGCCATTTCCCCATCTTCGTCGGGGTAACCCTGTTCTTCGAACCTCATGAGGTTCAGCCTAGCAGGAGCCCTAGCCCTTTTGTTGGCCTTATATCTGAGCCTTTTCTGCCTTAACTTTTCAATTTTAAGGGCTCGGCGGGCATCCATTTCCTGGGAAGCCGCCGTGAGTCGATTAGCGGGGAGCTTAGAGAAAACACCCGATCGAGCAGTTGTCAGGGGCACCGCCGGAGCATGCTCGAGAGGCCCTGTTGCTTTGTTAGTGTTGATGGCCTTGCCCCCAGCTGGGGCAGAGAGAGTCGTTCAAACACCGATTTGCGTTTAAGTTGGGCGCCTTCGAGACCACCACATTTGGCCTCTTTCCTTTCAAGACCGGTTTGTCTGTCACCGGGGCTTGAGGAGCTGGGATGGCGCTAACTGGCATGAACATAATAGAGCCAAATGGTAGCAGCGGCTCCTCCCATTATCGCCCGAGACTAGCCGGAAGGACCGTCCTGGGGTCTATCTTCATCGTGTAGGAGATGGGAGTTGAGTTCAACTTTGGAGACATTGTTGAAAGATGATTGCTTGAAAACCTGCATGAAAAAGCATTATTTCAGTATAAATAGAGGTATGTATATTGACTGAGTTCGCATGAATGCTTAACCCGATATATGGGAGGAGAGATTGGTCCCACCGGGCGTGCCAGAATCTGTAGGGTGTTTTTCGTCACCCCATTGAGATGGGAATACGCGCGCTTGTCAGGCGTACTACAGATTCCCCCTGCCTAGAGTAGGCCGGGGTTTATTGATTGTGGGGATCCGAATCTCCGGCAGCCGCGGACTAAGCTGCCGTTAATTATCCCTCGCCTTTGGGCGAGGGAACCTCCGATTGACGGGTTAAACTGGTCATGCGAACTCAATGTGCAGTGTTGTGTTTTTTTTTTTGAGGGGGCTTGGATATATCGGGTGCCACGCAGAGTTTTTATGGGGGTCTCGCTACCCGAATAGCGGGCTGGGGGTCAAGAGGGCTAGCAGCCCCCTTGCGGGGTGCGGGGCAGCGCCCCGACCCAAAAAAAATTTTTGGGAAGGAGAGTGTTGTAGAGTATGTGTGTGTGTATATTTATATATACATATATATAAAAAAAAAAAAAAGAAAGGGAAAGGGCATCCAAAGGATGCGTAGGGTCAGCGCCTTGAGCGCTGTGCACTTAGGTGTTGTGCGCTCAGGCGCTAGCGCGCCAATTGTCGGCACGTGGGCGCTTTGCGCTTGAGCGCAGGGCGCTGGAGCGCAAGCGTGCCACGTGTTGGCATGTGGGCGCTTTGCGCTCGAGCGCTGGGCGCTTGAGCGTAAGGACGCTACGTGTCGGCATGTGGGCATTTTGCGCTTGAGCGCAGGGCGCTGGAGCGCAAGCGCTCCACGTGTCGGCACGTGGGCGCTTTGCGCTTACGCTGGGCACTTGAGCGCAAGCGCGCCACATGTCGGCAAGTGGGCGTTTTGCGTTTGAGCGCAGGGCGCTGGAGCACAAGCGCGCCACGTGTCGGCACGTGGGCGCTTTGCGCTTGAGCGTAGGGCGCTCGAGCGCCAGCGCGCCACGTGTCGGCACGTGGGCGCTCGGCGCTTGAGCGCTTGAGCGCCGGCGAGAAAAAGGGGCTTTTAGTCCCAGAACCAGAAGCTATGCTTCAGAAAGGAAATATTTATTATATATATATATATGTATGGAGTTAAACTTCTAGGATGTTTTGAAGCTGATGAAGGGGGTTCTTCTTCTTCCTCCTGTTGTTTGGCCGGATCTTGAAGATCAAGAAGTAGGAGATTTTAAAAATCACTCCTTTTGAGATCTGATGGGAGATCGGAGTTCCCCTTTGTTGGTTTTGTGGTGGAAAACTACTTAGTTTTGGAAAAAGAAAGAGTAAAACCCTTGATTTAATTCAAAAGAACTGAGAAGGTTTAGAACCTTGGAGAAGGAGCAGGAGGCACAAAGAACCCTAGTTTTTTGGGGGAATGAAAAGTATTACTTTATTCATCATCATGTTGCCCTTTTATAGGCTTACATATTTACATATAGCCCCTTGGGCTTTACAAAAATGTCATTTTTCCCATCCCATGGCTCATGTGCCATTTCATTTTTGCATATAAGCCATGGGCTTGCAAAATATTGGCTTTATGCCCATTTTTCATACATTCATGTATAAAAAATTACATAAAAATTATTTATTACATGATTTTGTTGTTGGCATGGGGAGGCTGGCCGCGGGCTCGACTTGGGCATGGGCCCGCTTGACCTGGGCTTGGGCCCACCTAGCTTGGGGGTTGACCTTGGCTTTGACTCGGTCAACCGGGGTGCAAATTTTGACCCCAACACACTCGCTGTATGTGCGGCTTTTGGTTCGTGCTTCTGCGGCGGAGTTATCCTCCAACTGCTGGATAGAGCGAACTTGCTGAGTTGGTATTAGTCTTCGACCCAGTTCTTGAAGGTGAAGCAGTCTTCGAGAGGATGCCCTATTGCTCGGTGATAAGAGCAATAGTCTGGGTGAGAGATCTCGTTGGCTTGCTCGGGGTGCTTAGACTCCGGGAGGGTGATCATTCGATGTCTTATGGCGAGATCAAGTATCTTCCGTATTTTGTTCTGAGGAAAAGAGTATGCTCGACCCATCTTCTTAATAAGAGACGAATCCGGCTTGCTCGATTCCCGATCGCGTGGCTTCTTGGTCCTGCTTTGTTGCTCTCGAACGCCATTCCCGCTCTTTGATTTATTTTTGCCTCTGCGTCGGGCCTTTTGTATGACGGGTTGATAAGGAATAGCATTGTCATTCTCCGCGGCCTATTGAAGGAAGCGCTGCGTCCTGGCTTTCTCGAAAATGGCCATCTCACGGTTATGGTCGTCCCGGATCTTTTGACCCGCTTCCCTTACTAGCCTGTCCATTCGTTCTTCAAATGACGGACTCGACGCTTTGATGACCGGACCTTGTTTTGGTTCAGGATCGGTCTCTCTTAACTGAATGTCTCCTTCTTCATCAAAGTCATGTATGACGTAGCTGCCATGGACTCACTCCCGTTTTCTGGATTTCACATATCCAAGCCCGATCGTTTCCATTCTCCCATTGGGCAACTTGCGCTGAGTTCCAGGGACATCCCAAATCCTGTTGTAGAACCGAGCTTGTCGAGTGGTCTGTTTGAAGGGTGCCCCTTGGCGCTTCAATAGCCTTTTCAAGCCTTCCATGTAATATCTAGGCAGACGGATGGGCTGGAGCCTGTCGAGCGTAGAATCGGCGCCGTGCCAGATTTCCTTCTCCACTTTGGTTTCTCCGGATCGGTAGAATAGGATCGCTTTTTCACCTTTTCGCCTGGGAAGGACGTAGAATTTCTGCAGTTCCTGCACACTATAAGTTTTAAATGCATCGAGATCTTTGTAATGTTCTTGTGGAACCATGATAATTTGCAGACTCTGATTATCGCCAACGAAGGCTTGTATTGATGGCCGAGCAGAAAATATAGCGTTAACCTCGACTTCCAAGTTGCTGCCGAAGATCAACATAGGGGCAGACGGTCCCGGGTTGTTGCGTTGAGGCGGCCCTGAATAAACTATCTCTTCTTCCTCCTCGGTATCACTCCCGAAGACTGGAATAGTGGTGATAGCTTTGTCCTTCGGTTTGTGACACCTCTCCGTGTCCTCAAAATCTGGTAAGAAGTATTTTGCATCTTCGTATTTTCGGACTTCGTTCATGGAGAATGGGTTCAACTCCACCGTCACAGTGTACTCGAGACCATCCTTGAAGTATTTCATACACTGATGTTGTGTAGAAGGGATGATGTTGTACTCGTGTAACCAAGGCCGGCCGAGCAAAGCATTGTAGCATGTCTTGGCGTCAATGACGTGAAATTTAATATCTGTGACAAGTAGCCCGAAGCACAACGTCAATATCACAGACCCGAGAGTCCGTGATGACTGGGAGTCAAAACCGGAGATGGTGATTTTATCACGAGCGAGGTGTTGAACGCTCATGCAAATTTTCTTCAACACTCGCACGTTGAGGAAATTGACGGAGGACCCATTGTCGACCAGGATTTTGCCTATCTTAATATCGTGACAATATCCGAAGACATAAAGGGGGCAATTGTGTTCGCACATCCCAAGGAGAAGATCTTCATCGCCGAAGGTGATATCAGCTGTGTGTACTTCTTCCAGCTCGTCTTTCATCCTTTCTTCGGGGAGGAAAGCTTGGAATTGCTCTGGCTCTTGTAGCACCTTGATCAATGAATCTCTTGCTTCTTTTGACAGCAGAAGGGCGTCGAGAATGCTGAGCTGCGAGGGTAGCTTCCTCAAGTACGCCAGAACATTGTAGTCCACCTTACTTTTCTTTGTCGGGTCCTTAGCGGTCAGCTCTTTCATGACTTGGTCATCTAGGGCGATATCCTCAGGGACATTTCTTTTCCCTTATCTTTTCTATTCGTGGGTCCGAAATTCTTTTCGGGTAGCGTACGATTGTGTAGATGGATATTTTCATAGGTCTTTGGCTCTTCCTCTTTCCCCGAGGTGGATTCTTTGAAGAGAGGGCCAAGAGTCATCTCTTCATCGGAGTAGCTCCCGAAGGTGAGAACTTGCAATCCCCCGGCGTTAACCATGCAACAGTTGCCGGCGGTCTTTCTAAGCTCCTCGGTCGCACTTCTTCGCTCCTGACGAGTTTTGCATTTCATCTGCTTAAAATGTTGCCGGTGAGCAACATATCCCTGCCACCATCTTTTAAAAGCGTTGCACTCTGCAGTAGGGTGCGCAATCTTTCGATGATATAAGCAGTAGCTTGGATGCATTTCAGCTTCACCAAGAATGTTTCCTTCGGAGGGTGGTAGCTTCATTCCTATTGATATGGCTTTAGCAAATCTTTTTCTCGTCTTGAACTTGTTTTTATTCGCGACGGATGTCCTTTGATTCGGCGGGAGTGTCTCGACTCTTTCGTCCAGTCGCCGGCATTTGGCCTTTTCAAATATGGCCATCTCACACTCCCGATCAGCTTTACTTTTCAGAAGAGCTTCATTTAGGAATGTGTTGATCATTTCGTCTGATGGCCCTGGAAGTTCCGGTTCAGGACCTGCCCCCAGTCTCTCGGTGCAAGGAGCTTCTTCATCGTCTATCGACGAGTGAGAGATCACATGGCAATTTGCTACGTAATCCTCAGATCCATCCGACGAGTCTTCTCCATCATCTCCGTCTTCAAGGACGTGGCCGAGGAACTCTTGGAGCGTGATTGGAGTTCGCGCCTTCTGGTTATATTCTTCCAGCGCGTCAATCTGCTTTTGCAGGTCCGTGCGCTTGTCGTCAGACTTCACGGGCTTCTTGGATTTCTTCTTCTTTTTCGAAGATTTTGACGGCTGGGTGTGAACACTTTGTCTATCACCATCGATTTTTGGAGTCGGCCGCGGCTTCAGCATCCCTTCGATGATCTCAGGTTCCAACGGATTCTTCCATCTGATCGTCGGGCATGTCTGGAGATCATTCAGCATTCTTTTGGTTCTGGCTGAAAGAACGACCTCCCATGGAGCTTCTTCAACAAAAGAGCACGATGCCCCCGGTGTGTCCGTCTTTTTAGGAGTGTGTAGTTGTGGTGGGCTTACTTTCCACTTCTCAGACAGCGCAAATTTGCCTTGTTGGTACTGATTCTCGATCCATCCCTTAAAGACAAAGCAATCTTTGATTGGATGGCTTACTGTTTGGTGGTAAGGACAATAATTGGGATTATTCGCTTCGCCAGGTTGCAATGGTCGCTTTGGATTCGGCAGATTAATAAGTCTGTAGCGCATCGCCAGCTCGAATAGTCTCTTCATTTTGTCCTACGGGAACGAGTAAGAACGCTTCATTTTCTCATTATAATAGCGCCGTCTCTCTTCCAGTTGATCCGTTAGTTTTGGGGCACTGGGTTGCTGTTGGGTATTCGCAACGAAGGTCGCTTTCCCTTTACCCTTTTCGTTCCGCTGCTCCGGCTTCGGAGGAGACGGTCTATGACCCATCTGGTCCATCTGGGCTAGCTTGTCGATTAAAGCCTGGAACGTGGTCAGTTTGAAGAACATCATGAACTGTGAAACAGTTGCATGAGGGTCTAGAGTACCCACGAACATGCCCACCGCTGGTGCTTCTTCGATGTGCTGTCCACATTTCGACCACAGATTCCGCCATCGGATCGCGTATTGAACCCACGTCTCGCTTAGCTTCACCCTGGCATTGATTAATTCCATTATTGGGGTACGTTCACTAGCACTTGCGAATCGCTGGGTGAACAACAACTCCATTTCTGCGAAAGTCTTGACGGAGTCGTTTGGAAGTTCGAAATACCACTCAAATGCCGTTTCCGACAAGCTGCCGACGAATTGACAGAGCAAGAGCTTATCATCGCCACCGGTGTTGCCACAAAGAGCCCTGAACTGAGCGACATGTTGATGGGGATTGCCTGTCCCCTTGTACACATAGAATTTGGGGATCGTGTAGCCCGGCGGGTACTTTATCTGATCATACCAGCCTGGATACGGCTACCCAGTTTTGACGACTTAGCCGACTGCTTCATTTGCCTGGTGAACTCGTATTTGCTGAGCAATATAGTCATCCAGGGCGGCCTTGGAAATAGTTTCCTCCTTGGCTGCTGAAAGAGCCGGAGGTGGATTCAACGTCTCTCCTCTGTCATCTTCAATAATGATCGGAGGGTCTTCAGCTGGAGGATCTGGCTGTAACATCATCCCGACCATGTCTTGGAAGAGAAGCGTCATTCATTTTATGTTGGCGGCTTGTTCTGCGGCTTCTCTATCCTTCTTTGCGAGGACTCTGCGTAGGAAGTCAGCATCGGTTTCTTGTTCGTGACGCTGTTCTGATGATGCCTCCGGGCTTTCTTTTGGCCCGGTAAGTGCGGCCATTGCAGTCAGCATCTCCTGGAGCTTCTGCTGTTGTTCCTGAGCCCTTGTTATTGATCGGTTGAGCGGCCGGTGGTCCGTCGAAGTGCGGCTTTCCTCTTTTCCAGAAGCCATGTAAATCGATGTACCGCTATGCCCCCAGACTTGGGGCGTCTGGGATCAGCGTCTTTGCATTCTGCCATGGTCATAAGGGCTTTCTCTGGCCTCCTTTTCTTTTGAGCAGTCGACATTGAGGGGGCCATTGGAGCGGGCATCCGAGTGGTTATCGTCTTTTGCGGCTTACCAGGACGGTTCTCTTCCTGCTGGACCTTCAGCTTCTTCTGTCGGCGGGGATAGTCTTGATCAATCACCGACTCCTGGACCCGTCACCAGACTTTGTAAACTTTGGAGGACAGCCGTTGAGGGGACTGCTCCGGCTTCATTTCTGTGACAGTCTCCACCGGTGGAGGAGATCTTTTCAGTACGGCGGTAGGAGAATTCCTGCACACCTTGTTCAGCAACTCAAATATGTTCCCAGTTAGAACAGCAGCATTGACTTCCACCGTTGGGGCTGGTGGAGTTAACCCAGAGGGGGAGTTGCCCCCAGCCTTCCTTACTCGGCGCCAGTGGCGACGTCGAGCGTGTCCAGCCGTTGGGATTGTTTCAGCTTGAGGGGTGATAGGGATGGCTTCGTCATGCCCCCCGTTCTGGTAAGGCGTCGCCGGTGCCAGCCTCTTGAAGACTGACGTCCGTTGAGCAGTAGTAGCCAATCTGTCGAAGACAGACTTTTGAGCAGGAGTGGGAGCCGGAACAGTCAGTCTTGTAAAGACCGACCCTTTGGCAGGAGAAGCCGCCTTGACGACTTCGGGAGCAGGGTTGGTTACTCTTTTCGGAATAACCTTTTCTTGAATTGCAGGCTTCATCATGGGCCCACAGGAACTTTGGCCCAATCTGGCGAAGACCGAGGCACTGGAGCTGGATGACCCGTTGAGAGGGGCCGCGGCAGTAGCAAGCCGATCAAAGACCGACTTCTTGGGAGCTTCCGGTGCTGGCACAGGGGTGCTGAAACTCATTGGTGGGAGCATGGTCCCAAAGAACAAACCAGTGGTGGCCTGAGTCACCTGGTCCACCGGCATTGTGAACAAGGAAGACGCTTGGGGCCCGTAAGCTATGCCTCCAGATGAGACGGAACGTGAGTTGCAGTCACAGCTGGAACACTTCACGCAAGTGGATGCCATTGATCCTTCGCTTTCTGCACCAAAAAAAATGCCAAATCTTAGTACCTCGAACCCAAGGGAAACCATTGGCAAACCGTGATTTGTTCGTGAACACGACACACGAAGTGTGGAGTGGAAAGAGGAAAAGGTCCCACCGGGCGTGCCAGAATCTGTTCCCCTCCGAACACGGAGACGCGACCGCGCAGGTTCGTCTTGCCTGAAATTCGGGGGCAAATGCTAATTAGTGCTATCTGTCCACCTCTCCGAAGATGCCAAGTTTATTTATGACACCATATATCGAAGATTAAAACGGATGCGACCGATGTAGCAGACTTCGTCAGATTCCCCCTCGTTTGAGGGGGTTTTATTGTGGGGACGCTCTTCCCTGCAGGCGCGAACCCCTACAGTTAATTACGCTACCGCATCGCGATAACAACTTTCTCCTTCTCTAGATGGTCACTTCGTGTTGTGGGTGTTTGTTTTGTGTTTGGTTTCCCGTGGATTGTATACGAAGACTAATTTATGTTGTCGCCCGTAGGGCGTGGACTAGTCCAAATCCGTATCTTTCTTAGATTTGGATTTGGGAGTTTGGGTTTAAGGATACGTTAGCCTCATTTGAGACTAAGATCAACTTAAACGTTTGTTAAGGATACGTTAGTCTAATTTTAGACTAAGATCAACTTAACGGGATCGTTTAGATCCAACAAGAGAACAATTGGGCTCTATTGTTTAGTTTAATGACATTGCGGTCGATAATTAATTTAAGGACATTACGGTCCATCGTTAGTTTAAGGACATGTCGATCCATTGTTAGTTTAAAGACATCGCGGTTGAGGTTACGGACATCATAGTCCATGAGTTTAAGGACCCCACAGTCCAATGTTAGTTTAAAGACATCACGGTCGAGGTTAAGGACATCATAGTCCATGAGTTTAAGGACCCCACAGTCCATAGTTTAGAGACGTCATAGTCTATGAAATGTGTGGTTGTCGGGACCCGTCACCTCTTTGAAGACGTTGAGGAATTACAACGACAAATATCAAAGGAATGAAGAGATGTACCCTTGAACCAAGGTGAATTAAGTGATCTGTAGTCCAATTTGGAACTAAGATCAATTAATTATATTATGAGCACAATGGCTCAGTTAAGTCTGAATTGAGGACTTATGGCCAGTTTGGGCTAAGTCCAATTAGATTTAAAATATTGGCCCTTTGTTGGACCATTAAACACTTGTCTGGGTTCAGCCCATCATCACTTAGCAGTGCTAAACAAGAGTTTGAGGGCTCTGTTATCATTTTGGTCTTTGACTGAGCATTAAACATTATAGCTCTGAGTTTTTACTCAATTTTGAATGGGAGGCTTTGCCTCTGGAAAATTAACCAATTTGGTTAAAAATAGTGTTAAACACTAGATAACAACAGTGTTAAACACTGGCAATAAAACTCTCAATTAGAGTTAAACACTAGAAATAAGATTCTCAAATTAGTGTTAAACACTGGAAGACAACAGTGTTAAACACTGGAAATAAAACTCTCGAATTAATGTTAAACACTAAAGAGGAAGGGATCACGTGGGGACACGTGAGGGCGCCCAAAGGTGGGATCAAATCTCCTTTGCTTTATTCTGAGAATAAGTATTAAACACTTTTGCTCTTTTGGCCATCACGTGTTGGCACGTGATAGATATTTGTGCGCTGATTATTAAAGCTTTTATCAAGGGGTCACGTGGTAACACGTGAGAGCGCCCAAGTTAGAATCTGCCTTTGCTTTTATTCTCGTTGTTTTGGAGGTCACGTGGGAGCACGTGAGGTTTTGCCTCAAAGCTTTTTCTTCTCATTTTTAGGAGATCTATTCAGGGGTCACGTGGGGACACGTGACCTAACTTTTGCATGCATGGAGATCTTTCAAGTCTCTTTATTTTTAAGAATTAAATTCTTTGTAGGGTTAAACCCTAATTATGTTTTAGAGGAATTAAATTCCTATATATGTGAAAGAATTAAATTCTTATGTAGGGTGAAACCCTAATTTCATTTTAGGAGGAATTAAATTCATATCAATTTTAGAGAATTAAATTCTCAAGTAGGGTTAAACCCTGGTCTTGTCTGTCTTGAAGGAATTAAATTCCTATAAATTTAAGAGAATTAAATTCTCATATAGGGTTAAACCCTAGTTTTATCTTGAAGGAATTAAATTCCTGTAAATTTGAGAGAATTAAATTCTCATTTAGGGTTAAACCCTAGTTTTATCTTGGAGGAATTAAATTCCTGTGAATTTAAGAGAATTAAATTCTCATATAGGGTTAAACCCTAGTTTTATCTTGAAGGAATTAAATTCCTGTGTGTTTGGGAGAATTAAATTCTCATATAGGGTTAAACCCTAATTTTATCTTGAAAGAATTAAATTCCTGTGAATTTGGGAGAATTAAATTCTCTAAACTCAATTCTCTCTCTAAGTTTTGGATCTGCATGGCAGAATCTCAACCCGATGAGAATTAAATTCTCAACCTATGGGGAGATTTGCTTCTGCAAATCTTCAACCAGAGGAAGAACTAAGTTCTTTTTGCAGAAGAGTTAAACTCTTAGATTCGAGAATTAAATTCTCTTTTTGAAGTTTTGATCCCCTTTCTTTTCTCACTTAGGGTTTTCTTTGTTGAGAATTAGATTCTCCTTTCTTTTCTCTCTGCTATTTGCCTTTAGAAAGTTTCAAGATCCAAAATTCTATATCTCCAAAAAAATTCTTCCTCTCTTCTCTTCTTGGCTCCTATTTATAGGAGAAGGAAAAGAATCAATTTGTTTAGTAAATCTCTCCTTGAAAGATTTTGTTTGTTTTCATAACTAATATGATCCTTTAGATCACACAGTGAATTTTATTCACCATTGGATTTTCAATCCAAAAGATATTCTATTTGTTATTTCTGGTGAAATTTAGGGAAATCTTTCCTTGCCTAAAATCTTTCCATAAATTGGTGATTTTTAACCACCCTTGGATTTTTAATCCGACAGTTCCCCATAATCCTTTTTCGTTTGGAAAGATTTAGATAAATACTTTCCCAGTTAGGGTTTTTGATTTCCCTTAATTAGAATTTAATTCTATCAATTTATAAGGCTTTCAAAGCCTATCACGTGTTGGCACATGACCCCTCCTCCTTCAGAACTTTAATTCTGTCTTTTAATTGAGCTAAAGACCATCACGTGTCAGCACGTGACCCTTGGTCACGTGTGAGCACGTGACGCTCCATTGGAGTCTTTTCTTAGCCATTTGTTTATACTTTTGCTTGACAGAATTTAGTTCTGTAAAGACATCACGTGTCAACACGTGATACCTTATTGAGGTAACTCCTGATTTTTAATCAGGGAACAATCTCCATATGTGCCCTACTTCATTTCGCTTGAGCTAGAAAACCTCTGTGTGGGACTCTAAATACTCGTCAATACGCCAGCAGTAGGTAATGATCACATCAGTCACCCACAAGCCGTCAGCGGTACTAGCTGGACGTAACGGCTACCCAGGTATTGAGCGAATAGAAGATCAACAAGTAAGCTTGTCCAAACTCCCGCAAAGCCTATAAGCAACACTTACTGTACATTCCGGTCTCTTCGTCTGAAATGTCGCGTATCGAGTCTAGGGGTAGAATTGTCAGACCCCAGTAACTTGATAAGTCATGCCGATGTGTGGCCTATAACCATTCGAGAAACTACTGATAACACTTACCAGTAAATCTCATTAGCCCTGACCAGGGACTTGCTGTTATAGCCAATCGAGCATAGCGCAACATCAACTCCCTATACCGGGAGAGACAAAACCCCTCCTATCGCTCACTGTCTCCATGTGACTCAGGACTGTACCCAAAACCCACCTGTTTGCACGATTCTTTTGAGCCGTGGTAGGGAGGAAATCAAAGCACAGTGGGAACCACATAAGACACTATGACGATCTCGGGTCTACAGACTAACATGTACAAGTGTCACCAAAGAACTGCTATCTGACGATAGGTATGGTACCATTTAGGAGTTCTCGGCGAGTCCTGTTCGGTGTACCCATTCTCTAATGAGCACCTGTGTAAAATCTTTGATGTAAAATACCAATGGTTATGTGATCAACCATCGCCCCATATAGGGTCAAGAAACTTACACACTAGTCTACTCTGGAATATCGATGCCCTGTCTCGATATCCACTCGACTAGGAATTGTTAAAGGATGTGCTTGTGGACTACACAAGCCCCACTAGTATGATCTGCATCATAATCCTGGTATTCAAGCCAACATCCTAAGGGCTTTATCAACATGTATCAGAGAGACAGTATAACAATACAAGTGTACATATTAAGATAAAGAGCAACCGGATACCATACTATCATGTCGAGCAAGAAAGTCCTCTAAATATATGTCCAAGCATCCACTATATCATACAATAATGGCCTCTAGGGTATACATATTCCTAACAATCTCCCACATGCACTAAGGCCAATTGTTGTAGTATCTCATACCCAACATCCCAAAAAGTCTCTCAAACTGTGTCTGGGGGAGGGCCTTCGTGAGTGGATCCGTTGTGTTGTTTTTCGTATCAACTCTCCTGACCTTGCTCTCCTAGCGATCTACTGTCTCCCGGATCAGGTGATACCGCCTGAGAATATGTCTGGATCACTGATGGGACCGGGGTTCCTTGGCCAAAGCCACCGCTCTATTATTATCACAATACAAGAGTATTGGATCCTCAATGGATGGAACCATACCAAGTTCAGCAACTTCTTCATCCAGACAGCTTCTTTGGTAGCATCGTTGGCAGCGATGTATTCAGCCTCCATCGTCGAGTCTGCCATGGTATCTTGCTTGGAACTCTTCCAACATACCGCCCCTCCATTGAGGGTGAAGGAAAAACCCGAGACCGACTTACTATCGTCTTTATCACTCTGGAAGCTTGAATCGGTAAAGGACTCTACATGGAGTTCTCCGTTACCATACACCAAGAACATCTCTTTAGTCCTGCTCAAGTACTTAAGAATGTTCTTCACAGCTGTGCAGTACGTCTTCCCAGGATCTGATTGATACATGCTTACCATACTAAGTGCGTAAGTTACATCCGGTCTGATACATAACATTGCGTACATAATTGACCCAACTGCAGAAGCATAGGGTATCCCTTGCATCCGAGCCCTCTCTAAATCAGTCTTGGGAGATATCTCTTTGGAGAGGGCGATTCCTGAACAAGCGGATAAATTGTCACGCTTAGAATCTTCCATACTAAATCTCTTTAGTATGGTGTCAATGTACCTGGATTGGGACAATCACAACATCCGTTTAGATCTATCTCTATAGATCTTTATCCCCAGGATTTAGGAGGTATCACCTAGATCTTTCATGGGGAACTTTTGTAATAAGAAGAGCTTGACCGAGTGTAGCATAGGAACATCATTTTCTATCAAGAGTATATCATCCACTTACAATACAAGGAAGACGACCTTACTCTCTACAACCTTTTTGTATATACAAGGTTCATCTACGTTTTTAATGAAGTCAAACTCTTTAACTGCCACATCAAAACAGTTGTTCCAACTCCGTGATGCCTGCTTTAATCCGTAAATTGATTTAAACAGTTTGCACACCTTTCCGCTGCTCCCACTATCTACGAAGCCCTCTGGCTGTGTCATGTACACGCTTTCTTCTAAATCACTATTTAGAAAAGTGGTCTTGATTTCCATTTGCCAGATTTCGTAGTCATGGTATGCAGCAATGGCAAGTAGGATCCTGATGGACTTAAGCATAGCCACTGGAGAAAAGGTTTCTTCATAGTCGACACCTAGTTGTTGACGAAAACCTTTTGCTACAAGTCTAACTTTGAAAGTCTCAACCTTTCCATCTACACCAATTTTCTTCGTAAAGATCCACTTACTCCCGATGGGTTTTACCCCTTCAGGAGTAACTTCCAAAGTCCATACTTTGATGGCGTACATGGATTCCATCTCAGATCGCATAGCTTCCAGCCATTTCACAGAGTCTCCACTTCTGATGGCCTGCCCGAAACTAGTTGGGTCATCATCTTCCATGATGCAATACTCGCTCCCACCATCTATAAGAAAACCGTAGTATCTCTCAGGTAGATGAGAAACCATACTAGATCTGCGGAGTGGCTGAGATTCGTCGGGGACTAATGAATCCCCTGGTTCTACCAAATCATCAATTATAGTTTGTGTAACTGGAACTTCTTCCAGTTCTACCTCATTACCACTAATTTCTTTCACAAGAAATTCCTTTTCTAAAAAGGTGATATGTTGAGAAATAAACACTTTTTGTTCCTTATAGTAGTAGAAAAAATATCTATATGAATTCTTTGGATATCCCACAAACTTGCACAGAACAGACCTTGTCTCGAGCTTGTCCGGATTTTGCTTTTTAACATAGGCCGGACAACCCCGTATCTTAACTCGTTTAAGAGATGGCATTTTCCCATACCATATCTCATATGGAGTGGTAGGCACAAATTTGGTCGGAACCCTATTCAATAGGTATGGAGCTGTCTCAAGTGCATAACCCCAAAAGGAAATAGGTAACTCAGCAACACTCATCATAGAACGCGCCATATCTAATAGGGTGCGATTCTTTCGCTCTGATACTCCATTTTGCTGTGGTGTATACGGAGGAGTTAGCTGAGAGAGAATCCCATTCTCATTTAAATAGTCTCGGAATTACGCGCTCAAGTATTCTCCTCCTCGATCAGATCGAAGGACTTTAATACTTTTAGCCGTTTGGTTCTCTACTTCGTACTTATATTCCTTGAAGCTTCAGATTTGTGTTTCAACATGAACACATGTCTGAATCTTGAGAGATCATCGGTGAATGTAATAAAGTATGAGAAACCATTCCTAGCATGTGAAAACATAGGACCGCATACATCACTATGTATCAGTCCCAAGAGTTCAGTAGCTCTTTCTCCGTGTCCCATAAATGGAGTTTTGGTCATTTTGCCTTTGAGACGTGAATCGCAAGTTTCATATGATGTAAATTCGAATAGATTCAAATATCCATCTTTATGCAACTTAGCTAGACTGGCCGTATTGATATGACCAAGTATACAATGCCACAAGAAGGTTTCGTTCATTTCTGAACTTTTCCTCTTGTGAGTGTTCTGCATATTTAAACTATAATTTCATTTAGAACGTATATACCATTACACAACGTACCAAACCCAATCAACACTTGATTTAGGAAAATGTTCATAACATTTTCCTCCAATACAAAGTTATATCCTTCTTTATGTAATAAAGAAACTGATATAATATAGCACATCATTTTTGGTACGAAATAACAGTCGTTCGGAATCAATGTATTACCATTTGGTAATACTAGGTGATATTCGCCAACTGTTTTGGCTGCAACAATTGCTCCATTCCCTATTTTAAGAGATATATCACCCTTTCCCAGTTCTCCACCTTTTCTTAACCCATGTAACAAATTACAAACATGGGATCCTGATCCGGTATCCAATATCCAGGACGTAGAGCATACTGAGAAACAGTTCTCGGTAACGAACACACTCGAAGAAGATGCATCAGCATGCTCTTTCTTCATTCGGGTTGCATAAGAATCCTGATATTCCCCTATTCCTTGCTCAGACTTATGACAGTCATAAGATAGAGTGGAACCAATGTTCCCCAGCTCAGCGGGTTCGGCAATACATCCATATTATTATCTTGATTAAGGCGTATCATGGTCGCTATATGGAGAGAGAGAAGAAAACACTTTAGCGTGCACTCTTGCAAGATTAGATTGGTTATTATCTTATCTAATCAGGATGGCTCCACTATTTTTATCAAATCTTCCTTCAAACCATAAAAGCTAAGATTAGCCGAGATTAATTACACCCTACAAGTTCGCCAATCGGTCAGCCAGGCAGGTATTGGTACTCCGAGGGAGTCTCCCCATGTTTTCACATGGAACTAATTAAATAACCTCATTTTCACAGGGGTGTAACCCCGTTAACACCTTTCTTAGACACCTACTGGATTAGCTAATTGTAAAGTGGAAAACTCTCCCGGGAGTAACACTTACTCGCAGTGGGTATCGGGATCCAACTATCCCATAGAAGGTATGCAATCTCATTGCAAATTTCAACACTTGAAATTCCCGATATATGTTTTTACCCCTAGTGACTTATGACCTTGGCTATGGTCAACAAATCACAAAAGCTAGACCCGTCATTTCGTGATTAAATTAAACCCACCCGTACGACCCTTGGCTATGGTCAACAAAGCCATATGACTACCCAAATCCAATCGCATCATATGCTGCAGATAAGCATTAATCAGCTACTGTACACTATGCCTTGGCCATGGTCAACAAACGCAGCACGAATACTAAATAGCACTTATCTGAAATGACGGAGGGCTACGGCTGGTTTTGAAGAAAACCTTTATCGTAATGAACTTGATATCGTTATAGAATCCAGTGATTTGAAAAGGAGTAGTTTAAGCTCCGCTTTTTAAAATCAAGTAGTTTTCAAAACAAATCGAGTGGGTTGTAACATTTGCTAGTTTTGCTAAAAAGGTCACTCCCGGTGAAGGGATCTTGGCTCTTTCCTCATCGAATGAGGTGCTGGATATTCATAAATGAATATCGCTATGCAAAGCAAAAACTAGAGTTATCTTTTTGAAAAATTTGATTCTACAGCATCTTTAGATTTCTTTTCTTTTCATTAATCTCATTAATGACATTCCATCATTTATTTTTCCTAAACATCACAGAAGAAACGAAAATAGAACGTACGCTTATACCATCCGCATTCGCCATAGGGCCCCGTCATGCACTGTTAGGTTACTTAACTAACGGTAGAGCGGGGGCAGGACTAGCGCGGGTGCAAAACATAAGCAATATTTATTATATATCATATATATAGCATTCATCTCACGCAGTTATATGATCACATCACAGAACTCAAGCAGCAGAAGTCAACATATGAAATATTGGATATTCTGAGAAGTCCGTGTTTTAAATTAAGCCAGTAATGAAAAACGCGGATTCAACGGTTATGATGAATAGCCAAACCCACATCCCCAGACCCCTATGAGAGCGGCAAGCAACCCTGCCAATTCTAGAATTAGGAGACCCGGTCTCGACTCCTCGAGATGGTCTCCCACTGGACTCTAGAACCCTGTTACTTGTGCTCCCCGCCTTGGGTCTATCTTAATGCGGAAAAGTAAATAATATACATCAATGGTGACATCATCCTCAACCCGGAAGTGTCCTAATAAAAGAATATTACTTATATTTTTTACATAAATGAAAATTGAAAAAAATCTCATCTCATGCAAAAAAAACCGGCTATTCAGTCATGACGATCCAATATAACATATCACAGCAACACATAAACATCACATATCATCAACGTAAGTAAATATGTGTATCCCGAATGTCGTGGACATATAGCAATGGGATCGGGGATACCCCACATATTACACTTACGGTTGCAGAAAAAAAATGAAAACTACAATAATTAGAATCCACATATACCTTAGACATCATAAACCTGGATTATCACATATTCCGAATTTCATGCTTAGCCCTATAAACCTTGCATTCAAGTCTCGAATTGAAAACACTTTTCAATAACAAGTCGGGTAATTCAACAAGATTCCTGATTAAATGATCGAACGCTCATCGGGAACTTTAGTAGATTGTCGCACCCCCGATGCCGTCGACGAAGTGCACTTAGGCGGAACCCCGTAGCTACGAGCATTCGAGTGGATGCTTTTGGCAATGGGGTTCTCCTATAGTCACTTGGTAGGGGCTATGGGGTATGGCTATCTAGTAGTGTTATCCGACGAATGTTCGCATACTATACGAGATTGCGATGGAGTTTTGATCCGAATCGAAACTCTATGGCAATCGATCAACCGAGACTAAAACGCTAGATTTACCAATAACAAACTAGTTTTCACAAAATTAATTAATGTGGATTCCAAATATTGTATCATATATCATAACTTAAACCCGAAACGATGTTAAATTGTGACTTCGAAACACTCCGAATTTCACCAATACAAAAGATAACATCACATGCAATCTAAGCAAAATCAAACAGTACCTGAAACCCTAAACCCAAGATCCCAGAGCACCATAAAAAACTCAAGCCCAGACTCTAAATAATAAGTGGCCAGGCCGGGAAAATGCACAATGTGGCCGGCCAAAATTAGGAGTTTAGGGCTCGTTTTTCTATGGTGTTCTAATAACATCACATGTGGCATTCTACACTTGTTTAAAAAAATTTAGAGAACTTTTTTAAAAAACGACAGAAACTAGGGTTTTGGGTTTACAGTTTTCAGAGTTGTTTCGGTTTCATAATTTCTATACATCGTCTAATGCTCTAGCTTGATTTTGATATCATGAAAGTGTGTCTTAGCACCACCACTAGGTTTATACAAGTATCAAGTATGCAATTTTAAAAATCTAAAGTGCTAAGTTACACTAACTTAGAATATAACCAGAGTATTAGGGTTTTCTAAGAATGAAAGCAAGTTCTATACTAAGTGAAGAGGGTTACAATCTTTGTAGACCAAGTCCTTCACTTCTAAAGCTCCAAGTAGTAGTCCCTAGAACTCCTCTTGGCTCCACTTGAAAAAAAGGATCGAGCTTGGTTTGCAATCTTCGAGGCCGAAGACGATCCACCTTGTCTCTATAATTCAAGCTAATAATTCACTAATCAGGTATTGTCACGCCCTGCTTCCCAGAGTACGCTAGATTGGGCACGTGACATAGCCAACCATGCTACCTGTGGGTAGGAAGTATCCATCCACAGTCACATTACGGCTGTAGAGTATCAAGAACAAGATAAAACTATCTAAAACATGTCCATAATTCAGAATAACAGGAGTCAATAATAAATAAATGCGGAAGCAAATGATCCAATACAAATAACTAAAAAGTGTGTCCCATAATGCGGGCTCACATCAGGAAATAAATGCAGGAAATAAAACTAACTACTACTGAACTCACAGCTCAGCCTGCTGGCTGAAGTACTCTTGCTCGGACTGCAACAGCGGTACGGAATCTGGGCCATGCAAAACCCAGACGTCAGCGCGTCATGTTATCAAGTAATATAATATGAACAGTGTAGCAGGCAATGTAATATAAACATGAATACAGCAAGAATAACAATAATATGAATCATACCAGTACAGGGTAGCGTGCAGTGGGTAAACTAAACTGTTCTATCAGGTTTTCTATTCTAAAGTCTTTGAAATCAATTGATGAATCATCGATGTAACTCAATAGTATCCCGTGCATGCCCGGGACCACGGTCAAGACCCTCGGGGCTGAATCCAAGACGTGCCGCTAGGCAGTAACAGGTAGCAGGATGGGCGAGTGATGTCAGCATCATCACTCCGGGGCTGGCCTAGCCCGTAAGACTGATCAGAACAGGTATCGAACTGTTGAGTTACAAGTCAGGTTTCACCTTTGATTTCCCCATACCCCCAAGTTATGTATGTCAAGTCAGGTATTCGGTAGTTAAGAACTAATGCCAACACAGGATCAGGTAAAAGCAGGTTTGTCTGGTTAGACAACAGGAACGGTCCATGAGGACTACATGTTATGTTTGTTGGCATTAGACACAAGATCAGGTAACAGGTAAAGCCATGGCACATCAAGTCCAGCCAGGTAATGTATAAAGGTGTCATGTCATGTCAAGAGTGTACGGTACCATGTCATGTCAAGTAGGAAGTGTAACAGGTCATGTCAGGAAGCACAAGATGTTATGTGGGTGCTCATAATCAAACTAACATAAGCATGTGTATAAATAAACAAGCATGAGTACTATCAGAACAATAAACTGAAACATATAATATGATATGCAAATAGATATAATTTCAAGGATATGGATGCACAGTTATCGATTAGGGTGACATTCATAGTTCCACTATTAATTAGGATGCAATTTATTAAACATGGAGTGTTAATATCACATTATTATGTAGTAATGTGATCTATGGATGCAATTATATGTATCTTAAATGCGATGGATGCAAACGGGTATCCGAAAAGTTATAAAACTATAAAATGGTAATGTGGGATGTACAACTAAGCAATATGTGATATAAATGTTGATATAAGAATATTAATATGGATAGCATATTCAAAGCGATTAATAACTATAAAAGTGGTATTGATTAACCATGCACAAGAAAGTTCCGTTCAGAAATTCAGCGTCACCCTAATTTGTAAAATAGCTTAAAAATAACAAATGTTTTCCAAAAGGGACGTGTCTTATACCAAAACAAAGATAATTCAATAAGGTTTACAGTTTTATAAGTATAAGCATCTCAGGTTGTCCCTACAAAAAGTTATGAACATTCGAAGTTGAAAGTTTGCTGCTGGAATTTCCCTGGACAGCAGTTTGGAGACATTTTCATTTACATTTTACGTTATTTAAACAATTTATTTTGTAAGTAAATATTTCATAGAGTTATAGAATTCTTAGTTAGCTTCGTAACGAACTAAAGAACGTATACTAATGATTTTTCTATGATTTATAATGAATTTTATAAGATAAGGTGTACAGTAAATTTCAGATTTGTCATATCCGATTTTTCAACGACGTTTCATGTGTAAACTATAAGATTTTCAAATGTATAACATTATAAAATGAAAATTATAAACTAATTAAAGATAATAATAATAAATATTACGACGATATATATTTTAAGTGATATGGTTGCAGTATAATGTAATCTAGTATGTCACAAGATAAGTTTTCATGATCTAGATTTAATATGATATAAACGGATGCAAACGGAACATCGAAACGTTATAAAATTAAACATGGAGCACTAGATTTAAACTATAGGTATGGTATTTATTTAAATAGGTATAAAATGAATTATATAGCATTTAGCAAGATTAACTTGCCTCGATGGGTCGCGAATCGGGAAAACGGAACGTTAACCGTCGGCGGGGAAAACTCGCGACGGGCGCACGGTTCACGGAATGAACCCAAATGACGAACAAAGGAACCACACGGGTCGGGATACCTCGCTGGAACATCGAGAAGCGTCATCGGCATGATGGAATTCCGGCAACAAAAGAACAGTTAAAAAAAAAGAGAAACGAGACATGAAGCAAGAAGAGAAAGAATGATAAAGAGAAGTACGAGAGAATATATATGTGAGAGAGAGAGAGAAAGTGGAGAGAGAGAGAGCTATAGGTGGGGGCCCACGGAATTAAAAGGAACGCGATTGGCTAAAGAGGAATCGTTAGTTAGGGATAAATATTAATTAAAGATTCAAAACATTTTAAGGAACAGTAGGATATATATATAGGTTAATTTAAAGATTTAAAAGATAGGTAATGAACAGTAAGATATCAGGTTAGTTAGAAAAATATATGCGATGGTTTTAATAATATTAAAATTTGGGATTTTGGTGCCAAATAAAACATTTCCAAATCGCGTCCGGGTCGAGTCCAAAAATTTGAAATTGAAATAATAGGGTTTTAAGCGGGATCCAAATTTTAAAATTAAGTGTTTTATGATTAAAAAGCATACCCCCAAAACGAACACATGTACGCGCGCGTAGCCGTCCAAACTCGCCCGTTACACTGAACGGGACGAGAACACAATGCACGGACGCTACCACGAGGCTAGGGGTGTCAAGTAGGCCAAGATGAATATTTTCAATTTTATTTTAGATGCTACAATTTGTTATATGTAGAAATGACTTTGCCGGGTAAATTTTACAGTAAGCAACAAACAAGCAAGTTAAATGAAATGAGTACCACATTATGCTCAAACAGTAACTGAAAATAGTAGCATTGGGCTCGGGTGTTACATTATACCCAACTACAAAAAGAATTTCGTCCTCGAAATTCCAAGAATACAAAGATAGATAACTACAAGAGAAGGTGAGGAAACTTCTGCCGGATTTCATCTTCTCGTTCCCAAGTGGACTCTCCATGCGAGCGATTACCCCAAGAAACAAGCACAAGGGGGATAACCTTGTTCTTAAGAACCTTTTCCCTTCGGTCCACAATTTCAATCGGTCGCTCCTCAAAAGTCAAGTCTTCACGTACTGTTTGCTCCGAATGATCCAAAACGTGTGTTTCATCTCGAACATACTTACGGAGTTGAGATACGTGAAACACATCGTGCACATTTGCCAAGGATTGCGGTAACGCCAAACAATACGCTACCTCACCAACACGCTCCACGATCTCAAGGGTCCAACGAATCGAGGACTAAGCTTTCCTCGACTTCCAAAACGAATCACCCCTCTAGTCGGTGATATCTTCAAGAATACCAAATCACCCACGGTGAACTCTAGAGGTCTTCTTGACGTATCTGCCCAACTCTTCTGTCGGTCCTGTGCTGCCTTCATATGATTTCTGATAGGGTTAACCTTCTCAACTGTCTGCACAACCAAATTCGGTCCCAATAATCTTCGTTCACCGACATCGTCCCAACAAACAGGTGAATGGCATTTACGACCATACAAAGCTTCAAATGGAGCCATCTGAATAGTTGTCTGAAAACTGTTGTTGTAAGACAACTCCACCAAAAGTAGATGATCCTTCCAAGACCCCTTGAAGTCCAACATGCATGCTCTCAACATATCCTCAAGAGTTTGGATCGTTCTCTCCGACTGACCATCAGTTTGAGGATGATAACCTGTGCTAAACTTCAATCGAGTCCCCAAACTTTCCTGTAAACTCCTCCAGAAGTGTGATAAGAACCGAGTGTCCCGATCGGACACGATGCTCACCGGTACTCCATGCAATCTTACAATCTCCTGCATGTACCGCTCTGCCAAAGTCTCTGTTGATTGACTAACCCGAAAAGGAATAAAGTGAGCTGCCTTGGTCAATCGGTCAACAATTACCCATACTGCATTGTTGCCTTTTGGACTCCGCGGTAAAGCCGTCACGAAATCCATGGTTATATGTTCCCACTTCCACTGAGGAATCGGAAGTGGTTGCAATAAACCAGCAACCCTTTAATGTTCAGCCTTAACTTGCTGACACATCAAGCACTTCGCCACAAAACGAGCAATCTCCCGCTTCATGCCCTCCCACCAGAAATGCTGTCGAATATCTCGGTACATCTTTGTGCCTCCTGGATGTACAGAATAAGCTGTATGCCTCCTTCATAAGCTCTTCACGAACATCACCCTTTGGCACACACAAATGGCTACCATACCTCAACGAACCATCTTCGTGAATCAATAAATCTGTTCGTAGCCCGGCTTCAACCTGCTCTCGAAACTTTTGCAGTCTAGGATCCTGTGATTGAGCTGCTTTAATATTCTCGATCAAAGACGAATGTACTTGCAGCTGCAACAACTGTCCCGTAGAACGCTGTAGCACAACCTCCAAGTCAAATCTTCGAAAATCTGCGACGATCTCCTTCTGCGTAGTTAACACCTGAATTACTGGTAACCGACTAAGCGCATCCGGCACAACATTAACCTTCCCCGGATGGTACTTAAGATCAAAATCGTAGTCAGCCATCAGCTCCAACCATCTACGCTACCTCATGTTAAGCTCCTTCTGTGTGAACACATACTTCAAGCTCTTATGATCTGTAAAAACTTCGACTCTTTCGCCCAAAAGGTAGTGTCTCCAAATCTTCAAAGCGAAAATCACAGCCGCAAGCTCCAAGTCATGAGTTGGATAATTCTTCTCATGGGTCTTCAACTGTCTCGATGCGTATACTACAACCTTCCCATGCTGCATCAAAACACATCCCAATCCTTTCCCAGATGCGTCGCTGTGAATCACCAATCCTCCGGAATTGTATGGCACGGTCAGAATAGGAGCGGTTATCAACTCCTGCTTCAACGTCTCGAAAGCTAACGCACACTTATCCGCCCATACAAAAGGTACCTCCTTGCGCGTAAGCTTGGTCAACGGCTCTGCCAGACGAGCAAAGTTCTCCACAAATCTCCTGTAGTATCCGGCTAATCCAAGGAAACTTCTTATCTCAGCAACATTCTTTGGAATAGGCCAATCTCGAACTGCTGCAATCTTTTCTGGATCGACGGCAATGCCATCGCCAGACACAACATGCCCCAAAAACCTTACTTCCTCCAGCCAAAACTCGCTCTTAGTCATCTTCGCATACAATTTCTCCTGTCTCAACGTCTGCAGTGCGATCTTCAAATGCTCAGCATGCTCTTCAAAACTCTTCGAGTAAACCAGAATATCGTCAATGAATACCACAATAAACTGATCTAAGAACGGTGAAAAGATTCGGTTCATCAAGTCCATGAATACTGCCGGCGCATTCGTTACTCCGAAGGGCATCACTAAGTACTCGTAATGTCCATACCGAGTTCGGAACGCCGTCTTGGAAATATCTTCTGTTTTCACTCGGACCTGATGATATCCGGATCGTAAATCCAACTTCGAGAATACCCTCGCGCCACTAAGCTGCTCAAAAAGTTCTCCAATGCGAGGGATCGGGTACTTGTTCTTGATAGCCACCCGGTTTAATTCTCGATAGTCGATACACATCCTTCTTGTGCCATCCTTCTTGTGCCATCCTTCTTCTTTACTAGAAGAACTGGAGCTCCCCAAGGCGAGTTACTGCTTCGAATCCAACCCTTTTCAAGCAATTCAGTAACCTGTTTCTTTACTTCTTCCAACTCTACTGGCGCCATTGGATAATACGCTTTAGATACTGGCGCTGCACCAGGAATAAGATCAATTGCGAACTCCACGTCTCTCCTCGGCGGTAAACCCAATATATCTTCAAACACGTCCATAGAATTACGAACAACAGCCGGCTCTTTACTTTCATCACTTCCATTGATGCAAGAATATTGTTTGTCGGCCTAGCTCTAAACTCGACCGGCCCGACCGAACTGCTTCCTTAACGCAACTGCTGTCTGCTGCAAACTCCCTTTCATCCCAGATAAACTCTGCTGCTCTTGGCTGCTGCAAGTATTTGTGAGAAAGTGGTCAAACCCAGGGAGACAATCTGCCTCTGGATGTCCACGTCCAGTCTGCGCATGAACCTCCGTGCCCTGTCTGCATCGTTGGCAACTAAAGGTCCAGCGAAACTACTGAGTCTCGTCCATTCTGCTACATGCACATCTACGGGTGCTCCCTTCTGCTTTAGTCCGATGAACTTCTCTTCCATTTCCTCCCGTGCAGTCCGCGGGAAGAATTTCTCCAGGAAACTCTTAGAAAAATCCGCCCACTTGATCGGCTTGGGCAAGCGGGTCTCCTCAACAAGCCACCATTCTCGGGCGTAGTCCACTAGCTGAATGCGTACCACAACAACTTTTTTGTCATCTGGAATCTGTGCCGCAAAAAGCAAGTTCTCTGTGTCAACTAGCCACTGCTCCACTGGCAACGGCTCCTTTAAACCAGTAAATGTAGACAGACCCAACCGCCTGAAATCTGCTACGGTCCCTACTCGGTCAACTGGTCTAGCTCCAACATTGTTCACAGACTGCTGAACGATCTGCAAACCTTCCCGAAACGAGTCCGCTTGCTGCTGGATCAGCTCGGTCTGTTTCTTTGATTCTCCAGCATTCCTCTTATCACTCCAAGCATGGCGGCTTCGTCCACACGCCTCTGGTATGTCTTCAATTTCTTACCAGCCATAATCCTAAACTCAAAATACCCAACATTAGCATGATGATAGATTTTGAATATAGATCAAGGCTAGAACTCCAAGATACTTAAATAGAGTACCGCATTGTAACTATGCCGCGGTATCATAGCCACAATTACATAACTCCATCCAAGTCGCCTAAGTCCTAGAGATAACAAGGAATCAGGTTTTCGAATCGATATGCAAAGGAAGTTTGCACATCGTAAAAGATATAATCTGGAAGAATGTGATTCAAGAATGGTAAAACGGTCAAGGTGGCAGGACATGTTTCCTAAACACGGGTATTCTGATTCGTGTATTGGGTACAATACCCAACTACAAAAGAATCAACCCGACTATCCTATGGCTCTGATACCAAAAAGAAACATGTCACGCCCCGCTTCCCAGAATACGCTAGATTGGGCACGTGACATAGCCAACCATGCTACCTGTGGGTAGGAAGTATCCATCCACAGTCACATTACGGCTGTAGAGATATCAAGAACAAGATAAAACTATCTAAAACATGTCCATAATTCAGAATAACAGGAGTCAATAATAAATAAATGCGGAAGCAAATGATCCAATACAAATAACTGAAAAGTGTGTCCCATAATGCGGGCTCACATTAGGAAATAAATGCAGGAAATAAAACTAACTACTACTGAACTCACAGCTCAGCCTGCTGGCTGAAGTACTTCTGCTCGGACTGCAACAGCGGTACGGAATCTGGGCCATGCAAAACCCAGACGTCAGCGCGTCAAGTCATCAAGTAATATAATATGAACAGTGTAGCAGGCAATGTAATATCAACATGAATACAGCAAGAATAACAATAATATGAATCATACCGGTACAGGGTAGCGTGCAGTGGGTAAACTAAACTGTTCTATCAGGTTTTCTATTCTAAAGTCTTTGAAATCAATTGATGAATCATCGATGTAACTCAATAGTATCCCGTGCATGCCCGGGACCACGGTCAAGACCCTCGGGGCTGAATCCGAGACGTGCCGCTAGGCAGTAACAGGTAGCAGGATGGGCGAGTGATGTCAGCATCATCACTCCGGGGCTGGCCTAGCCCGTAAGACTGATCAGAACAGGTATCGAACTGTTGAGTTACAAGTCAGGTTTCACCTTTGATTTCCCCATACCCCCAAGTTATGTATGTCAAGTCAGGTATTCAGCAGTTAAGAACTAATGCCAACACAGGATCAGGTAAAAGCAGGTTTGTCTGGATAGACAAAAGGAACGGTCCATGAGGACTACATGTTATGTTTGTTGGCATTAGACACAAGATCAGGTAACAGGTAAAGCCATGGTACATCAGGTCCAGCCAGGTAATGTATAAAGGTGTCATGTCATGTCAAGAGTGTACGGTACCATGTCATGTCAAGTAGGAAGTGTAACAGGTCATGTCAGGAAGCACAAGATGTTATGTGGGTGCTCATAATCAAACTAACATAAGCATGTGTATAAATAAACAAGCATGAGTACTATCAGAACAATAAACTGGAACATGTAATATGATATGCAAATAGATATAATTTCAAGGATATGGATGCACAGTTATCGATTAGGGTTACATTCATAGTTCCAATATTAATTAGGATGCAATTTATTAAACATGGAGTGTTAATATCACATTATTATGTAGTAATGTGATCTATGGATGCAATTATATGTATCTTAAATGCGATGGATGCAAACGGGTATCCGAAAAGTTATAAAACTATAAAATGGTAATGTGGGATGTACAACTAAGCAATATGTGATATAAATATTGATATAATAATATTAATATGGATAGCATATTCAAAGCGATTAATAACTATAAAAGTGGTATTGATTAACCATGCACAAGAAGGTTCCGTTCAGAAATTCAGCGTCACCCTAATTTGTAAAATAGCTTAAAAATAACAAACGTTTTCCAAAAGGGACGTGTCTTATACCAAAACAAAGATAATTCAATAAGGTTTTCAGTTTTATAAGTATAAGCATCTCAGGTTGTCCCTACAAAAAGTTATGAACATTCGAAGTTGAAAGTTTGCTGCTGGAATTTCCCTGGACAGCAGTTTGGAGACATTTTCATTTGCATTTTACGTTATTTAAACAATTTATTTTGCAAGTAAATATTTCATAGAGTTATAGTATTCTGAGTTATCTTCGTAACGAACTGAAGAACGTATACTAATGATTTTTCTATAATTTATAATGAATTTTATAAGATAAGGTGTACAGTAAATTTCAGATTTGTCATATCCGATTTTTCAACGACGTTTCATGTGTAAACTATAAGATTTTCAAATGTATAACATTATAAAATGAAGATTATAAATTAATTAAAGATAATAATAATAAATATTACGACGATATATATTTTAAGTGATATGGTTGCAGTATAATGTAATCTAGTATGTCACAAGATAAGTTTTCATGATCTATATTTAATATGATATAAACGGATGCAAACGGAACATCGAAACGTTATAAAATTAAACATGGGGCACTAGATTTAAACTATAGGTATGGTATTTATTTAAATAGGTATAAAATGAATTATATAGCATGTAGCAAGATTAACTTGCCTCGATGGGTCGCGAATCGGGAAAACGGAACGTTAACCGTCGGCGGGGAAAACTCGCGACGGGCGCACGGTTCACGGAATGAACCCAAATGATGAACAAAGGAACCACACGGGTCGGGGTACCTCGCTGGAACGTCGAGAAGCGTCACCGGCACGATGGAATTCCGGCAACAAAAGAACAGTTAAAAAAAAAGAGAAACGAGACATGAAGCAAGAAGAGAAAGAATGATAAAGAGAAGTACGAGAGAATATATGAGAGAGAGAGAGAAAAAGTAGAGAGAGAGAGAGCTGCAGGTAGGGGCCCACGGAATTAAAAAGAACGCAATTGGCTAAAGGGGAATCGTTAGTTAGGGATAAATATTAATTAAAGATTCAAAACATTTTAAGGAACAGTAGGATATATATATAGGTTAATTTAAAGATTTAAAAGATAGGTAATGAACAGTAAGATATCAGGTTAGTTAGAAAAATATATGCGATGGTTTTAATAATATTAAAATTTGGGATTTTGGCACCAAATAAAATATTTCCAAATCGCGTCCGGGTCGAGTCCAAAAATTTGAAATTGAAATAATAGGATTTTAAGCGGGATCCAAATTTTAAAATTAAGTGTTTTATGATTAAAAAGCATACCCCCAAAACGGACACATGTACGCGCGCGTAGCCGTCCAAACTCGTCCATTTCACTGAATGGGGCGAGAACACAATGCACGGACGCTACCACCAAGCTAGGGGTGTCAAGTAGGCCAAGATGAATATTTTCAATCTTATTTTAGATGCCAAAATTTGTTATATGTAGAAATGACTTTGCCGGGTAAATTTTACAGTAAGCAACAAACAAGCAAGTTAAATGAAATGAGTGCCACATTATGCTCAAACAGTAACTGAAAATAGTAGCATTGGGCTCGGGTGTTACAGGTATTGGTGAAGCTAACAACCTAAACTAATAGGCTAGATGAGTGTAGGTTGATGAAGTAGGATTTTTGCTCACTTTTAGAAATCAATTTCTCTTTTTGTTTTCCAACTTAATAAAAACTAAAGTAGGAAGAAGATGAACTTGGGTGAGTGAGAGAAAGTGTTATCCCAATGAGAGAGTGAACCATGAGTTAAATATAAGGTTGGGGTTAGAAAATATCTTAGAGTAAAACAAAAAAATAAGAGATGGGTCATGGCTTCTACATGCTTCTACAAGCATCCAAGCCATACTCATTTTCCACCAATTTTTTATTTCCTCTTAAATATAAATATCCCCAATTATCTATAAGTCATGTGTGAGTCTCATACACCCATGTTCATTGTATCATCAAGCATGATACAATAATCCAATTATATATAAATACATATATCAAATATATATATCATTATATAACAAGAGAAGAAAATCATTAGTGAGCTAATATTAGTTAATATATATATATATGCATATAACAAATATATTAATATATATCAAATTATTAAATAAATACTTGATTCAATAATCCGGTTATATTATATATAACCGAATAATATCATTTATATGTATATCATATTATCAAATCAATACTTGATTTAATAACCCGGTTATATCACATATAACCGACAACTTTCAATATTCAATATCAAATCAACACTTGATTCAATAATTCGATCATATCATATATAACCGGCCAATATCAAATCATTGAATCAACACTTGATTCAATAATCCGGTTATATCACATATAGCATAACTGATATCAAATATCGCGAGATTAGAAGACGGTATCACATACTCGTATTTAATCAAGCACCCGCACATATCTCCATATGTGTCCTACTTCGTTGCGCTTGAGCTAGAAAACCTCTGTGTGGAACTCTAAAAACTCGTCAATACACCAGCAATAGGTAATGATCACATCAATCACCCACAAGCCGTCAGCGGTACCAGTTGGACGTAACGGCTATCCAGGTATTGAGCGAATAGAAGATTAACAAGCAAACTTGTCCAAACTCCCGCAAACCCTATAAGCAACACTTACCGTACAGTCCGGTCTCTTCATCTGATATGTCGCATATCGAGTCTAGGGGTGGAATCGTCAGACCCCGGTAACTTGATAAGTCATGCCGATGTGTGGCCTATAACCATTCGAGAAACTACTGATAACACTTACTAGTAAATCTCATCAACTGGAATGTAAATACATGAATGGAAAGCAATACCTAAACAATGGCATGAACTGAAAAGAAAATATGTACAAGTAAAATCAATGCTCAGGATCTTCTGTGAACTGCTCCAAGTGCTCCTGGCTGGTCTCGAGCTCCTCAGAGTCAGGTCCTCCTGACAACATTCCAAAGAAGAAGAGAAATATGAATGTCGTCAGCAAACAATCGCTCGGTAAGTCCTGAAGATGAGTAGAGATAGAATAGACAGAAAGAGAGTATAATTAATAATGTTTGATTATAATGTTAACCCAGTTGTTTGTTGCTTGGTACATAATATACCAGTGTATACGAGAGGAGTCCAATTTTCACCGTGGACTTTGGTAACCCATAGTACAAGGCTCCGTCAAAAATACCACGGAACAACGGTATGGATGTAATTACGTCTTAAGTGACCACCTCGTGCCACCTTTAACATGTTACGTACCAGTCTACCCCTTTATAAACTCCGCAATGTCTTTTGTATTGATTGTATTGTTTTGTTATATAGATGGATGACTTACTGAAACCATGATATCAGTAAATGGAATGGATATAAATGGAGAGTCATGTAGATGGAGTATATCCATGGTTCGGTTCAGTCGATATAGATTGAATAGACAGATTCATGGATTCATGTAGTATTGTAGTTTATACTTGAATCATATTCAAGTCAGATTGTTTAGATTGAGACTCAGTCTGAGTCAGACACTTTGAAAAGAAATTGAAATCCTGAATTAGTTTTGATATTATCGGTAACTGCTGCACATGGACGTCAGGATTTTTGTCTTTTTCCAAGACAATTACCGTATTGATAACACCGTTTGTTAGATTTTCTACCTTAGAAAGGCAAGCATCCACATTCTCCGGCTCCCTGAGACTCAAGAGAATTGGTCCCGCTTAAACCTATATTTACTAGGGTCCTTATTGTAATTTAGCATAACTTGAGGGGTTTTATGTAAAAATAGTTTTGATATGTTTTAAAAATACACCTCAAGTATTTAATTATCGTCTTTAGGGTTTCATAGATGTATATTTTATAAAAGTGAACTTTCTAGTGAGTAAAAACCTAGTTTTCATTGTATATGGTATTTTATTGAAATATCGGTACTTTGCATTGAATTGTAATGGTATTTTCCTGTGATTTATAAAACTTGGAATATTTATATAATATAATTAAAATAGATATTTTGATAATAGTTATATATATATATATATATATTTAATAAAAATAAATTTTATTTATTTTTGTAGAAATCTCATTTTCTAAAGAAAAATGCATTAAAATTCTATCGAGATCGAATGCTCCTTTCGGAGGTCCGCATCTCGCTCTACTAGGCCCGAGGAAGTGCGATAACCCACACCATCCTGAACGGGGTTCCCCAAAAGTGAGTTGTAGAGGCACAATTGCAAGGAATTGATTAACACGCTTTTTAAAGAAATGGTTTTGCAAGTCAATGGTATTTATTTGTAATGTCATATTATCCCATAACTAATGTCCTAAAATTTCATCGTGCCATATCAATGATGTATGTTGTGATGAGGTAGGTCATTACCTCGTGAGTTGTCCAAAGATAATACAAGTATTATGTTAATTTATGTCGAAAGTAAAGTATATGAAATTTTACCGTAAAAATACGATAAAAGTTGCATAAATGATTCTTTTGAGATGAAACTTGTTTTAATGTGTTGGTTAATATTTGTTAAACATTATATGAGAGTATGGTATTTCATTGATTAAGAAAAATAGAATTTTTAAAGAAAAACCGAATCGGAAGTCGGATTAACTCCGCTTCCGTCGGGTTTTAGAAATGAAACTTTTTAAAATAGGAGAAGAGAGGGGGAGAGGGGACTTACTGGCTATTGAGAAATAAGAGAGGTAAAGGAAGACTAGGGAAGCGTCGGGGCGTCGTTTCGTCGCCGGAATCACCTCGAAACATCGTCGGAATCTTGCCCTTTGCTAACTCCACTTGCACAATATATGAACTTGAGAATTTTGGTGAATTTTTGTAATGAAATTCTGAGTGAGGAGAAGTGAAATGGAGTATGGTATTTATAGGGAAAATTAGGGTTTTGGGGTAATGAAGAATGAAATAAAAATACATTAAAAATTTGGTTTAATACCACTTTAAAATTCTCTGTTTATTTTTAATAAAAACAAACAGTACAGGGGTTAAGGGGGGAGGCCAAGGGACTAGGGTTATCAATACGGAGCATTACCTATGGAGGGGGGCCGGCATCGCCGGGGAAAGGGAGAATCTCGCCGGTCTATTTCCGAGGGTAGGGGCTAGGATTGAAGACACGTATCCAAGTCTATGTGTGCAACATTTTCCACATGTTTGTTTAATTTGTGATTTTTCATTTTACGTGTTGTGCACGTGCAAACCCTTAGGCTTCTAAAAGATTTAAAGAAAATTAAATAAAAAGATAATATGGCTGATAGGATTCGATTACGGGTCTACGTCACAGCAGTGCAAGGCTTTACCAATGAGCTACGAGTACTTTCTTGTTGTTCAAAAGTAAAACAAATTTATAACTTGTGCTCAGACTTAGGTACTCCTTTCTGTATTTTGAAAAAATTCGTACAGAAAGTTTAGGGTTGTTACACCTTTGAGCCATGGTAGGGAAGAAATCAAAGCGCAATGGGAACTACACAAAACACTATGACGATCTCGGGTCCACGGACTAACATGTACAAGTGTCACCATAGAACTGCTATCTAACGATAGGTATGGTACCATCCAGGAGATCTCAGCGAGTCATGTTCGGTGTACCCATTCTCTAATGAGCACCTGTGTAAAATCTTTGATGTCAAACACCAATAGTTATGGGATCAACATCGCCCCATACAGGGTCAAAAAACGTACACGCTAGTCTACTCTGGAATATCGATGCCCTGTTTCGATATCCTCTCGACTAGGAACTGTTAAAGAATGTGCTTGCGGACTACACAAGCCCATTAGTATGATCTGCATCATAGTCCTGGTAGTCAAGCCAACATCCTAAGGGCTTTATCAATATGTATCAGAGAGACAGTATAACAATACAAGTGTACATATTAAGATAAAGAGCAACCAGATAGCATACTATCATGTCGAGCAAGAAAGTCCTCTATATATAAGTCCAAGCATCCACTATATCATACAATAATAGCCTTTAGGGCATACATATTCCTAACACTCTCTACTAGTGGCTTCTTTAAAAGCTTTTCGAATCTCCAAATTCACCTCCACGCTTCTTGAACTTTACTGTGATGGGTCGTCATAAAAAGATTGCACTCAATTCTAGGGTTATTGTATGTAAAGATCTCCAAACTCATCCTCCTCGCACTCAATTTTACATCGGTGATCACGCTCAATTTCTAAGGTTAAGGTAGGCAAGAATCAAAATTAGGAAAGTTTGAGGGGGAGAGATTTTTTCTTTTTCTTATTTTCCTCACTTGTTCAATAAAGTCAATAACACAATGGAGAAGAAGGTAAAAAGATCATTTTCTACTCACCGTTAGGTAGCAAAGTGCTATTGTGAAACCTCGGGTATTTATGTGCCAAAAAATAAACATTCGGTATTTATGTGCTAAGGTTAGCCAACTTCGAATTTTTTTTGAGCCATTTAGCTAGGGTGTCAAACGGCAGGTCGGGTCACATTTGACCCGGCCAAAGTCGGGTTCAAGTCGACCTGACTAGATTAATAATTGGGTTAAATTTTTAAGACTCTTACCCGACTCATTTATTATCAGGTCAGGTCTGTTGGGGTCAAAAATTACATCCTGGTTGACCAAGTCAAAGTCAAAGTCAACTCCAAACCAAACGGGCCCATACCCAAATCAAGCTCGAACAAAAAGCGGCTGGCCTCCCCTATGCCAAGAAGAAAATTATGTAATAAATTGTTTGATATAATTTTCATGCATGAATGTAAAATAAATGGGCATAAAACCAAATTTTTGTAAAGCCCATAGCTCATGTGCAAAAGAAATAAGCACATGAGGTATGGGATGGGAAAGAATGCCATTTTGTAAAACTCAAAGAGCTATACGTAAATTTGTAAAGCTATAAAAGGCAACATGATGATGAAATGGAAGAGAATAATGCATTCCCTCTCAAAAAATTAGGGTTTTTGTGCCTCCTTCCCCTTTCTCAAGGTTCTAAATCTTCTTCCCCTTTTTTGAATTACATCAAGAGTTCAACTCTTTCTTTTCCAAAAATAAATAGTTTTTCACCATAAAACCCTTAAAGGAGAACTCAAATCTCACATCAAATCTCTAAATGGGGAGATTTTTAAGTCACACCCCCCTTTCCTTCAAAATCCAGCCAATAAAGAGGAGGAAGAAGGAGACCCATCTTCAAAAATCCCACTTTGGGAAGATCCAAAGCTCAAGAGAAGATCTAGAGCCCAAGGGAGAAAAAAGAGTCCCCTTTCATCATCTCCGAAAATATCTTAGGAGTTTAACTCCATAAAAAATAATATATATATATATATATATATATATAATAAATCTTTCTTTTGCGGAGGACAACTCCCAGTGCAGAGGCTAAGCCCCTTTGTCCTCTTTTTCAGGAGTTTAACTCCAAAAGTCAATTGGGAGTATAACTCCCAGTGATGTAGGGATTCTATAGCACCACACTAGGTTTAGGGTTGTATCATACATGCTATAACAAAAAAATAGAGGGTGCTAAACAATTCCAAACATGAATCGAACTAGAAAAATATAGTAACAACTAGCTAGTATCATATACTACAAGTGTCTAACACTAAGTGGGGAGAGATACAACCTTTGTAGACATCCTCCTAGACTCCTTGGATCGTTAGGATTCGAGTTGGTTGGCTTGTATCCTTCCACGTCCACGATGATCCACCACGAAGTCTCTTTGCACCAAGCTCCAAGCTTCTCTTTATCAAGGATGAAGAAGAAGCAAACACTCCGCTCAAGTGGGCTAGGCTAAAGTAGAATGGTGATTTGGGTTTGGATCTCAATTAAAAACCTTTTCTTTTTAATCATTTCTCTTTCTTTTAAAAACCCTGTGAGCCTTTTTGAGGAGAGAGAGGAAGAAGGAGATGGCACAAAACAAACTCAAGAGAATAATGTGATAACCATCCCTAAACTCAAGAGAGTAAGAGGGTGTCATCCATGCTAAACCATAGTTACAAAATATCTAGATATTTTATAACTTGAGTTTAAGCAAAACCATGGGCTACAAAACCATTGACCATTGTCAACTCAAGAGAGTTGAATAGTCAACCATGATTATGTTGCCATTTTTCTTTTCTCAAATAAACAAAATATCTAAAAATTGTTACCATGTGAGTCTTGCATTGCCGCCACCAATGTATCATCAACAATGACACATGTATGCTTGCATGTGTGCATGCACATCAATATATACATACACTCATGCATGCATCATAAAGAAATAGGTTTTAATAAATGAGCTAATGGACTTAATATTAAATCAACACTTGATTTAATATCCCGGTCATATCACATACGACATGTCCAATAGTAAACGCCCGAATAAAATACGTATCCAATACACGCATTTAATCGAGCTCCCGCGCATATCACATATGCACCCCCACATCGTTTTGCCTGAGTTAGGAGACCCCTTTGTGGGACTCTAAGACTCGTCAATACGCTAGCAGTAGGCAGTGATCACATCACATGCCCACAAACCGTCGGTGGCACAAGTAGTACGTAACGGCTCCTAGGTATTGAGCGATCAGAAGAAATACAAGCAAACCTGCTAAAACTCCCATCGAGCAACTGGCAACACTTACCGTACAGTCCGGTCTCTTCGTCAAATATGCTGCATATGTGAATCTATGGATGGTATCGTCGACCCCAATAACCCAATAAGTCATGCCGGTATATGGCTCATAACAGATCGAGAAACTACTGATAACACTTACCAGTAAATCTCAGCAGCCCTGGCCAAGGACTTCCTGTTATAGCCAATCGTACATGGTGCAACATCAACCCCCAATACCGGGAGAGACGAAACCCCTCCTATCGCTCATTGCCTCCATGTGCCTCGGGACTGTACCCAAAATCCACCTGTTTGCATGACTCAGTAGAGCCGTGGTAGGGTGGAGATCAAAGTACAGTGGGAGACACACAAGACTTTATAACGATCTCGGGTCTACAGACTAACCTGTACCAGTGTCACCTGAGAACTACTATCCGACGATAGATATAATACAATATAGGAGTTCTTGGCAAGTCCGTTCAGTGTACCCAGTCTCCACTGAGCACCCGTATACGATCTTTGGTGTCACCACACCAATGGATATGGGATCATCCATCGCCCATCATATGGGACAAGTAACGTATACGCTAGTCTACTCTGGTGATATCGATGCCCCGTCTCAATACACCCACGACTAGGAACATTTCAAGGATATGCTCATAGACTGCACATGTCCCACTAGTATGATCCGCATCATAATCTCAGTAGTCCTGCATCCTCCTAAAGGCTATATCAACATGTAGCAAATGAATGAAAACATGATCAAATGAACATGTCAAGATAAAAGGTGCAACCAGATAGCATACTATCATGTCGAGCAAGAATGTCCCTGAACACACACACACACACATACCGGTACATACACTATCATATAATGGCTTCTAGGGCATACATGTATCCAACAATCTCTCACTTGCACTAAGGCCAATTATTGGCGTATCTCATACCCAACCTCTCAAAAAGTCGCTCATGCTGCGGCAAAGGGAGGGCCTTGGTGAGTGGATTCGCGGTGTTATCTTTTGTATCTACTCTCCGAATCTCGATCTTGGGGCGATCAACTATCTTCCGGATCAGAGGATGTGTCTAGATCGCTGATGGGACCTGGGCTCTTTGGCTAACGCCATAGCCCCATTATTATCACAATACAAACGTATTGGATCGATAATGGTCGGAACTACTCCTAGCTCCGAGACGGACTTCCTCATCCAGACGGCTTCCTTGGCAGCATCATTTGCAGCAATATACTCAGCTTCCATTGTGGAGTCTGCAACGGTATCATGTTTGGAACTCTTCCAACACACCGCCCCTCCGTTAAGGGTAAAGACAAACCCAGAGATAGATTTGCTGTCATCGTTATCACTCTGAAAGCTCGATCGGTAAAGGCCTCCATTTGGAGATCTCCATTACCATACACCAAGAACATTGCTTTAGTCCTTCGCAAGTACTTAAGAATGTTCTTCACTGCTGTCCGGTGATTCTCCCCTGGGTTGGATTGATACCTACTTACTACACCCAGTGCATAAACTATATCAGGGCGTGTACATAACATCGCATACATTATAGATCCTACAGCAGAAGCGTAGGGTATAATGCTCATGCGAGCTCTCTCTTCATCAGTCTTTGGACAAAAGTCCTTAGAGAGAGTGACTCCATGACTAGCGGGTAAGGAACCCCGCTTGGAGTCTTCCATACTAAACCTCTTTAGGATGGTGTTAATGTACCTGGTTTGGGACAATCCCAATAACCGTTTAGATCTATCCCTATAGATCTTTATGTCCAATATGTACGAGGCATCACCCAAGTCCTTCATGGAGAACCTTTGTGATAAGAACAGTTTGACCGATTGTAGTATAGGAACGTCGTTTCCTATCAGAAGAATGCCATCCATGTACAATACGAGGTATGTGACAGTACTTCCCACAATCTCCTTATAAACACAAGATTCATCTGGATTTTTGACGAAATCAAACTCTTTGATAACATCATCAAAACAGATGTTCCAACTCCATGATGCCTGCTTTAATCCATAAATGGATTTAAGCAACCTACATGCTTTCCCGCTGCTCCCACTATCAATGAAGCCCTCTGGCTGATCCATATAATCGCACTCTTCTAAATCACCATTTAGAAAAGCAGTTTTAACGTCCATTTGCCAGATTTCATAGTCATAGTAAGCAGCAATAGCAAGTAGGATCCGAATGGATTTAAGCATGGCTACAGGAGAAAAGGTTTCGTCATAGTCCAGTCCTGGTCTTTGTCGAAATCCTTTCGCCACAAGCATTGCCTTATAGGTCTCTACCTGCCCATCTACACCGATCTTTCTCTTAAAGATCCATTTGCACCCTACGGGTTTTACCCCAGGGGGTACAACATCCAAAGTCCACACTTTGTTGGTGTACATAGACTCCATTTCGGATCTCATGGCATACAGTCACTTCATAGAGTCACCACTCGTGATAGCTTGATGAAAACTGGTAGGGTCATCATCATCCATGATGCAGTCTTCTCCATCACCATCAACGAGAAAACCGTAGTATCTCTCCGGTGGGCGAGAAGTCCAACCAGATTTACGGAGTGGCTGAGGTTCATTAAGTTCTATTGCAACATCAGGTTCAACCAAGTCATCATTTGTAATTTGTGTCTCTAGAACCTCTTCTAGATCTACCACATTGCTATCAGAATCATTTGGAAAAATCTCATTTTCTAAAAATGTGGCATTCCGAGAAACAAACACCCTTTGTTCCTCTTTATGGTAGAACAGATATCCATATGAATCTTTTGGATATCCCACAAATAAACATTTGAACGATCATGTCTCGAGTTTGTTCAGATTCTACTTTTTGACAAAAGCCGGACAACCCTAAATCTTAACTCGCTTAAGAGATGGTCTCTTCCCATACCATATCTCATATGGAGTGGTAGATAAGGTCTTGGTCGGAACCCTGTTCAACAGAAAAGCCTTAGTCTCCAATGCATGCCCCCAAAATGAGAGGGGCAACTCAGCATCACTCATCATGGATCGTACCATATCTAATAGGGTTCGATTCCACCGCTCTGACACACCGTTGTGCTGTGGTGTGTAAGGGGGAGTGAGCTGAGATAGAATCCCATTCTCTTTTAGGAAGTTCGAAAACTCTGTACTAAGATACTCTCCACCTCGATCCGATCGAAGTATCTTGATGCTCAATCCAGTTTGTTTTTCTACTTCAAGTTTGTACTCCTTGAATTTCTCGAAAGCTTCAGACTTATTCTTTATCAAAAACATATGACCGAATCTTGAGAAATCATCAGTAAAATTTATGAAGTAAGAAAAACTGCCTCTCGCATGTGTAGACATTGACCCACATACATCACTCTGTATGAGGCCCAAGAGCTCAGTAGCTCTTTCTCCGTGTCCAGTAAACGGAGTTTTGGTCATTTTCCCTTTGATACAAGACTGGCAAGTCGCATAAGATTTATACTTAAAAGAATTTAAATATAAATCTTTATGAAGCCTGTTTAGTCTTGTTTTATTAATATGACCAAGTCTACAATGCCAAAGAAAAGCTTCATTTATATCTGAAAATTTTCTTTTGTTTGTGTGCTGTATGTTGAAAACTGTGTGTTGATTAAGGACGTATATCCCATTATTAAGTGTACCACAACCAATCAACTCTTGATTGAGTTTAATGTTCATAACATTGTGCTGCAATATAAAATGATATCCTTCGTTGTCCAACAAAGAAACGGATATTATATTACAAAGCATGCTTAGTACAAAATAACATGGGTTCAAAACCAATATACAACCCGATGGCAACCCCAGATGATACTCTCCCACTGAAACTGCATGTACATTGGAACCATTTCCAATCCGGAGAGTATGATCACCTGTCTTCAAAACTCTGCTATTTCTCAGCCCCTGCATAGAATTGCAGATATAAGAACCCAAACCGGTATCCAATACCCAGAAAGCAGAGTTTATAGAAAAACGGTTTTCGGTTACGAACACACCTGAAGCTGAAGCATCACCATGCTTCCCTTTCTTGAGACCAAGGTACTCAGTACAATTCCGCTTCCAGTGTCCCATCTTCTTGCAGTAGAAACATTCTCCTTTTCCAGACTCCGCAGCTTTGGATTTGTCTTTCCTCTTTGCCTTTTTTTATTCCACCTCTCGGCTTGGTGGATTTCTTCTTGTTCTTTCCCATGGCCTTGGCTTTTAGGACGGAAGAAGAAGATTGTCCAACAAGCAGGGAGGGAGACTTCGCCTTAAGCGTGCTATCTGCATTTCTCAACATATTGAGAAATTCGGGTAGTGACTTCTCCATATTGTGCATGTTGAAGTTCACTATAAAAGGAGCAAAGGCAGAGGGAAGAGACTGTAGAACAATATCCGTATATTGCTCGTTGTCCATTGTCCATCCGAGGCCCTCAAGCTCTTCAATAAGAGCTGTCATCTTCAGAACGTGGTCGCCTACTGAAGTGCCAGGAGCCATCCACATCTGAAACAGCTTTCGAGATGCTTCGTATCGTAGGATACGAGATTGCTCTCTATACAACTCCTTTGTATGGAGAAAGATGGATTGAACATCCATCTCCTCGTGCTGATTTTGATGTGTATTGTTCATCGATGCAAGCGCGAGGCATTTGGCGATGGCACAGTCACTATCCCACATTTTGCGGATCTCCCTATCCGCAATAAAAGATTGAGGGCCTGGTTTGGGCGGGGCTGTGGCAGTGAGGACATATGATACTTTATCATATGTGAGAGCAATGTTAATCTTCCTCAACCAGTTTTTATAGTTCGGTCCAGTAAGTTATTTTTCTCTAATAGTAGCTTAAGTCCAGTCATGGTTATCTGCCATTAGGAGAGAGAAAAGAATACACTCAGTGAAAGCTCTTGCAAAGATTAGATTGGTTTATTATTTTATCTAATCGATGTCTCCCACTGCTTTTATCAAATTCTCCTTCAAACCTTAAAAGGAAAAAATTGGCCAGGATTAATTACATTCTACAACTTCGCTAACTGTTCAGCCAGGCCAGTGCCTGTACTTCCGAGGGAGGTTCCCCGTGCTTTCGCACGGACCTAACTAAAATAAACCTCATTTTCCAAGAGGCGTGGCCCCGTTGACACCTTTCTAGACACCTAATGAGTTAGCTAATTGTAAAGTGCAAAATTCTCCCGGGAGCAACTATTGCTCACAGTGGGATCGGGATCCTACTATCACATAGAAGGTATGCAATCTCATTGCAAATTTCAACACTTGAAACTCCCGATATGGTTTTTACCCCTAGCACTTATAACCTTGACTATAATCAACATATCATAAGTACTAATCAAGTTATACCCGTCATTTCATGATTAATTAGACCCACCCATATGACTCTTGACTATAATCAACATAATCACATGAATGTCCTAATTAATCTCATCATATGTTATGTAGGAAGGCATCACTTAGCTACCGCACACTACGCCTTGACTATAATCAACATACGTAGCATGAATACTAAGTACTCTACTTTCTAAAATGAGGGAGGGCTGCGTATAGTTTTTAAGAAAACCTTTAACGCTTCGAACTTGATATCGTTGTAGAATCTAATAGTTTTAAAAGGAGTGGCTTAAGCTCCGCCTTTTTAAATCTTTCTTTTTCATAAAAAGCAGAGTAGGTTTCAAATCTGATTCTACAACATCTTTTTAGGTTTCTTTTGTTTACATTAATCATATTAATGTAGTCCCATCATTTAATCCTTAGCCATTACAGAAAAGAAACGAAAATAGAACGTACGCTTATACTATCCGTATTCGCCACAATGTCCCATTATGAACCGTTAAGTTACTTAACTAACGGCAAAGCGGGGCGGGACTAGCGCGGATGCAAAACATAAGCAACATTTATTATATATCATATATATAATACATCATTCGTCTCAACATATAAAGTAATCACATTACAGAATATCCACAGTAGAAGCACATATATGAAAATACAGGATATACTAGGAGGTCCGTATTTTGTATTTAGCCAACAATAGAAAATACGGATTCCACGGTCGCGATGAATAGCCAAGCTCACGACCCTAGACCCCTACGAGAGCGGCAAGTGACCCTACCAATTCTAGAGTTTAGGAGACCCGGTCGACTCCTCGAGATGGCCTCCCACTGAACCCTAGAACCCGGTCACTTGTGCTCCCCTCTTTGGGTCTATCCTAATGCGGAAAAGTAAATAATATACAACAATGGTGACATCATCCTCAACCCGGAAGTGCCCCAATAAAAGAATATTACATACAATTAATTTTACATGAATGAAAAGAAAAACTCTCATCTCACATAAAAAAAAACCCGGCTATTCATTCACGACGATCCTGCACATCATATCTTAGCAACACATAATATCACATATCATCAACGTAAGTAAGTATACGTACCCCAATTGTCGTTGATGTATAGCAACGAAACTAGCGATACACCACATACTACACTTACGGTCGCAGAAAAGAAAGTGAAAAACTACAACATTTGGAATCAACACAGCCTTTAGACATCATAAACCCGGAATATCACATATTCAGGATTTCATGCCTAACAATGCAAATCTTATATTTAGGTCTCAACCATGAAAACACCTTTTCAAAAGAATCCGGGTAATTCAACAAGATTCCTGATTCTACCGAGGCCAAAATATTAGATTTACACGCAACTAATTACTTTTCACAAAACTAATTAGTGTAGATTCCAATTATTGTATCACATTCATAAATAAACTAGGCACAATTAAAACATTTGATCGATCGATCAATGACCCAAAAACCACAGAGAAGATCAACACCTGAGCAGTATTAAAATTACCCAGAAGCATGTCACAGTACCTATAGACTAACCGTAGAAGGGCCGACCCGAGCCTCACAAACGGCGGCGCGGAACCGCCGCCAAAACCAGGTTTCTGCCACGGTTCCGCGGTCGTTTAGTTGAGTTAGGGTATCATTCTTTTAGAGGGTCCATAGAATTACCTGCATGATTTTCTAAATATTTTTAATGTGAAAAATTCCAACATTTTGAAAAATTTCCAGAGAAGGGTTTTATTTCGGGTAATCAATGTTCGTTCGAATTGTTTTAATGTCATCTAGGTTACTCTAATGCTCTAGCTTGTCTCTGATACCACTGTAGAGATTATATAGCACCACACTAGGTTTAGGGTTGTATCACACATGCTATAACAAAAAAATTAGAGGGTGCTAAACAATTCCAAACATGAATCGAACTAGAAAAATAGAGTAACAACTAGCTAGTATCATATACTACAAGTGTTTAACACTAAGTGGGGAGAGATACAACCTTTGTAGACCTCCTCCTAGACTCCTTGGATCGTGTAGGGTTTGAGTTGGTTGGCTTGTATCCTTCCGCGTCCACGATGATCCACCACGAAGTCTCTTTGCACCAAGCTCCAAGCTTCTCTTTATCAAGGATGAAGAAGAAGCAAACACTCAGCTCAAGTGGGCTAGGCTAAAGTAGAATGGTGATTTGGTTTTGGATCTCAATTAAAAACCTTTTCTTTTTAATCCTTTCTCTTTCTTTTAAAAACCCTAGTGAGCCTTTTTGAGGAGAGAGAGGAAGAAGGAGGTGGCACAAAACAAACTCAAGAGAATAATGTGATAACCATCCCTAAACTCAAGAGAGTAAGAGGGTGTCATCCATGCTAAACCATGGTTACAAAATATCTAGATATTTTGTAACTTGAGTTTAAGCAAAACCATAGGCTACAAAACTATTGACCATTATCAACTCAAAAGAGTTGAATAGTCAACCATGATTATGTTGCCATTTTGCTTTCCTCAAATAAACTAAATATCTAAAAATTGTTACCATGTGAGTCGTGCATTGCCACCACCAATGTATCATCAACCATGACACATGTATGCTTGCATGTGTGCATGCACATCAATATATACATACACTCATGCATGCATCATAAAGAAATGGGTTTTAATAAATAAGCTAATGGACTCAATATTAAATCAACACTTGATTTAATATCCCAGTCATATCTCATACGAACCGTCCAATAGTAAAAGTCCGAATAAAATACGGTATCCAATACACGCATTTAATCGAGCTACCGCGCATATTACATATGCACCCCACATCGTTTTGCCTGAGTTAGGAGACCCCTTTGTGGGACTCTAAGACTCGTCAATACGCTAGCAGTAGACAGTGATCACATTACATGCCCACAAACCGTCGGTGGCACTGTAGGGTTCCTAGGCACTCTCAAGAGGTCTCACAAGGCATCAACCATGCCAATTTCAAATTTTACGGTGCCGAGAAACCCTAGACTATGGATCGTTAACTAGATTTTAGGCGACAAAAGCAACTAGTTAACAAATTAACTAAGTGAACGGAAATACAACCTTTGTAGATCCGGTCCTCCACCTCCATAGCTCCGCAATGAAGTCCTCTCCGCTGTACAAATCGGATCTTGGACTCTAGTGTCGGCTTCATCGGAGAAATGGACGGGCTAGGTCGTCGACTACGATGCCGAAGATGATCTACGTCGAAGCATCACAAGATCAAGCTCCCACTTCACCAAGTCATGAAACTTGTGAAGAAAACACACTCTACTACTTGGCAAGAGGTAGAGGATGAAGAAATAGAAAGTGGGTTCACTTTAGAATTGGATTTCTCACTCTTTTTCTCACTTTGCCATTGATGAAGGCAAGGTTTCTTTTCTTGAAGAAGAAGAAGAAGAAGATGAAGAAGATGATAGAATTATGATAAGTTATTCTTTTTAAAAAGAAAATCATAGAATACTTATCATAAACCAACCATGGTTATGTGTAGAGAGCAAACTTTAGTTAGGTGAATGGTTAGGTTAGGCATAAAACAAAAATGGTGGACTTTTTCAAAGCTTCATGAAACTTCAACAAAGAAACAAAATTAGCCACCATTTTCCTTTTGCCAAAATGAAATAAACAAATCAATAAATGAATAAATAAATTAAACAAAACCCTAACCATTTACTTAACCAAGGTTTAAACTTTACACAAATTCAAGTAAGCATGTATCATCAAACATGATACAATCAAGTGCACAAAAGTATATCACATATACAACTTGTGAACTTCAAGTGAGAAAATCCTTTTAAAGTGAACCAATACTAGTTAATGCAAAGTAATATATCAAATATATAATTATACATTAAATCATTAAATCAACACTTGATTTAACGATCCGGTCATATCGCATATAACCGACTAGTATCCTATGTATCGGCTTACCGAATCAATCCTTGATTCGATAACTAGGTTATATCGCATACAACCATATCGATACATACATCGCGAGAATAGAATACGGTATCACATACACGCATTATTCTCGGTCCCGCACATATCTCATATGCGCTCCTATTTCGTTTCGCTTGAGCCAGGAAACCTCTGTGTAGGACTCTAAAGACTCGTCAATACGCCGGCAGCAGGTGATGATCATATCAAACACCCACAAGCCGCAAGCGGTCTGCTAAACGTAACGGCCACCCGGGTATTGAGCGATCAGAAGATCGACGAGCAAGCCCGCTCACACTCCTGTGAATCCAACCAGTAACACTTACCGTACAGTCCAGTTTCGTCGTCTGATATGTCGCATATCTCGCCTAGGGGTGGTAAACGTCAGACCCCAATAGCTCGATAAGTCGTGTCGATATGAGGTCTATAACAATTCGAGAAACTACTGGTAACACTTACCAGTAAATCTCAACAACCCTGGTTAGGGATTTCCGGTTATAGCCAATCGAACACAGCGCAACATCAACTCCCTATACCGGGAGAGACGAATCCCCTCCTATCGCTCATTGCCTCCATGTGACTCGGGACTGTACCCAAAAACCACCGTTTTGCACGCCCTCTTGGACGTGGTAAGATGGAAATCAAAGCACAGTGGGAACCACACAAGACTCTATGACGATCTCGGGTCAACAGACTACTCTGTACCAGTGTCACCATAGAACTGCCATCTGACGTAAGGTATAATACCATCTGGGAGTTCTCGGCGAGTCCGTCCAGTGTACCCAGTCTCTACTGAGCACCCGTATATCATCTCTGATGTCAAACACCAATGGATATGGGATCATCCATCGCCCATCTGTATGGGTCGAGAAGGTCTACGCTAGTCTACTCTGGTATATCGATGCCCTGTCTCGATACACCCACGACTAGGGACCTTGAAGGATGTACTTATGGACTACCACGTTCCCACTAGTATGATCTGCATCATAGTCCAGGTAGTTAAGTACACATCCTAAGGGCTTTACCAACATGTAACAGAGAGACAATGAGTATACACGTTAAGGTAAAGAGTAACCAGATAGCATACTATCATGTCGAGTAAGAAAGTCCTCCCTATATATGTCCAAGCATCCACTACAATATACATCCTATGTATAGTAATGGCCTCTAGGGCATACATATAACTAACAATCTCCCACTTGCACTAGGGCCATCTGATAGCAGTGGTTGTAGTATCTCATACTCAACCATCCCATAAAAATCTCTCTCTGGGAACAGGCCTCTGTGAGTGGATCCGCTGTGTTGTCCTCAGAGGCTACTCTCCAAACCTCGATCACCCTGGAGATCATCCATCTCCATGATCAGGTGACACTGCCTTAGAATATGTCTGGATCACTGATGGGACCGGCGTTCCTCGGCATAAGCCACAACTCCATTGTCTCACAATGGTTGGAACGTAGTTCATCTCATGAACCTATATACACCCAAACAGCCTCTTTGGTAGCATCTTAAGTAGCGATGTATCCAGCCTTTATCGTCTAGTATGCCACGGTATCTAGCTAGGAACCCTTCCAACATACCGTCTCTTTACTGAGGGTAAAGACAATGCATGTGACTGACATTCAGTCGTCTTTATCACCATGGAACACTTCCAGTGATTCTCCCCAGGATCGATTGATACCATCTCACTACAACTAGTGAGAGTCCTAACATCCAATTAGATCTATCTCATAGATCCAAAACCCAGGATTCAGAAGGTATCACTTTGATCCTATATGGAGAATCATTGTGATGAGCGGAGATTGATTGAGCGTAGCATAGGAAACTCCTTCCCTATCAAGAGCATGTCATCCACGTACTCTACGAGGATCGTCACTATACTCCCTACTACCTTTTTGTTTATACAAGGTTCATCTACCATTTTGATGATGTCAAACTCTTTGACTAACACATCAAAACAGATGTTCCAACTCCGCGATGTCTGTTTTATCACATAAAACATCTTGCACACGTTTCCGCTGCTCCCACTGTCTACGAAACCCTCTGGCTGTGTACTTATAGACGTTCTCTTCTAAAACATCATTTAGAAAAGCAATCATGGCACCCAACCGCCAGATATCGTAGTCATGGTATGTAGCCGTGGCAAGTAGGATCTGGATGGACTTAAGCATAGCCACTGGAAAAGGTTTCATCATTATCCGAAAACCTTTAACAAGTCTAGCTTTGAAAGTCTCAACTTTTCCATCTACACCAAGTAATCTTCTCAAGATATACTTGCTCCTGATGGGGATTTAACCCTTCAGATATAGCAACCAAAGTCCATACTTTGTTGGTGTATAAGGATTCCATCTCAAATCGCTAAGCATCCAGCCATTCTTACAGAGTCCCACTCCTGATGGCCAGCTCGAAACTAGTTGGGTCATCATCTCATGATGCAATCCTCGCTCCCACTGTCATAGAGAAACAGAAGTATCTCTCAGGTGGGTGAGAAACCCTACTAGATCGGCGGAGAGGCTGAGGTTCGTTGGTTACTATTGAATCCTTCGGTTCTACCAAATCATTTGCTGTAGTTTTTATAGCTGAAACACTTCCAGTTCTACATAACTTACCTTACCTCGAGCTTGTCCGGATTTTGCTTTTAGACATAGGCCGGACAACCCCAAATCTTAACTAGCTTAAGATATGGGCTCTTCCCTTTCCATATCACATATGAAGTGGTAGGTAATGATCTGATTCGAACCTAATTCAACAGGTATGCAGCTTCTTAAGTGCATAACCCCCAAAAGGAAATGGTAATTCAGTAGTACTCATCATAGAGCACACCTTATCATATAGGGTGTGATTGCTCCGTCCCGATATACCATCGTGCTATGGTGTATACAGAGGAGTAATGCTGAGAGAGAATCTCATTCTCCTTTAGAATAGTCCAGGATTTCCGTGCTCAAGTATTCTCCTCCTTGATCTCATCATAGGACATAATACTTATACCCGTATTCTGGTTCTCTACTTCTCGCTTATATTCTGTGAATATCTCAAAAGGTTCGGACTCATGTTCCAACAGGAACATATGTCTGAATCATGAAAGAACATCAGAGAACGTAATGAAGTATAAAGAACCAGTCCTGGCATGTGTAGACAGGGGACCTTCCATACATCATCATGTATCAGTCCCAAGAGTTCATTAACTCTTTCTCTGTTTCCAGTAAACGGAGCTATGGTCATCTTATCTTTGTGACATGACCGGCGAGTTTCACAAGATGTAAATTCAAACTAATTTAAATATGCATCTTTATGTAACTCTAGCTAGTCGGGTCACATTGATCTGACCTAGTCTACAATACCTCAAGAAGAATTCATTCATATCTGAACTCTTCCTCTTGTGTGTGTTCTGTATACAAAAGAACTGTAGTTTGATTTAGAACATCAATGCTTTTAGATAATGTGCCTGAACCGATCAACTTTTGATATAGGAAATGTTCAAAACATTATCCAACAATACAAAATTTTACCGTTTCTTTACTAATAAAGAGACAGATATGATTTTGTATATCAGGTTCGGTATCTAATAACATTCGTTCAGAATCAATGTATTGGTAATACAGGGTGACAGTGACCAACAGACTTGGCTGCAACACTTGCCCCGTTTTCTGCCTCATGAAACTTATCACCCGTTCTCAGTTCTCTACCACTCTGTAGCCCTATGTAACAGATTACATATCAGGGATCCTGATCCGGTATCAAATACCCAGGACGTAGAGAATATTGAGAAACAGTTCTGTATAATGAACATACCCGAAGATGATGCATTAGCATTCACTCTCTTCGTTTGGGTGGCACGGGAAATCTGGTAATCCCCAATTTCCTGCTCTGTCTTATAACAATTATAAGTTGGAGCGGGACCAACGTTCCCCAGCTCAGTATAACAAGCGGGTTCGGTCAATATTCCGTATTATTATCTTGATTAAGGCGTGATATGGTCGCTACCTGGAGAGAGAGAGAAGAAAACACTCAGCGTGCGCTCTTGCAAGAATAGATTGGTTATTATTTTATCTAATCAGGATGGCTCCCACTGGTTTTATCAAATCTTACTTCAAACCCTAAAAGGAAAGACTAGCCGGGATTAATTACACACTACAAGTTCGCCAATCTTTCAGCCAGGCCAGTGTCGGTACTTTGAGGGAGGTCCCCCGTGCTTTCGCACGAACCTAATTAATGTAAACCTCGTTTTCCCAGAGGCGTAACCTTGTTAACACCTTTCTAGACACCTACTTGATCGGCTAATTGTAATGTATAAAACTCTCCCAGGAGTAACTCTTACTCGCAGCGAGTATCGGGATCCAACTATCTCATAGAAGGTATGCAATCTCATTGCAAATTTCAACACTTGAAATTCCCGATAATATTTTGCCCCTAGTGTTCTATGACCTTGACGAATGCCAAACAACCCATAGTCCACTAGTCAAGTTCAACCCGTACATTTCTTGATTGAATTAAACCCACCCGCACGACCCTTGACGAATGCCAAACAACGCCGTACGAATACCCTAATCCAATCGCATCATATGCTCAAGCAGATAAATACTAGTTAGCTACCGTACACTACGCCTTGACGAATGCCAAACTACCGCAGCACGAATACTAATTAGTACATATCTGAAATGACGGAGGGCTACGACAGGTTTTTCTGAAAACCTATTGCGTAATGAACTTGATATCGTTGTAGAATCAAATGATTTTAAAATGGAGTGCTTTTGAGGCTTTTCTAGTTTTGCTAAAGGAGTCACTCCCGGTGAAGGGATCGTCGGTCCTTTCCTCGTCGAATGAGGTGCGGGATATATCATATATATCACTGTGCAAAGCAAAACTCTTAAAAGCAATCAAAAGACAAACCGAGTGTGTAGCATCTGCCAGTTATTGCTAAAGGAGTCACTCCCAGTGAAGGGATCTCGGTCCTTTCCTCATCGAATAAGGTGTAGGATATATCACATATACCACTGTGCAAAGCAAGAACTGAAGCTACCAGTTTTATTTTGAAATTCGATTCTACAACATTTTAGGTTTCTTTTATTTCATTAATCACATTAATGAAGTCCCATCATTTAAGTACCTAAATATCACAGATAAATACGACGTACACTTATGCCATCCGCATTCGCCTCGATGTCCCCTCGTGCACCGTTAGGTTAGGTAACTAACGGCAGAGCGGGGCAGGGCTAGTGCGGGTGTAAAACACAAGTAACGTCTATATAATATATCATATATACTATATACTGTATCTATCACAGAACATCACATGATCACATCACAGATATCGCAGCAGAAGAAACATATGAAATAGTGGATATACTAGGATGTCCGTGTTTTCAATACGAGCCAGTATAAAACACGGATTCCACGGTCACGATGAATAGCCAAACCCACACCCCTAGACCCCTACGAGAGCGGCAAGCAACCCTACCAATTCTAGAGTTAGGAGACCCGGACTCGACTCCTCAAGTTGGTCTCCTTCTGGACTCCAGAACCCGGTTACTTGTGCTCCCCTCCTTGGGTCTATCCTAGTGCGGAAAAGTAAATAATATACAAAGGGTGACATCTTCCGCAACCTGGAAGTGCCCCAATAAAAGAATATTACATACAAGTTTTTACATGAATGAAAATGAAAAACACTCATCTCACATAAAAACCCCCGGCTATTCAAACACGACGATCCAATATAACATATCCAGCAACACATAATATCACATGTCATCAACGTAAGTAAATATGCTCATCCCAATTGTCGTTGACATATAGCAACGAAACCGGTGATATCACATATTACACTTACGGTCACAGAAAAGAAAGTGTAAAACTACAACAGTTGGAATCCGCAACCTCCATAGACATCGCATGCCTAATCAAATGAATTCCTTAGACATCGCATGCCTAACAATTATAAACCCCGCATTTTAGTCTCAAAATCGAAAACACTTTTCAATACCTAGTCGGGCAATTCAACAGGATTCCCGACAATTTGATCGAATGCTCGTCGCAAACTTCAGTAGGCGGCTACACCCCCGATACCGTCGACGAAGTGCACCAAGGCGGAACACCGCTGCCGCGAGCACCCGAACGGATGCTTTCGGCGACGGGGTTCTCCTACAGTCACTTGGTCGGGGCTATGGAGTGAGGCTGTCTATTAAGTTTACCCGGCAAGTATCCGCGTACGCTACGTGATTGCGACGGACTTTTGATCACATCAAAATTCCGTGGCAACCGATCAAGTGAGACTAAATTGCTAGATTTACAACATTCATTCAGTTATCTCATAACTTTTGTGAATTCCAATTATTGTATCCCATTCCAGATAAATAGAAAATGTTAAACTTTTCGATCGAACAGTCAAACACCCAAGTTTTCCCGATACAGATCAACACATGAAATAAGTCTAAAAACATTCAGTTCGTGCCTCAGTACCAACGGTCCAGCCGTAGAAGGGTCAAGCCAACGCCTCACATGTGGCACGCCGTACTGCCCCAAACCCGAAGGTTCAAAGGGCAGTTCAAGACGGTCACATAATCGAGTTAAGGTTTGTTGTCTTCTAGAGGGACCATCGTGTTACTTGCACTACTTAGAACGTCGTTAAACTACAGAAAAATTCAACACTTGGAAATTTCCCGACATGGGAAAAATTGGGTATTTATATCCCGTCGAACTTTTTAACATATTCAAAAATTATCCGGAAAGCCACAAAGACAAAGTCTGATAATCCGATCGAATCATCGAATCCCCAAAACAACCCCAGAAAATTCAACTCTTGAATAAATATTAAAAATTCCCAGGAAAACCAGCACCAGAAAGCATGAATTACTGTGCAAAGATTGAAGGCCAATCAAGTCAAGAGGCCGCGGAACCGCCGCAGAAGGCAGGCTTCTGCCGCGGTTCCGCCGCGCATTAGAGGTATCATGAAAAAATTTTTGCATCGTAATTCTTAGAATTCCCTGCTGAATTTTTTAAGAATTTTTAATCTGGAAAAAACCCAGTTTTTAGAAAAAGTCCAGAGAGCACTTTATGGATTAGGGTTTCGATTCGTTCGGATTTCAAACTCCGTCTAGACTTCGTCTAAGGCTCTAGCTTGGCTCTGATACCACTGTAGGGTTCCTAGGCACTCTCAAGAGGTCTCACAAGACATCAACCATGCCAATTTCAAATTTTACGGTGCCGAGAAACCCTAGACTACGGATCGTTAACTAGATTTTAGGCGACAAAAGCAACTAGTTAACAAATTAACTAAGTGAACGGAAATACAACCTTTGTAGATCCGGTCCTCCACCTCCATAGCTCCGCAATGAAGTCCTCTCCGCTGTACAAATCGGATCTTGGACTCTAGTGTCGGCTTCATCGGAGAAATGGACGGGCTAGGTCGTCGACTACGATGCCAAAGATGATCTACGTCGAAGCATCACAAGATCAAGCTCCCACTTCACCAAGTCATGAAACTTATGAAGAAAACACACTCTACTACTTGGCAAGAGGTAGAGGATGAAGAAATTGGAAGTGGGTTCACTTTAGAATTGGATTTCTCACTCTTTTTCTCACTTTGCCATTGATGAAGGCAAGGTTTCTTTTCTTGAAGAAGAAGAAGAAGAAGATGAAGAAGATGATAGAATTATGATAAGTTATTCTTTTTAAAAAGAAAATCATAGAATACTTATCATAAACCAACCATGGTTATGTGTAGAGAGCAAACTATAGTTAGGTGAATGGTTAGGTTAGGCATAAAACAAAAATGGTGGACTTTTTCAAAGCTTCATGAAACTTCAACAAAGAAACAAAATTAGCCACCATTTTCCTTTTGCCAAAATAAAATAAACAAATCAATAAATGAATAAATAAATTAAACAAAACCCTAACCATTTACTTAACCAAGGTTTAAACTTTACACAAATTCAAGTAAGCATGTATCATCAAACATGATACAATCAAGTGCACAAAAGTATATCACATATACAACTTGTGAACTTCAAGTGAGAAAATCCTTTTAAAGTGAACCAATACTAGTTAATGCAAAGTAATATATCAAATATATAATTATACATTAAATCATTAAATCAACACTTGATATAACGATCCGGTCATATCGCATATAACCGACTAGTATCCTATGTATCGGCTTACCGAATCAATCCTTGATTCGATAACTAGGTTATATCGCATACAACCATATCGATACATACATCGCGAGAATAGAATACGGTATCACATACACGCATTATTCTCGGTCCCGCACATATCTCATATGCGCTCCTATTTCGTTTCGCTTGAGCCAGGAAACCTCTGTGTAGGACTCTAAAGACTCGTCAATACGCCGGCAGCAGGTGATGATCATATCAAACACCCACATGCCGCAAGCGGTCTGCTAAACGTAACGGCCACCCAGGTATTGAGCTATCAGAAGATCGACGAGCAAGCCCGCTCACACTCCTGTGAATCCAACCAGTAACACTTACCGTACAGTCCGGTCTCGTCGTCTGATATGTCGCATATCTCGCCTAGGGGTGGTAAACGTCAGACCCCAATAGCTCGATAAGTCGTGTCGATATGAGGTCTATAACAATTCGAGAAACTACTGGTAACACTTACCAGTAAATCTCAACAACCCTGGTTAGGGATTTCCGGTTATAGCCAATCGAACACAGCGCAACATCAACTCCCTATACCGGGAGAGACGAATCCCCTCCTATCGCTCATTGCCTCCATGTAACTCGGGACTGTACCCAAAAACCACCGTTTTGCACGCCCTCTTGGACCTGGTAAGATGGAAATCAAAGCATAGTGGGAACCACACAAGACTCTATGACGATCTCGGGTCAACAGACTACTCTGTACCAGTGTCACCATAGAACTACCATCTGACGTAAGGTATAATACCATCTGGGAGTTCTCGGCGAGTCCGTCCAGTGTACCCAGTCTCTACTGAGCACCCGTATATCATCTCTGATGTCAAACACCAATGGATATGGGATCATCCATCGCCCATCTGTATGGGTCGAGAAGGTATACGCTAGTCTACTCTGGTATATCGATGCCCTGTCTCGATACACCCACGACTAGGGACTTTGAAGGATGTACTTATGGACTATCACGTCCCCACTAGTATGATCTGCATCATAGTCCAGGTAGTCAACTACACATCCTAAGGGCTTTACCAACATGTAATAGAGAGACAATGAGTATACACGTTAAGGTAAAGAGTAACCAGATAGCATACTATCATGTCGAGCAAGAAAGTTCTCCCTATATATGTCCAAGCATCCACTACAATATACATCCTATGTATAGTAATGGCCTCTAGGGCATACATATAACTAACAGGCACAAGCTGTACGTAACGGCTCCTAGGTATTAAGCGATCAGAAGAAATACAAGCAAACCTGCTAAAACTCCCATCGAGCGAACTGGCAACACTTACCGTACAGTCCGGTCTCTTCGTCAAATATGCTGCATATGTGAGTCTAGGGATGGTATCGTCGACCCCAATAACCCAATAAGTCATGCCGGTATATGGCTCATAACAGATCGAGAAACTACTGATAACACTTACCAGTAAATCTCAGCAGCCCTGGCCAAGGACTTCCTGTTATAGCCAATCGTACATGGTGCAACATCAACCCCCAATACTGGGAGAGACGAAACCCCTCCTATCGCTCATTGCCTCCATGTGCCTCGGGACTGTACCCAAAATCCACCTGTTTGCACGACTCAGTAGAGCCGTGGTAGGGTGGAGATCAAAGTACAGTGGGAGACACACAATACTTTATAACGATCTCGGGTCTACAGACTAACCTGTACCAGTGTCACCTGAGAACTACTATCCGACGATAGATATAATACAACATAGGAGTTCTTAGCAAGTCCGTTCAGTGTACCCAGTCTCCACTGAGCACCCATATACAATCTTCGGTGTCACCACACCAATGGATATGGGATCATCCATCGCCCATCATATGGGACAAGTAACGTATACGCTAGTCTACTCTGGTGATATCGATGCCCCGTCTCGATACACCCACGACTAGGAATATTTCAAGAATATGCTTATAGATTGCACATGTCCTGTTAGTTATATGTATGCCCTAGAGGCCATTACTGTACATACGTTGTATATTGTAGTGGATGCTTGGACATATATAGGGAGGACTTTCTTGCTCGACATGATAGTATGCTATCTGGTTACCCTTTATCTTAACATGTACTCTGATTGTCTCTATGTCACATGTTGATAAAGCCCTTAGGATGAGTACTTGACTACCGGACTTTGATGCAGATCATACTAGTGGGGACAGTGTAGTCGCCAAGTACATCCTTCAAATGTTCCTAGTCGTAGGAGTACCGAGACAGGGCATCGATACTCCAGAGAAGACTAGCGTATGCGCTTCTTGACCCATATGATGGGCGATGGATGATCCCATATCCATTGGTGTTTGACATCAGAGAAGGTATACGGGTGCTCAGTGGAGACTGAGTACACTGGACGGACTCACCGAGAACTCCCAGATGGTATTATACCTCACGTCAGATGGCAGTTCTCTGGTGACACTGGTACAGGTTAGTCTGTAGACCCGAGATCGTCATAGAGTCTTGTGTGATTCCCATTGTGCTTTGATTTCCATCATACCACGTCCAAGAGGGCATGCAAAAAGGTGGCTTTTGGGTACAGTCCCGAATCACATGGAGGCAATGAGCGATGGGAGGGGTTTCGACTCTCCCGGTATAGGGAGTTGATGTTGCGCTGTGTTCGATTAGCTATAACTGGAAATCCCTGGCCAAGGTTGCTGAGATTTACTGGTAAGAGTTATCAGTAGTTTCTCGAACTGTTATGAACCTCATATCGACACGACTTATCAAGCTACTGGGGTCTGACGTTTACCACCCCTAGGCGAGATATGCGACATATCAAACGAAGAGACCGGACTGTACGGAAGTGTTACTGGTTGGATTCACGGTAGAATGTACAGGCTTGCTTGTTGATCTTCTGATTGCTCAATACCTGGGTGGCTGTTACGTTTAGCTAACCGCTTGCAGCTTGTGGGTGTTTGATATGATCATCACCTACTGCCGGCGTATTGATAATTCTTTAGAGTCCTACACAGAGGTTTTCTGGCTCAGGCAAAATGGAGTAGGAGCACATATGTGATATGTGCGTGACCGGGAATAATACGTGTATGCGATACCGTATTATATTCTCGCGATATGAGATATCGGCCGGGTATATGAGATATAGCCGGGTCATCGGATCAAGTGTTGATTCGATGAACTGATACAGATTATATTAGTCGGTTATTTGTGAAATAGCCGGATTATCGGATCAAGTGTTGATTCGATAATTTAATGTATAATTATATATTTGATATATTAAATTACATTAACTAATATAAGCTCACTTAAAGATTCTTTTTCTCACTCGGGTAATACATTGATATATATGTGATATATGTTAATTGTATTATTTTATTTTGTTACAATAAATATTGTATATGTGATATATAATATTGTAACAAGTTAGGGTTATAAATGCAATATGTTTTGTGGAATTTAAATATGGTTAGGGTTTGGATTAGGGTTAAGCTTTCATGAAGCTTTCAAGAAGCTTCTTGAAGCTTTGACTTTGACCTTGATATTTTGTGATATTTTGCATAGATATTTCTTTAACCCAACCCAACCCTTTAACCATAGTTAATTCTCTACATAGGTTAAGTCTTCATACTTAACCCATGGTTGCATTTCTAACCTCACACATAAGTTTCATTATTCATCACAAAATAGATTCTTCTTCTTCTTCCTCTTGATAAAGCTTTCTAGCTTTTTGCAAAGTGATGATAATGAGTGAGAAATTGAAAACAAAAGAGTGCTAAATTCTTACTTCATCATCCTCATCTATTCTTGCCGCTTAGATTAGGGTGTTTGATTTGCTAATACTTGATTAGTAAAGCAAGAGCTTAGGTTTGAGTTTCTTCAAGGTAGATGATCTTTGTTATTGAAGATCGGAAGCAAGATTGCATCTTTCTCTTCATGGGACCTCTCTAGAGTCCAGGTACTCGATGATCGCAGCGAAGGGACCTCAACACGGAGCTTTAGAAGTGAACGAACGGACTACAAAGGTTGTAATCCCTAACTCTTAGAAATAAAGTTGTTTACTTGTTCTTTGTTTCACCTAATCTCTAGTCTAAGATCTTGGTTAAGGTTATTCGGCACGTCTAAATTTTAAATCGGGTATGGTTGATGCCTTATAGACCCTTGTGACAGTGCCTAGTAACCCTACATGTCCCACTAGTATGATCCACGTCATAATCTCAGTAGTCCTGATCCTAAGGGCTATATCAACATGTACCAAATGAATGAAAGCATGATCAAATGAACATGTCAAGATAAAAGGTGCAACCAGATAGCATACTATCATGTCGAGCAAGAATGTCCCCTGAATACACACACACACACACACACACACACACACACACACACACACACACACACACACATACCGGTACGTACACTATCATATAATGGCCTCTAGGGCATACATATATCCAACATGTGAAGCGTCCAGCGCCCGCGTGCCAAGCATGTGAAGCGCTGGCACCAACGTGTCCTTTGGACGCTATATTTCCCTCTCTTTTTTATACATACACATTCCACAACACTCTTCTCGTTAGAAAAAAATTTCTAACGGGGCGCTGCCTTGCACCCCGCAACGAGGCTACTAGCCGCCTTGATCCCCAGCCCGTTATCCGGGTAGCGAGACCCCCATAAACTGTGCGAGGCCCCCCGATATGTCCAAAACCCCTCAAAACACAACACACGCACACTGCACATTGAGTTCGCATGACCAGTTTGACTTGTCAATCGGAGGTTCTCTCGCTCCAAAAGTGAGGGGTAATTAACGACAGCTTAGTCAACGGCTGCCGGAGATTCGGATCCCCACGATCAATAAACCCCCGTCTATCCTAGGCAGGGAGAATCTGTAGTACGCCTGAGTATTCCCATCTCAATGGGGTGACGAAAAACGCCCTACAGATTCTGGCACGCCCGGTGAGACGTATCTTTCCTCCCATATTTCGGGTTAAACGTTCATACGAACTCAATCAACATACATATCGATGTTTATACTAAAATAATGCTCTTTCATGCAGGATTTCAAGCGATCAAGGCTCAACAATGTCTCCAAGGACCAGCTCAGCTCTCGACACAGCTCCCATCTCCTACGCGATGAAGATGGATGCCAAGACGATCCACCCGGCCAGTCCTGGGCGACAGTGGGAGGAGCCACCGCTACCATTTGGCTCTATTCTGTTCGTGCCATCTAACGCCATCCCAGCTCCTCAAGCTTCAGTAACAAACAAACGGTCTTCGAAAGGCAGGAGGCCAAATGTAGTGATCCTCGAAGGCACCTCAGCCCAAGCACAAATCCTTCTTCAAACGACTCTCTATTGCTACGGCTGGGGGCAAGGTCATCAACACCAATGAAGAAAAAAGGCATCTCGGCCAAGATCCAGCGGTGCCCCTGACAACTGCTCAATCGGGTATCTTCTCTAAGGTCCCCATCAGTTGACCACTACGTCGTTAAACTGGGAACAGTTGACCTCTATGTCGTTAAACTGGAAACAGTCGACCACCATGTCGTTAAACTGGGAACAATCGACCTTTAAGTTGTTAAACTGGGAATGTAAAAAAATGTGTAAATAAAAAAAGCCAAAATGATAGGGCAACTCGTAATAAAAATCAGCAAGTAAAATAAAAATGAAAATAAACAGCCGAAATGATGGGACAACTTGTAATAAAAATCAGCGAGTAAAATAAAAATGAAAAAAAACAGCCGAAATGATGGGGCAACCGCGAATAAATAGTCGAAATGATAGGGTAATTGCGACCTTCGCGATAAGAATAGATGAAATGATAGAGCAATCACGGTAAAAAAAGCGGCGAATGATGAGTCGCCCCTGGTACCATATTCTAGTGCAGCGATGCAGACGCCAACCAAATTCCAAATCTCTAAATTCCCAACGGCGAATGATGAGTCGCTCCTTATACCATATTCCAGTGCAGCGACGCAGATGCCAACCAAAATCCAAATCTCCAAACGGCGAATGATGAGTCGCTCCTGGTACCATATTCCAGTGCAGCGATGCAGATGCCGACCAAAATTCAAATCCCCAAGTGGCGAATGATGAGTCACTTCTGGTACCATATTCCAGTGCAGTAATGCAGACGCTAACCAAAATTTCAAATCCCTGGATCTCCCAAATGGGGAATGATGAGTCGCTCCTGGTACCATATTCCAGTACAGCGATGCAGACGCCAACCAAAATTTCAAATCCCTGGATGTCCGAACGGCGAATGATGAGTCGCTTCTAGTACCATATTCCAGTGTAGCGATGCAGACGCCAACCAAAATCCAATTTCCCAAAATTCTCCTAGCCCTAAGGTTGGTTCCCGAACTAACTACCGTACATAATACACGGGCTTAAATAATTCTCATCACACCCATGCCCTACCATAATCACCAGTCACACGGCCGGTCTCCGTCCTCGGAGTTATGCTCCATTTGGGAAGACCCACTCATGTGTCCTCATGATATATAAGGAGAACAAAACTTATGAGATCCTCTCGACTCGTAAGAAAACACTTTCGTGGGATCCTTACGACTCACAAAGGAAAAACACACTTGGGGGTCCTCACAACTCCTAAGGAGAAAATACACCTACGGGATCCTTTCGACTGTAGGGAGAAAATGCTTTTATAGGACCCTTACGGCTCATAAAATTGAAAAGCCTTAGGAGATAGAGACCTAAGCCTGTCTTCTAAGCCATCGCTTCCCAGCAGGCAAAGGCAAATGATGAATTGCTTCTGGCACCTGTACTTCAGTGTTAGCAACGCTGATGCTGGCCCCAACCCCAAAAATTCTAAACTTTCGATTCAATAGACCCCTAAGTCTTTAAACTGGGAATAGATGACCTCTAAGTCGTTAAACTGGAAATAGCTGACCCCTAGGTCGTTAAACTGGGAACGAGGGAAATCCCCTCACGGCAAATGATGATTCGCTCTTGGTACCATATTCCAGTGTAGCGGTGCTGATGCCAAACCAAAACCAAAATCCCTAAATCCTCTCATGGAAAATGATGATGCGCTCCCTGTACCATATTCTAGTGTAGCGATACTGATGTCAACCCAAATCACATCAAATTAGTAAGTCAACTTCAACCCTGACACCGTAAGGAGCGGAGCAAGTCAAATCAAGTACCGACCGTCTAAGTCGCAAAGAGGACAGCAATAACCTCCCCGTCGGAATTATGCTTCGACTCGGAATCAAGTCAACCAATGGCCTCTACATCAAAAACAATGACACTCCGTCATGGGAAAACGTCAAACAGACACTCCGTGCTGGAGAAACATCAAACAGACACTCCATGTCGGGGAAACGTCAAACAGACACTCCGCCTCGGGGACACGTCAACCAGTGACACTCCGTGCCGGGGAGAAGTCAACCAGCGACACTCCGTACCGGGGAAACGTCAAACAGACACTCCGTGCCGGGGACAAGTCAACCAGTGACATTCCGTGATAGGGAAATGTCAAACAGACACTCCGTGCTGGGGACAAGTCGACCAGCGACACTCCGTGCCAGGGACAAGTCGACCAGTGACACTCCGTGCTGAGAAAATGTCGACTACAGACACTCCATGCCGGGGACAAATTGACCAGTGACACTCCGTGCCGGGGAAACGTTAAATAAACACTCCGTGCCGGGGACAAGTCGACCAGCGGCACTCCATGCCGGGGATAAGTCAAACAGACACTCCATGCCGGGGATAGGTCGACTAGCGACACTCCGTGCCGAGGACAAGTCAACCAGTGACACTCCGTGCCAGGGAAACGTCGACCACAGACACTCCGTGCCAGGGACAAGTCAACAAGCGATACTCCATGCCGGGGAAACGTCAAACAGACACTCCGTGCCGGGCACAAATCGACCAGCGACACTCCGTGCCGAGGATAAGTCGACCAGCGACACTTCGTGCCGGGAAAACGTCAAACAGACACTCCGTGCCAGGGAAACGTCGACCACAGACACTCCGTGCCGGGGACAAGTCAACCAGCGACACTCCGTGCTGGGGAAACGTCGACTACAGACACTCCGTGCCGGGGACAAGTCAACAAGCGACACTCCATGCCGGGAAAACATCAAACAAACACTCCATGCTGGGGACAAGTCGACCAGCGACACTCCGTGCCAGGGACAAGTCAACAGTGACACTCCATGCCGGGGAAACGTCGACCACAGACACTCTGTACCGGGGAAAAGTCAACCAGTGACACTCCGCCTCGGGGATAAGTCAACCAGTGACGCTCCGCCTCGGGGACAAGTCGACCAGAGGCACTCCGTGCCGGGGAAAAGTAGACCAGCAATACTCCGTGCCGGGGACAAGTCAACCAGTGACACTCTGTCTCAGAGAAACATCGAGCACCAACCGTCCAAGTCACAAAAAGGGCAGTATCAACCTCCCTGTCGGAATTATGCTCCGCCTTGGAATCAAGTCAACCAACAATCTCTGCGTCGGAATCACGTTTCATCTCAGAATGTACCCCATGTAGAAATCATGCTTCGCCTCGGAGTATCTGCCTTCCATGTCGGAATCATGCTCCGATCCTTGGAATGATGCTCCGATCCCCGGAATTATGCCCCGCTCTTCGGAATTATGCTCTGGTCCCTGGAATCATGCTCTGCTCTTCGGAATTATGCTCTGATCCCTGAAATTATACTCCGATCCTCGGAATTATACTCCGATCCCCGAAATTATGCTCCCGGAATGATGCTTCGGCCCCAGAATGATGTTCCACATCGAAGTCTAACTTCAAGATCCATCAATTTCATGCACACAAATCATATACGTGGTGTGCATTTATTGATGGGAGCACTTTGTTGGGGTCAAAAATTACACCCGGGTGACCAAGTCAAAGTCAAAGTCAACCCCAAGCCAAACGAGCCCAAGCCCAGGCCAAGTAGGCCCATGTCCAAGTCAAGCCCGAACATGAAGCGGCTGGCCTCCCCCATGGCAAGAAGAAAATTATGTAATAAATAAGTTTGATGTAATTTTCATGCATGAATGTAAAATAAATGGGTATAAAGCCAAATTTTTGTAAAGCTCATGGCTCATGTACAAAAGAAATAAGCACATGAGGTATAGGATGAGCAAAAATGCCATTTTGTAAAGCCCAAGGGGCTATATGTAAATTTGTAAGCCTATAAAAGGCAACATGATGATGAAATAAAAGAGAATAATTCATTCCCCCTCAAAAAATTAGGGTTTTTGTGCCTCTTTCCCCTTTCTCAAGATTCTAAACCTTCTTCCCCTTTTCTGAATTAAATCAAGAGTTCAACTCTTTTTTCCCAAAAATAAATAGTTTTTCACCATAAAACCCTTAAAGGGGAACTCAAATCTCCCATCAAATCTCTAAAATGGGAGATTTTTAAGACCCACCCCCCTTTTCTTCAAGATCCAGCCAATAAAGAGGAGGAAGAAGGAGACCCGTCTCCAAAAATCCCACTTTGGAAAGATCCAAAGCTTAAGAGAAGATTTAGGGCCCAAGGGAGAAAAAAGGAGTCCCCTTTCATCATCTCCAAAAATATTTTAGGAGTTTAACTCCATAAAAAAATTATATATATATACATAATAAATCTTTCTTTTTGGGAGTACAACTCCCAGTGCAGGGGCTAAACCCATTTGTCCTCTTTTTCAGGAGTTTAACTCCAAAAGTCAATTAGGAGTACAACTCCCAGTATAAAGGCTAAGCCCCTTTTTCCCGCTGGCGCCCGGCGCTTGCGTGCCAAGCACGTGAGGCGCTGGCGCCCAGCACCCGCGTGACAAGCACATGAGGGACAGGCACCTAGCGCCCGCGTGCCAAGTACGTGAGGCGCTGACGCCCACGCATCCTTTGGACGCTATATTTCCCTCTTTTTTATATATACACATTCCACAACACTCTACCCGTTAGAAAAAAATTTCTAACGGGGCGCTGCCCCGCATCCCGCAAGGGAGCTGCTAACCCCCTTGACCCCCAGCCCGCTATCCGGGTAGCGGGACCCCTATAAACTCTGTGAGGCCCCCAAATATATCCAAAACCCCTCAAGACACAACACACGCACACTGCACATTGAGTTCGCATGACCAGTTTGACCCGTCAATCGGAGGTTCTCTCGCTCCAAAAGAGAGGGGTAATTAACGGCAGTTTAGTCCGCGGCTGCCGGAGATTCGGATCCCTACAATCAACAAACTCCCATCTATTCTAGACAGGGGGAATCTGTAGTACTCTTGACAAGCGACGCATATTCTCATATTAATGGGGTGATGAAAAACACCTTACAAGGTTCACCCGACCAGTTTAACATTCGGATCGGATTAACTAAGCTGATTCGTTGTTTTTTTTTAAGTATAAGCAATACAAATTAATATTATAAATTTAACGCAAAAAAGTTTTAGGATTTAATTTGCAGATATTCAAAAAATAGACACAAAAAATCCAAAGAAAAAGGAACAATAGAGAAAACAAACAATTTGGGGATAATGTATTTGGGTGGTCGAAACAGGTCATAATACATGACACGTATCCGGCCCGTTTAATCAGGTTAACCCTATTAAAAACTTAGCGGGTTCAGTCAGGTTAACCCGATTAAAAACTTAGTGGGTTCGGTCACTATTTTTTGGTCAGGTCTGGGTCGATAACCGGTTATCGGGTACGGATACTTTTGAGAGCCCTACATTTAGCCTAGATAAATACAAGAGAAGAGATCCCAAAATGAAAATTTTTAAGCAACTTATGTTTGGATAGTTAGGATTAAAATTCGTAGGATTTAATTTGAGATTAGAATATCCCGGAATGCACTTGCATTCGTTTTGGATGAAAATGTAAGAGCTTTTCAACTTAAATGAGTGTTTGGATAGTTTGGGATAAAGATATTCATTTTTTTTATTTCTTCAAGGTAAAAATGGTCAGAGAGATTTTGAGGTTAATCTAAACCCCTTCTTGCACCCTTTCCTTACGGCCTCCTACACCCCTCGCCTACGCTCGGCTAGCTCTTCAAGCAATCTTCCACCTCCTCACAAAATCTAACAAAATCTATCTCTTCAGTCTCATTGGCTTTTCTTGCTTTCTGAGTGCCATCCTCCATTTTAATTCTAAATTTTGATTACAAAAATATAAAGAAACAAAATATTATGATTCTAAATTTAGAAAGGATTAGAGATCAATAAAATTGATAGTTTTTGAAGTTCTCATACCTGAAGACACGTTGGAGGATGAAATTGAACAGAAAGAAGAGGCAATTGCTAAAATAAAACCAGCAACAACTTATAAAAACACCCACATCATTCCTATAAAAATTTCTAATACTTATCACTTCATCAATTCACCAAACCTTTTATTGGAATACTGCAAGAAAACAAAAACAGCGAGACATCGCCCGCAACGGCCTCCTGCATCCCTCACCTACGCTCGGCCAGATCTTCAAGCATGTCGGCGAAACCAGCGGCACCGGTGACTCGTCGCCTGACCACTACGCCATCGAGCTCAACCCCATCTTCGACAATCCCTATGCCGCCGCTAGGCCCAACCCCTTCGTCCTTGTCTTCATTGATCTCACCTATAGCATCAAGATCCCCAGAAAGTTCCAGCCTTTCTGCCGATTCGACGCCGGTGGAGATGTCAAGACCCTCCTCGATGGCATTTCCTGTGAGACAAGAGATTTTAAGGTTTATTACAACTTTTAGGGGTTTTTTGGGTGAGAAGACGAGAGAGATTTTGAGAGAATGGAAGAAGAAGAAGAAGAAGAGAGAGTGTGTGTGTGTGTGTGTCACACCCCGCTTCCCAGAGTGTGCTAACTATGGCACGTGACAGAGCCAACCATGCTACCTGTGGTTAGGAAACATCCATCCACAGTCATATTACGGCTGTCTATAGGATATCAAGAACAGTAAAATATAAAAATCTATCTAGTACATGTCCATTTGCCAAAATAAAAGATTCAAGAAATGTATAAGAGCAAAAGATAATAATATCCAATAACAACATGTGAAAATACGTCCCAATATAGGCTCACATCAAGAAATAAAAGTGCGGAAAAAAGCTAATAGTCTAAAAGCTAAACATCTCTAAACTCAATTTCTCACTGCTCGGCTTGGCGGCTAAAGTACTCATGTTCAGCCTGCGATAGAGATAGAGGAAATGGGCCATGCAAAACTCAGACGTCAGTGCGTCATAATATCAAACAATAGTAATAACTAGGATGTAACAAGATATGTAAACGTGAATATAAATCAACAACATAAATATCAACGGTGAGGTACGTATGTGTATGTGATGTGTAACCTAAAACTGGCTTCTAGGTTATCTAATCTAAAGTCTTCGAAATCAATTAATATAATCCTCATCGTAACCCATCAGTCTATGCCCCATTCATTCCCCATGGGACCACGGTAACAGAATTATTCCATAATGCCCGGAAAAACGGCAAACAGGATATGCCGTAACACCCAGAAAAACGGCAAACATGTAATTATTCCGTAACACCCGGAAAAACGGCAAACATGATATTCCATAACGCCCGGAAAAATGGCAAACATGTAATAATAGCCTTTTGAGTTATGCTTTGGATACATTCTTGATTTCCCCTTTACCCCCAGGTTTGTGTTCAAGTCAGGTATTGCCAAGATAGATCTAATGCCAACACAGAATCGAGTAGGTACAGGTTTTCGTCTATGCAGACTACAAGCAACGTCCATTAAGACAACAAGTCAGGATTGTTGGCATTAGTAACTAGATCCATGTAACAAGTCATTAGTGTGTCATGAACCTGTCAGGTGATGTATATGCATCAACTAGATATCCAATGTAACCGTAACGAGTATCGAAACACGGTTAATACACGGATGCACATGTATCTATCTATGATAACCTTTTATATGTCCATGACTACGTATGATGCACATTAGAAAGCACGTTGTACTAATAGAACAGTAATATGATATAATGAGGTTTCGGGAATGCAACTAGATATGCAATTGTCAGTACGGATATGTACGAGTATCGTAAAACGGTAAACTATAACATGGGATGCATAATTAAAATACATGTATTATTTTTTTTCATATGGATATAAATATAGTAGCATAGCATATAGCAAGATAAACTTACCTGATTGGATCTCACGTCGGGGTACATACTGTTGGTATGTCTTAGCATCTCTACTAGGGTTTAAACAACAATATGTAATGAATTTTAACAAATTAGATAGTTAAAGCACACAAGCTATGAATCGAACTAGAGATTAGGGCAAGTATCATATACAAAGAGTGTCTAACACTAAGAGAAGAAGAACTGCAACCTTTGTAGACACTCCTTCTCTTCAATGGCTCCGTGTAGAAGTCCTTGGGCGCCTCTTGGCTTCACTCGAAGCTTGGAAAAAATCCGTATGTAGCCTTCGATGTCCACAATGATCCATCCGGAGTTCTTTACACTCAAGCTCTTGCTTCACTAAACTAAGATGAAGTGAAGCTAACAACCTATACAAGTGTACTAGACTAATATAGATTGATGAAGTGGGATTTTTCTCACTATTAAACTTTTCTTTTTCTTTCTCTTTTACTCACTAGAAAAAGGTAGAGAGCTTGGAGGAGGAAGATGAACTAATGGCTAAGCTTGAGATAAGAGAGAGAAAGTCACACTCACAATAATATAAGCCATGGAAAAATATCTTAGATATTTTATGAGTGAGTTAGTGGAGGGATTAAACAATGAACCATGGTTAATGAGATTTTTTAAGAAGGGTGTAGAAACCATGATCTCATTATTCAATTTTCCATTTTTCTCAAAATCAATAAACATCTAATATATTCCCATATGAGTCTAGCATAGCCATGTCCAATGTATCATCCACCATGATACATGCACACGCGTGTGTGTGTGTGTGTACATACAAATATGAATATACATACATGCATGCATAAATAAAGAAAGGAATTATAAATGAGCAATTAATTATTATATTAAATCAACACTTGATTTAATAATCTGGTCATATCACATATAACCCGACTAATAGAAAACGCCAGATTAAAATACGGTATCATATACTCGTATTTAATCAAGCTCCCACACATATCTCCATATATGCCCCCACTTCGTTTCGCCTGAGCTCGGAAACCCCTATGTGAGACTCTAAGACTCGTCAATACGCTAGCAGTAGGTAGTGATCATATAAGATACCTACAAACTGTCAGCGGTACTAGCTGCACGTAACGGCTACCCAGGTATTGAACGAACAGAAGAACAATAAGCGAACTTGTTCAAACTCTCGTAGAGCCAACCAGCAACACTTACCGTACAGTCCGGTCTCTTCGTCTGATATGTTGTATATTAAGTCTAGGGATGGTATCATCGAGCCCTAATAACTCAATAAGTCACGCCAATGTATGGCCTATAACAGGTCGAGAAACTACTAATAATACTTGTCAGTAAATCTCATCAGCCCTGGCCAGGGACTTTCAGTTATAGCCAATTGCGCATAGTGCAACATCAATTCCCAATACCGGAAGAGACGAAACCCCTCCTATCGCTCATTGCCTCCATGTGTCTCGAGACTGTACCCAAAAATCACCTATTTGCACGACTCAGTAGAGCCGTGGTAGGATGGAAATCAAAGCACAGTAGGAAACACACAAGACTCTATGACGATCTTGGGTCTACAGACTAACCTGTACAAGTGTCACCTGAGAACTGCTATTCGACGACAGATATAATACCATATAGGAGTTCTCGGTGAGTACGTTCAGTGTACTCAGTCTCCAATGAGCCTCCATATACAATCTTTGATGTCAAACACCAATGGATATGGGATCATCCATCGCCCCCTCAACCGGGTCAAGAAACGTATACTGCTAGTCTACTCTGGAATATCGATGTCTCGTCTCGATACACCCACGACTAAGAACAATTAAGGATATGCTTATAGACTACACATGCCCCACTAGTATGATCTGCATCATAATCATGGTAGTCAAGCTGATATCCCAAAGGCTTTATCAACATGTATCAAATGAACAGTATACATAATCAAGTGACTATTGTTAGTTATATGTAATCCCTAGAGGCCATTACTGTACATTGGATGTATATTGTAGTGGATGCTGGGACATATATAGGAAGGACTTTCTTGCTCGACATGATAGTACGCTATCTGGTTGCACTTTATCTTAACATGTATACTTTCTGTCTCTCTGATTACATGTTGATAAAGCCCATAGGATGTGTGCTCGACTTCCAGGACTATGATGTAGATCATACTAGTGGGGCCTGGGTAGTCTAAGAGTACATCCTTGAATTGTTCCTAGTCGTGGGAATATCGAGACGGGGCATCGATATTCCAGAGTAGACTAGCGTATATCTTCTCGACCCATGCGATGGGCGATGGATGATCCCATATCCATTGGTGTTTGACATCGAAGATGGTATGCGGGTGCTCAGTGGAGACTGGGTACACTGAACGGACTCGACGAGAACTCCCAGATGGTATTATACCTCACGTCAGATGGCAGTTCTCTGGTGACACTGGTACAGCTTAGTCTGTTGACCCGAGATCGTCATAGAGTCTTGTGTGTCTCCCACTGTGCTTTGATTTCCACCCTACCACGGCTCTACTGAGTCGTGCAAACAAGTGGTTTTTGGGTACAGTCCCGATTCACATGGAGGCAATGAGCGATAGGAGGGGATTCGTCTCTCCCGGTATTGGGGGTTGATGTTGTGCTATGCTCGACTGGCCATAACAGGAAATCCCTGGCCAGGGTTGCAGTGATATACTGGTAAGAGTTATCAGTAGTTTCACGAATGTTATGGACCCTACGTCGGCATGACTTATCGAGCTATTGGGGTCTGACGTTTACCACCCCTAGGCGAGATATGCGACATATCAGACGAACAGACCGGACTATACGGTAAGTGTTACTGGTTGGATTCGCAGGAGTGTGAGCGGGCTTGCTCGTCGATCTTCTGATCGCTCAATACCCGGGTGGCCGTTACGTTTAGCAGACCGCTTGCGGCTTGTGGGTGTTTGATATGATCATCATCTGCTGCCGGCGTATTGACGAGTCTTTAGAGTCCTACACAGAGGTTTCCTAGCTCAAGCGAAACGAAATAGGAGCGCATATGAGATATGTGCGGGACCGAGAATAATACGTGTATGTGATACCGTATTCTATTCTCGCGATGAATGTATCGATTGGTTATATGCGATATAACCTAGTTATCGAATCAAGGATTGATTTGATAAGCCGATACATATGATACTAGTCGGTTATATCCGATATGACCGGATCATTGAATCAAGTGTTGATTTAATGATTTAATGTATAATTATATATTTGATATATTGCTTTGCATTAACTAGTATTGGTTCACTTTAAATGGATTTTCTCACTTGAATTGTGCACATTGTATATGCGATATAGTTTTGTGCACATGTTTGTATCATGTTTAATGATACATGCTTACTTGGTTAAGTGTAAAGAATCAAACCATGGTTTAAGTTAATGATTAGGGTTTTGATTACTTATTCATTTATCTTATTTATTTATATCCATTTTTGAAAATGAAAAAGATAAATGAATGGTTGCTTATTTTGTTTTTAGTTGAAGATTCTTGAAGCTTTGACTTAGTCTTCATTCTTGTCTTATACTTAACCCTAACCATTTAACTAACCCAAGTTAATTCTCTAAACTTAACTATAGTTGAAGTCATGATAAGTATTGATTTAATTATCTCATTTTTAATTAAGTTATCATATCATCTTCTTCTTTCTTCATCTTCTTCAACATGAAGAAAAGCTTTCTACTTCAATGGCAACTAGCCAAATCAAGTGAGAAATCCAAAACTAAAGTCTACCCACTTCCTATTTCTTCATCCTCTACCTCTTGCCAAGTAGTAGAGTGTGTTTCCTTCACAAATTTTCAAGGTTTGGTGAAGGTGGAGCTTGATCTAGCGATGCCTCGACGTAGATCATCTTCGGCATGGACATCGACGACCTAGCTCGCTTATTCTTCGACGAAGCCGACGTTGGAGTCGTGAGTTCGTTTTGGACAGCGGAGGGGACTTCGTTGCGGAGCCGTGGAGGTGGTGGACCGGATCTACAAAGGTTGTATGTCCATTCCCTTAGTTAAAATGTTAACTAGTTTATGTTTTCGCCTAAATATCTAGTAAACGATCCGTAGTCGGGTTTGTAGGCACCCGTAAAATTTGATTTGTGCATGTTTGATCACTTGTAAGACTTCACTAGAGTGCCTAGGAACCCTACAGTGGTATCAGAGCCTAGCTAGAGCCTTAGGCGAAGTTTAGACGGAATTTGAAGCCCGAACGAACCCGAAACCCACCCGGCAATATGCTCTCTGGACGATTTCGTAAAACGTGGATTTTTCCATATTAAAAATTGCTAAAAAATTCAGCAGGGAAAAATAAGAATTACCATGCAAATCTTTTTGGATGAACAGTAAATATCGCGGCGGAAGCGCGGCAGATGCCTGCATTCTGCGGCGGTTCCGCCGCACCTTGATGACGTCATCCGCCACTATTTGCACAGTAACTCTTATTATTTTATTCTGGATTTTATGGGAATTTTTAATACTGTTTCCAGAGTTGTATTTTCTGGGATTGTTTTGGGGATTCGGTGTTTCGATCGGGGTATCAAATTTTATCTATTTGACTTTCCGGATATTTTTAGAATATGTTAAAAAGTTCGACCGGATATAAATACCCAATTTTTCCCCTGTCGGGAAATTTCCAAGTGTTGGATTTTTCCGAAGTTTAACGACGTTCTAAGTAGTGCAAGTAACGCGATGGACCCTCTAGAAGACAACAAACCTTAACTCGATTATGTGACCGTCTTGAACTGCCCTTTGAACCTTCGGGTTTGGGGCAGTACGGCGTGCCACATGTGAGGCGTTGGCTTGACCCTTCTACGGCTGGACCGTTGGTACTGAGGCACGAACGGAGTGTTGTTAGACTTATTTCATGTGTTGAGCTGTATCGAGAAAACTTGGGTGTTCGATTGTTCGATCGGAAAGTTTGACATTTTCTATTTATCCGGAATGGGATACAATACTTGGAATTCACAATAAGTTATGTGATAACTGAATGAATGTTATAAACATAGCGGTTTAGTCTCAATTGATCGGTTGCCACGGAATTTTGATGTGATCAAAAGTCCGTCGCAATCACGTAGTGTACACGGATACTCGCCGGGTAAACTTAATAGACAGCCTCACTCCATAGCCCCGACCAAGTGACCGTAGGAGAACCCCGTCGCCGAAAGCATCCGTTCGGGTGCTCGCGGCAGCGGTGTTCCGCCTTGGTGCACTTCGTCGACGGTATCAGGGGTGCGGCCGTCTACTGAAGTTTGCGACGAGCATTCGATCAGAATGTCGGGAATCCTGTTGAATTGCCCGACTTGATATTGAAAAGTGTTTTCGATTTTGAGACTAAAATGCGGGGTTTATAATTGTTAGGCATGCGATGTCTAAGTAATTCATTTGGTCAGGCATGCGATGTCTGAAGAGGTTGCGGATTCCAACTGTTGTAGTTTTACACTTTCTTTTCTGTGACCGTAAGTGTAATATGTGAAATCGCCGGTTTCGTTGCTATATGTCAACGACAATTGGGATGCGCATATTTACTTACGTTGATGACATGTGATGTTATGTGTTGCTGTATATGTTATATTGGATCGTCGTGTTTGAATAGCCGGGGGGGTTTTATGTGAGATGAGTGTTTTTCATTTTCATTCATGTAAAAACTTGTATGTAATATTCTTTTATTGGGGCACTTCCAGGTTGCGGAAGTTGTCACCCATTGTATATTATTTTCTTTTCTGCACTAGGATAGACCCAAGGAGGGGAGCACAAGTAACCGGGTTCTGGGGTCCAGTGGGAGACCAACTCGAGGAGTCGAGTCCGAGTCTCCTAACCCTAGAATTGGTAGGGTTGCTTGCCGCTCTCGTAGGGGTCTTGGGATGTGGGATTGGCTATTCATCACGACCGTGGAATCCGTGTTTTATACTGGCTCGTATTGAAAACACGAACGTCCTAGTATATCCAATATTTCATATGTTTCTTCTGCTGTGATTTATCTGTGATGTGATCATATGATGTTCTGTGACAGGTATTATATATAGTATATATGATATATTATATAGACGTTGCTTATGTTTTACACCCGCGCTAGCCCTGCCTCGCTCTGGCGTTAGTTACCTAACCTAACGGTGCAGACGGGACATCGAGGCGAATGCGGATGGCATAAGCGTACGTTATATTTATCTGTAATGGTTAGGTGGACTTAAATGATGGGATATTCATTAATGAGATTAATGAAAGAAAATAAACCTAATTGATGTTGTGGAATCGAATTTCAAAATAAAGCAGGTAGCTACAGTTCTTGCTTTGCATTGTGGTGTTCCTTGTAGAACATCCTGCACCTTATTCGATAAGGAAAGGACCGAGATCCCTTCACCGGGAGTGACTCCTTTAGCAATAGCTGGCAGATGCTACAACCCTCGGTTTGCCTTTTGATCGCTTCTATAGTTTCTGCTTTGCACAGTGATATATATGATATATCCCGCACCTCATTCGACGAGGAAAGGGCCGACGATCCCTTCACCGGGAGTGACCCCTTTAGCAAAACTAGAAAAGCCTCGAAAACATTCCATTTAAAAACCATTTGATTCTGCAACGAGATCAAGTTCAAAGCGTTAAAGGTTTTCACAAAAACCAGCCGCAACCCTCCGTCATTTTAGGAAGTAGAGTACTTAGTATTCGTGCTGTGTTTGTTGACCATAGTCAAGGCACAGTGTACGGTAGCTAAGTGATGTCTTCCTACACCGCATATGATGCGATTAGTTAGGACAGTCGCGTGACTTTGTTGACCTTAGTTAAGGGTCATGTGGGTGGGTCTAATTAATCACGAAATGACGGGTAGAACTTGACTAGTACTTATGATTTGTTGACCATAGTTAAGGTCATAGGTGCTAGGGGTAAAAACCTTTATCGGGAGTTTCAAGTGTTGAAATTTGCAATGAGATTGCATACCTTCTATATGATAGTTGGATCCCGATACCCACTGCGAGTAATTGTTACTCCTGGGAGAGTTTTGCACTTTGCAATTAGTCGATCAAGTAGGTGTCTAGAAAGGTGTCAACGGGGTTACGCCTCTGGGAAAATGAGGTTTTCTGTAATTAGGTCCGTGCGAAAGCACGGGGAACCTCCCTCAAAGTACCGACACTGGCCTGGCTGAAAGATTGGCGAACTTGTAGAGTGTAATTAATCCTGGCTAGTCTTTCCTTTTAGGGTTTGAAGGAAGATTTGATAAAAACAGTGGGAGCCATCCTGATTAGATAAAATACATAACCAATCTAATCTTGCAAGAGCGCACGCAGAGTGTTTTCTTCTCTCTCTCTCCTAGTAACGACCATATCACGCCTTAATCAAGATAATAATACGGATGTATTGACCGAACCCGCTTGTTATACTGAGCTGGGGAACGTTGGTCCCGCTCCAACTTATAATTGTTATAAGACAGAGCAGGAAATAGGGGAATACCAGAATTCCTTTGCCGCCCAAACGAAGAAAGTGCATATGATGCATCTCCTTCGGGTGTGTTCATTACAAAGAACTGTTTCTCAGTATCCTCTACATCCTGGGTATATGATACCGGATCAGGATCCCAGATATGTAATCTGTTACATAGGGCTACAAAAAGGTAGAAAAACTGAGAACGGGTGATAAGTTTCATGAGACAGAAAATGGGGCAAGTGTTGCAGCCAAGTCTGTTGGTCACTGTCACCCTGTATTACGAATACATTGATTCTGAACAAATGCTATTAGATACCGAACCTGATATACAAAATCATATCAGTCTCTTTATTAGTAAAGAAAGGATATAATTTTGTATTGATGGATAATGTTTTGAACATTTCCTATATCAAAAGTTGATCGGTTCAGGCACGTTATCTAAAAGTATTGACGTTCTAAATCAAACTACAGTTCCTCGTATACAGAACACACACAAGAGGAAGAGTTCAGAAATGAACGAATTCTTCTTGAGGTATTGTAGACTAGGTCATATCAATGCGACCCGACTAGCTGAAGTTACATTTAGATGCATATTTAAATCAGTTTGAATTTACATCTTGTGAAACTTGCCAGTCATGTCACAAAGATATAATGACACCAGCTCTGTTTACTGGAAACAGAGAAAGAGTTAGTAAACTCTTGGGACTGATACATGATGATGTATGTAAGGTCTCCTGTCTACACATGCCAGGACTGGTTCTTTTTACTTCATTATATTCTCTGATAATCTCTCAAGATTCAGTCATATGTTCCTGTTGAAACATAAGTCCGAACCTTTTGAGGTATTCACAGAATATAAGTTAGAAGTAGAGAACCAATAACCGGGTGTAAGTATTATGTCCTATGATGAGATCAGGGAGGAGAATACTTGTGCATGGAATCCTTGGACTATTCTAAAGGAGAATGAGATTCTCTCTCAGCATTACTCCTCCGAATACACCATAGCACAACGGTGTATCAGGGTAGAGCAATTGCACAACATTAGATATGGTGTGCTCTATGATGAGTATTACTGAGTTACCTATTTCCTTTTGGGGTTATGCACTTGAGAAGCTGCATACCTATTGAATTAGGTTTGAATCAAATCACTGCCTACCACTCCATATAAGATATGGTATGGGAAGAACCCATCTCTTAAGCGAGTTAAGATTTGGGGTTGTCCGGCCTATGTTTAAAGAAAAATCCGGACAAGATCGAGGCAGGATCAGTTCTGTAAAACTGGAAAGGTTCCAGCTATACAAAACTGCAGTTGATGATTTGACAGAACCATAAGATTCTATAGTTCCCGACGAACCTCAGCCTCTCCGCCGATCTAATAGGGTTCCTCATCCGCCTGAGAGATACCTCGGTTTCTCGATGACAGTGGGAGCAAGGAATGCATCATGAGATAATGACCCAACTAGTTTCGAGCAGGCCATCAAGAGTAGGGACTCTGTAAGAATGGCTGGATGCTTAGCGATCTGAGATGGAATCCTTATACACCAGCAAAGTATGGACTTTAGCTGCTATATCTGAAGGGTTAAATCCCCATCAGGAGCAAGTATATCTTGAGAAGATTACTTGGTGTACATGGAAAGGTTGAGACTTTCAAAGCTAGACTTGTTAAAAGTTTGCATCATTGACCAGGTGTGGATGATGATAAAACCTTTTCAAGTAGCTATGCTTAAGTCCATCCGGATCCTACTTGTCACGGCTACATACCATGACTACGATATCTGGTGGTTGGGTGTCATGACTGCTTTTCTAAATGAAGTTTTAGAAGAGAACGTCTATAAGAACACAGCCAGAGGTCTTCGTAAACAGTGGGAGCAGCGGAAACGTGTGCAAGTTGCTTTACATAATGAAGCAGGCATCGCGGAGTTGGAACGTCTGTTTTGATATGATAGTCAAAGTGTTTGACTTCATCAAAATGGTAGACGAACCTTGTATATACAAAAGGGTAGTAGAGAGTAAGGTGGTCATCTTCGTATTGTACGTAGACAACATACTCTTGATAGGAAAAGAGTTTCCTATACTACGATCGGTCAATCTCCTATTATCACTAGGATTCTCCAAATAGGATCAAAGTGATACCTCCTAAAATCCTGAGTTTTCATCTATGAGATAGATGTAATTGGATGCTAGGATTCTCACTAGATGTAGTGAGATGGTATCAATCGATCCTGGGGAGAATCACTGGAAGTGTTCCAGGGTAATAAAGACGACTGAATGTCAGTCACAGGCACTGTCTTTACCCTCAGTGAAGGGACGGTATGTTGGAAGAGTTCCAAGCTAGATACCATGGCAAACTAGACGATAAAGGCTGGTAACATTGCTATTGAAGATACTACCAAAGAGGCAGTTTGGGTGTATATTGGTTCATAAGATGAACTTGGTTCCTGCCATTGTATGACAATGGAAGTGTGGCTTAGGCCCTGGAACCCTGGTCCCATCAGTGACCCAGACATATTCTGAGGAAGCATCACCTGATCATGGAGATAGTTGATCTCCAGGTTGATCGAGGTTAGGAGAGTAGACTCAGAGGACAACACGGCGGATCCACTCACGAAGGCCTTTTTCCCAAAGAGAGACTTTTAAGGGATGGTTGAGTATGTGATACTGCAACCACTGCTATAGATGGCCCTAGTGCAAGTGGGAGATTGTTAGTTATATGTATGCCCTAGAGGCCATTACTGTACATTGGATGTATATTGTAGTGGATGCTGGGACATATATAGGAAGGACTTTCTTGCTCGACATGATAGTACGCTATCTGGTTGCACTTTATCTTAACATGTATACTTTCTGTCTCTCTGATTACATGTTGATAAAGCCCATAGGATGTGTGCTCGACTTCCAGGACTATGATGTAGATCATACTAGTGGGGCCTGGGTAGTCCAAGAGTACATCCTTGAATTGTTCCTAGTCGTGGGAATATCGAGACGGGGCATCGATATTCCAGAGTAGACTAGCGTATATCTTCTCGACCCATGCGATGGGCGATGGATGATCCCATATCCATTGGTGTTTGACATCGAAGATGGTATGCGGGTGCTCAGTGGAGACTGGGTACACTAAACGGACTCGCCGAGAACTCCCAGATGGTATTATACCTCACGTCAGATGGCAGTTCTCTGGTGACACTGGTACAGCTTAGTCTGTTGACCCGAGATCGTCATAGAGTCTTGTGTGTCTCCCACTGTGCTTTGATTTCCACCCTACCACGGCTCTACTGAGTCATGCAAACAGGTGGTTTTTGGGTACAGTCCCGATTCACATGGAGGCAATGAGCGATAGGAGGGGATTCGTCTCTCCCGGTATTGGGGGTTGATGTTGTGCTATGCTCGACTGGCCATAACAGGAAATCCCTGGCCAGGGTTGCAGTGATATACTGGTAAGAGTTATCAGTAGTTTCACGAATGTTATGGACCCTACGTCGGCATGACTTATCGAGCTATTGGGGTCTGACGTTTACCACCCCTAGGCGAGATATGCGACATATCAGACGAACAGACCGGACTATACGGTAAGTGTTACTGGTTGGATTCGCAGGAGTGTGAGCGGGCTTGCTCGTCGATCTTCTGATCGCTCAATACCCGGGTGGCCGTTACGTTTAGCAGACCGCTTGCGGCTTGTGGGTGTTTGATATGATCATCATCTGCTGCCGGCGTATTGACGATTCTTTAGAGTCCTACACAGAGGTTTCCTAGCTCAAGCGAAACGAAATAGGAGCGCATATGAGATATGTGCGGGACCGAGAATAATACGTGTATGTGATACCGTATTCTATTCTCGCGATGAATGTATCGATTGGTTATATGCGATATAACCTAGTTATCGAATCAAGGATTGATTCGATAAGCCGATACATATGATACTAGTCGGTTATATCCGATATGACCGGATCATTGAATCAAGTGTTGATTTAATGATTTAATGTATAATTATATATTTGATATATTGCTTTGCATTAACTAGTATTGGTTCACTTTAAATGGATTTTCTCACTTGAATTGTGCACATTGTATATGCGATATAGTTTTGTGCACATGTTTGTATCATGTTTGATGATACATGCTTACTTGGTTAAGTGTAAAGAATCAAACCATGGTTTAAGTTAATGATTAGGGTTTTGATTACTTATTCATTTATCTTATTTATTTATATCCATTTTGGAAAATGAAAAAGATAAATGAATGGTTGCTTATTTTGTTTTTAGTTGAAGATTCTTGAAGCTTTGACTTAGTCTTCATTCTTGTCTTATACTTAACCCTAACCATTTAACTAACCCAAGTTAATTCTCTACATTTAACTATAGTTGAAGTCATGAGAAGTATTGATTTAATTATCTCATTTTTAATTAACTTATCATATCATCTTCTTCTTTCTTCATCTTCTTCAACATGAAGAAAAGCTTTCTACTTCATGGCAACTAGCCAAATCAAGTGAGAAATCCAAAACTAAAGTCTACCCACTTCCTATTTCTTCATCCTCTACCTCTTGCCAAGTAGTAGAGTGTGTTTCCTTCACAAATTTTCAAGGTTTGGTGAAGGTGGAGCTTGATCTAGCGATGCCTCGACGTAGATCATCTTCGGCATGGACATCGACGACCTAGCTCGCTTATTCTTCGACGAAGCCGACGTTGGAGTCGTGAGTTCGTTTTGGACAGCGGAGGGGACTTCGTTGCGGAGCCGTGGAGGTGGTGGACCGGATCTACAAAGGTTGTATATCCATTCCCTTAGTTAAAATGTTAACTAGTTTATGTTTTCGCCTAAATATCTAGTAAACGATCCGTAGTCGGGTTTGTAGGCACCCGTAAAATTTGATTTGTGCATGTTTGATCACTTGTGAGACTTCATTAGAGTGCCTAGGAATCCTACAACTATGTTAAGATAAAGAGCAACCAGATAGCATGCTATCATGTCGAGTAAGAAAGTCCTCTATATATATACATGTCCAAGCATCCACTATACAAATAATGGCCTCTAGGGCTAACATATATCCAACAATCTCCCACTTGCACTAAGGCCAATTATTGGTGTATCTTATACCTAACATCTCAAATAGTCGCTCATGCTGTGGCTATGGAAAGGCTTTGGTGAGTAAATCCGTGGTGTTATTCTTTGTGTCTACTCTCCGAATCTCGATCTCGCGTCGATCAACTATCTCCCAGATAAAATGATATCGCCTCAGGATGTGTCGGATCGTTGATGGGACCTGGGCTCTTTGGCCAATGCCATAGCCCCATTATTATCACAATACAATAGTATTGGATCAATAATGGTGGGAACTACTCCTAGTTCCGAGATGAACTTCCGCATCTAGACGGCTTCCTTGGCAGCATCATTTGCAGCAATGTACTCAGCTTCCATCGTTGAGTCTGCAACGATATCCTGTTTGGAACTCTTCCAATAAACCGCCCCTTCATTGAGGGTAAATACAAACCCCGAGATAGATTTGCTGTTATCCTTATCACTCTGGAAACTGAAATCGGTAAAGGCCTCCATCTGGAGATCCCCATTACCATACACCAAGAACATTTCTTTAGTCCTTCACAAGTCCTTAAGAATGTTCTTCACATCGGTCCAGTGTTTCTCCCCTGGATTGGATTGCTACCTGCTTACCACACCTAATGCATAAACAACATCAGGGTGAGTACATAACATCGCATACATTATAGATCCTACGACAGAAGCGTAGGGTATAATATTCATGCGAGCTCTCTCTTCATCAAACTTTGGACAAAAGTCTTTGGAGAGAGTGATTCCGTGACAAGCGGGTAAAGTATCTCGCTTGGAATATTCCATAAATCTCTTTAGGATGGTGTTAATTTACCTTGATTGGGACAATCCCAACAATCTCTTAGATCTATCTCTATAGATCTTAATGCCCAAAATGTATGAAGCATCACCCAGTCCTTCATGGAGAACTTTTGTGACAAGAATAGTTTGACCGATTGTAGCATAGGAATGTCGTTTCCAATCAAGAGAATGTCATCCACGTACAATACGAGGAATGTGACAGTACTTCCTACAATCTTCTTATAAATATAAGGTTCATTTACATTTTTGATAAAATCAAACTCTTTGATTGTATCATCAAAGCAAATGTTCCAACTCCGTGATACCTGCTTTAATCCATAAATGGATTTAAGCAACCTACATGCCTTTTCATTGCTCCCACTGTCAATGAAGCCTTCCAGCTGATCCATAAAAACGCACTCTTCTAAATCACCATTTAGAAATGCAGTTTTAACGTCCATCTTCCAGATTTCATAGTCGTAGTGAGCAGCAATAGCAAGTAGAATCCGAATGGATTTAAGCATTGCTACTGGAGAGAAAGTCTCATCATAGTCCAGTCCTGGTCTTTGACGAAATCCTTTCGCTACAAGCCTTGCTTTATAGGTCTATACCTGTCCATCTACATCGATCATTTTCTTAAAGATCCATTTGCACCCCCACGAGTTTTACTCCAGAAGGTGCAACTTCCAAAATCCATACTTTGTTGGTGTACATGGACTCCATTTCGGATCTTATGGCATCCAGCCACTTCACTGAGTCACCACTCGTGATAACTTGCTGAAAACTAGTAGGGTCATCATCATCTATGATGCAATCTTCTCTATCACCATCAATGAGGAAACCATAGTATCTCTCCGGTCGGCGAGAAGTCCTACTAGATCTACGGAGTGACTGAGGTTCGTGAAGTTTTATTGCAACATCAGGTTCAACCAAATCGTTATTAGTTATTTGTGGTTCTAGAACTTCTTCTAGTTCTACCGCATTGCCATAGGTATTATTTGTAAAAAATTCATTTTCTAAAAATGTGGCATTCTGAGAAACAAACACTCTTTGTTCCTCCTTGTGGTAGAAAAGATATCCATATGAATGTTTTGGATATCCTACAAATGTACATAGAACCGACCGTGTCTCGAGTTTGTCTGGATTCAGCTTTTTAATAAAAGCAGAACAACCCCATATCCTAACTCGTTTAAGAGATGGTCTCTTCCCATACCATATCTCATATGGAGTGGTAGGCACAGTCTTGGTTGGAACCTTGTTCAATAGATATGCTGCAGTCTCTAATGCATGTCCCCAAAAGAAAAGTGGTAGCTCAGTATCACTCATCATGGAACATACCATATCTAATAGGGTATGATTCCTCTGTTCTGACACACTGTTGTGTTATGGTGTGTAAGGGGGAGTGAACTGAGAGAGAATCCCATTCTCTTTTAGGAAGTCTAAAAACTTTGTACTTAAATACTCTCCTCCTAGATCTGATCGAAGTTTCTTGATGCTCAAACCAGTTTGTTTTTCTACTTTAAGTTTATACTCCTTGAATTTTTCGAAAGCTTCAGACTTATGTTTCAACAAGAACACATGTCCGAACCTCGAGAAATCATCTGTAAAAGTTATAAAGTAAGAATAACCGCCTCTAGCATGTGTCGACATTGGTCCGCATACATCGCTATGTATGAGGCCTAAGAGTTCAGTAGCTCTCTCTCCGTGTCCAGTAAACAGAGTTTTGGTCATTTTACCCTTGATGCAAAACTGACAAGTCGCATAAGATTTATATTCAAAATGATTTAAATATCCATCTTTATGTAGCTTGTTTAGTCTTGTTTCGTTAATATAACCAAGTCTACAATGCCATAGAAAAGCTTCATTTATATCTGAAAATTTTCTTTTGTTTGTGTGTTGTATATTGAAAACTGTATGTTGATTTAGGACGTAAATCCCGTTATTCAGTGTACCATACCCAATCAACTGTTGGTTCAGGTTAATGTTCATAACATTATTTTGCAACACAAAATGATATCCTTCATTTTCTAACAAAGATACGGATATTATATTACATAGCATGCTTGGTACAAAATAACACGGGTTCAAAATCAATATCCATCCCGAGGGCAACCCTAGGTGATACTCTCCCACTGATAAGCATGTATATTAGAACCATTTCCAACCCGGAGAGTGTGATCATCAGTCTTCAAAACTTTGCTATTTCTTAATCCCTGCACACAATTGCAGATGTGAAAACCCGAACCGGTATCTAATACCCAGATGCAGAGTTTATAGAAAAACAGTTTTCAATGACGAACATGCCTGAAGTGGAAGGATCACCATGCTTCTTCTTCTTAAGACTAGCGAGGTACTCAATACAATTACGCTTCCAGTGTCCCAACTTTGTGGCAGTAGAAACATTGTCGCTTTCCCGATTCCTCAGCCCTGGATTTGTCTTTCCCTTTTGCCTTTTTAACTCCACCTCTCAGATTGATGGGTTTCTTCTTCTTCTTTCTCTTAGCCTTAGCTTTTGGGATGGAAGAGGAAGATGGTCTAACAATCAGAGAGAGAGTTTTTGTTGTCTTAAGCGTGCTCTCTGCACTTCTCAACATATTTAGAAGTTCAGGAAGTGACTTTTCCATGCTGTGCATATTGAAGTTCACTATAAACTGAGCAAAGGCAGGGGGAAGAGACTGTAGAACTATATCAACATATTGTTTGTTCTCCATGGTCCATCCCAGGTCCTCAAGTTCTTCAATAAGTCATATCATCTTTAAGACATGATCTCCTACTGACGTACCAGCAGCCATCTTCATCTGAAACAACTTTCTAGATGCCTCGTAACGAAGAGTACGAGATTGCTCCCCATACAACTCCTTTGTATGGAAAAAGATGGATTGAATATCCATCTTCTCATGTTGCTTTTGATGTACTTTGACCATCGAAGTTAACGTGAGGCATTTGGCTGTGGCACAATCAATATCCCATGTCTTACGGATCTCATTATCCGCAATAGATGAATCAGGGCCTGGGATGGGAGGGGCTGGGGCAGTGAGGACATATGCAACCTTATCGTATGTAAGGGCAATGTTTACGTTTCTCAGCCATTCTTTATAATTGGGTCCCGTCGGTTTATTTTTCTCTAATAGAAGTTTAAGTCCAGTCATTGGTATCTACCATTAAGAGAGAGAAAAGAATACACTCAGCTAAAGCTTTTACAAAGATTAGATTGGTTATTTATCTTATCTAATCGATATATCTTACTGCTTTTATCAAATTTTCCTTAAAATCTCAAAAAGAAAATTAGCCAGGATTAATTACATTCTACAAGTTCGCTAACTGGTTAGCCAGGCCAGTGTCGGTACTCCGAGGGAGGTTTCCCGTGCTTTCGCATGAACCTAATTAAAATAAAGCTCGTTTCCCTAGAGGCATAATCTCGTTGACACATTTCTAGACACCTACTGGATTAGCTAATTGTAAAGTGCAAAACTCTTCCGGGAGTAACTTTTACTCACAGTGGGATCGGGATCCAACTATCAATATAGAAGGTATGCAATCTCATTGCAAATTTCAATTCTTGAAATTCTCGATACGGTTTTTACCCCTAACGGCTTATGAACTTAACTATGGTCAACAAATTATAAGCACTAATCAAGTTCTACCCGTCATTTCTTGATTAATTAGACCCACTCATATGACCCTTAACTATGGTCAACAAAGTCATATAAATATCATAATTAATCGCATCATATGTTGTATAGGGAGATTGTTAGTTATATGTATGCCCTAAAGACCATTACTGTACATGTGATGTATATTGCAGTGGATGCTTGGACATATATGGGGAGGACTTTTGATTGTATCAATTGATCCCACTTCTTTGATTTTAAAGAAAAGATGTAGTAGTAAAGAAAAGATGTAATGTTTTAGTCGTATAATAACCGCAATCAATAACGGTATCGCGTGTAGCGAGCGTTAGTGAGCACGGGTCGTCCTCTAGGATTCATGGAATTCGTAAATTCTTGCTTTAGTTGAGTCGAAAAAACTAGTAAAGAAATTCAAGAAATTGTTTCAGGATTTAGTTGAATTTATAGTTTCAAGAAATTCAAGAAATTGTTTTCAAGAAAGGAAATTCAAGAAAATGCTCAAGATTTAGTTATCAAGAAAATTGTAGAAAGTTTGTAAGATTCGAACGGAATTGGTAGCCATGGATGACTATTCAAAATGATCCATCTTATCTATTGGTAGAATTAAAACTAGATTGATGGCTACCAATGAGAATTAGGGATCTTTTGAAGAAACTAGGGTTTCTCCTTCATTGCCCCTTGTCCTTTCATTGATTGCCATTCTTATCTAGCCTTTAACAAGAAGGATCATCAATCTAATCCCCAAATTGTGACGAAATTCTCAATAAATTGATCTCGCTCATAATTTGGATATTAATGATTCTTTTTGCTAAACTTTATAATCTCCATAAGACTTAAAATGAATATAGAATTCTCTCACCATGTGATCTACCAAATTCCTTCGAATCCTTTGCAAGTGAAGATTTACTCACACATTATGAAAATAGAAGAATCAACAAATAGAGATTTCATAATGCGAAAATTTAAAGAAAACGAGATTAAAAGTAATGATCGCCTTTATTATTCAACTTCAAATTACAACTTCTTCAATCCGAGATTACAAGAAAAATTGCTTTCGATCACTCCCTTGAAGAGATAATTTCTCCGTCGATCTTCGCTTTGCTCGATCACCGTGAGTCTTAGATCTATCGAGGATTACGTGCTCGTTGATGACGATCGGCTTCGCGTAAAAAAATCTTGAATGATCTCGCTAGATGAATTTCTCAATGATTCTTGATCTTGAGATTTGGTGATTCTTGAAATTGGATCTAAATTGTTTTTGTAATTGTGTACAAAATGTGTACTAAAAATCAACAAGCTTTTTAATGTAGGCTTAGGTCCTTTTTATAGCCCCTAATCAAGCTTCCCTCATAAGCTAGGTTGTTACCAAGAGCCTTCTAGAATAAACTAGATAATTATGAAGCTTCCTCAACAAGCTAGGTTGTTATAGAGAAGTTTCCAGAATGAGGTTGTTACAACGAAACGTCCTCAGCAAGCTAAGACGTTACAGAGATGCTTCTAGAGAAATCTCGATCTTCCATCCCCTGACTCGGCCGTGGATCCGCGGTGACTCGGCCTGACTCGGCCGCCGTTCCGCAGCCGATTAGTGAGATCATGTCTTCAATTCTCTGTGGTCTTATTTTGTTGATCTCAGGGTCTTTATGTGATATCTGGAATCTTCTTATTTCTATTGAATCTCTGCCAGAATTTAACTCTTTGATTTCCTGTATTTTATCGGCGAATTTCCGATTCCGATATCTGACATGAGCTAATTTTGTTAGTTATGTATATGCCCTAAAGGTCATTGTTGTACATATGATGTATATTATAATGGATGCTTGGATATATATAGAGAGGACTTTCTTGCCCGTCATGATAGTATGCTATTTGGTTTCACTTTATCTTAACATGTTGACTTGTATTAGTTTACTGTCTTGTTCTCACATGTTGATAAAGCCCTTAGGATATGTACTCAACTACTGGGACAATGATGAGATCATATTAGTGGGGCCAGGGTAGTCAACGAGTACATCCTATAACTGTTCCTAGTCAAGGGTGTATCAAGACAGGGCATCGATACACCAGAGTAGACTAGCGTATACGCATCTTGGCCCATATAATGGGCGATGGATGATCCCATATCCATCGGTGTTTGACATCAAAGATGGTATACGGGTACTTAGTGGAGACTGGGTACACTGAACGGACTCGCCGAGAACTCACAGATGGTATTATACCTCACGTCAGATGGCAGTTCTCTGGTGACACTGGTACAGGGTAGTCTGTAGACCCGAGATCGTCATAGAGTCTTGTGTGATTCCCACTGTGCTTTGATTTCCACCTTACCACGTCCAAGAGGGCGTGCAAAATGGTGGCTTTTGGGTACAGTCCCGAATCACATGGAGGCAATGAGCGATAGGAGGGGTTTCGTCTCTCCCGGTATAGGGAGTTGATGTTGTGCTGTGTTCGATTGGCTATAACTGGAAGTCCCTGGCCAGGGCTGATGTAGAGTGCTACTGGTAAGTGTTATCAGTAGTTTCTCGACCTGTTATGAGCCTCACATCTACACGACTTATCGGTTACTGTGGTCTGACGTTTACCACCCCTAGACTAGATATGCGACATATCAGACGAAGAGACCGGACTGTACGATGGTGTTACTGATTGGATTCACAGGAGAATGTACAGGCTTGCTTGTTGATCTTCTGATCGCTCAATACCTGGGGGGATGTTACGGTTAGCTGACCGCTTGCAGCTTGTGGGTGTTTGATATGATCATCACCTACTGCCGGCGTATTGACGATTCTTTAGAGTCCTACACAGAAGTTTCTTGACTCAGGCAAAACGGAGTAGCAGCACATATGTGATATGTGCAGAACCGAGGATAATACGATATGAGATACCGTATTCTATTCTCGCGATATTTGATATCAGCCGGGTCATCGGATCAAGTGTTGATTCGATGAATCGGTACATGTTATATTAGTCGGTTATATGCGATATAGCCGGATTGTCGGATCAAGTGTTGATTCGATAATTTAATGTATAATTATATATGTGATAAATTACATTACATTATCTAATATTAGCTTGCTTCATTGATTCATTTTCTCACCGGGTAATACATTGATATATATGGGATATATGTTAATTGTATTATTTTCTTTTGTTACAAAAATATATTATATATGTGATATATAATATTGTAACAGGTTATGTTTACAAATGCAATATGATTAGTGGAGATTAAACATGGTTAGGGTTTGATTTGGGTTAGTTTTTTCTTGAAGCTTCTAGAAGCTTTTCTTTTGTTTTAAGCTAAGATATTATGTGTTGATATTTTGAAGATATTATTTAACCCAACACAAACCCTTAACCCTAGTAAACTCTCTACATGAGTTAATGCTTCATATTATTAATTTAAGGTTCATTTGTAAGCATAGTAACTTTTCATTATTCATCACAAAAGAATTCATCTTCTTCTTCCTCCTTGCAAAGCTTTCTAGCTTTTGGTTCTGTGATGAATTAGTGTGAGATTAAGAAAATAAAAGAGAGCTAAAATCCTACTTCATCATCCTCATCTATTCTAGCCACTTAGATTAGGGTGTTCACTAGTCTAATACTTGATTAGACAAGTGAGAGCTTGAGTTAAAGGAACTTCAAGGTAGATCATCTTCGAAAAGGAAGATTTCAAGCAAGCGTGGATCGTTCGGCTTATGGAGCCTCTCTTGAGTCCGGGAGATCATGGATTTCGGCGAAGGGACTACTACTCGGAGCTTATGAAGCGAAGGAGCGGACTACAAAGGTTGTAATCCCTCTCTCTTAGTTGTAAAGATGTTTACTTGCATGTTTAACCCTAATAATCTAGCAAAGATCCTTCCTTTGGGTTGTTCGGCACTTCTAAAATTTAAATCGGGCATGGTTAATGCCTTGTAGAACCTTGTGACAGTGCATAGTAACCCTACAGATTTTTGCATAAGATCTCAATGAAGAATGTTAGAGATATACAATATTATGCGTGAAATAATAAACATATAATTTCCTTCAAAATGTTGATTATAATGTATAACACATGGTAATTGATATTTTCCAGACGAACTTGTAATATGTGTTATATTTATAACAAACATGCTTAGATGATTAGAAAAATGAGGAAATTGTTATGTTAAAAATTGCAATATTTTCGACTAAACAAATTCCCCCCAACTTGACTTTGATCGTCCCAAGCAAACTTCTTTTATTCAGGTGAAGGAGAAAAGAAAAAGAAAAACTAACTGGCACACTTTCGTAGGCAACACGATTGCACTGAGCACGTGCAACAAGCCTTTAAATCTCTAGGTGTCCCTAGTAAGAGGAGTGTTGTCTCCTGAGGGTTTTCAGCGGATTGCACCCATAAAATCCTATAATAAAAGAAAGACTGTGAAAGTTATATATAAATATAAGAACTATAAAAGAAAGAACTTGAAAATTAGAGTTTTCAACTACACTAGCTTTTCAGTTGGCATGAGCCATATCTTAATAGTCATGAAAAGATATTAGAAATCACATCACCCCTCAATAAAATATTGCCTTTATTCTTCATCCCTACCTGTCTTCCAAATATCGATCATATACCCCTACGTGTGTGTAAAAGATATCACTACACTCGGAGAATTCAATTCAAGCTAGCATACTCTTATCCATCTACCTCAGTACTTTTTAGTCGGTGAATATTTTGGATGGAATTGCTCACACATTCTTCATGCGACCGTTAATACTTCTTGAGGTACTAACCCACCGATTACTAAATATGCTCACTTATTAGGCGCAATTAGCAATTTCCTCGTCTTGCAACACCTAAGGCTTAGCAGTGACTCCCAAACCAGTTGGTCTAAGGCACAAGGTGATGAAGTACCCTCGCTATATTTTTTTTATGTTGCCTTGGTGATTACAAAACCAGTGTTCATTTTTCTTCATCATTTTATACTTTTATGCTTCATTTTTATTTCCTTCGTACTTTGGCTTTTAGACAAGAGCATTTCAAGGTATCCTCTACTATCCCGAGTTTCAAGACGTATGTAAATGCGTATAGTAGGGTATCAATGTTCAAATGTTTGGCCTTAAGAATAGGGACTATTTTTCAGACTTATTTTTATTCTCAGATTAGTGACTTCCTTCATCTTACTAACTCTTGGGACAACGACTCATAACTACTTATTACTAGTTTCGTTTAAGAAAACATCTAATTTTCTTGGTTTTCTTAAACTCTTCCAATCTTTTAAATGTAATTTTTCACTTTCTAATTTTTCATTATAAAGAAATTTTTAAAAATTTTGTGCTTATGCAAAGTGTAATGCAAAGTAATGCGTAAATAAGCACAAACCTCCCCCAAACCTGTTTACAGCAGTGTCCTCACTGTTGTTATCTTTTAAATCTCAAAAACCTGTAGATTTGGGAGGAAAAGTTATTAACGGGGACAAGAATAAGTGAAAGTGAAAATCTCCCCCAAACTTATTTTGGCTCACAATTTTGTGTACAACTTTTATTTTTAAGAGCCAAAAATATATATAAAAAAAAACCCAAAACTTGATTAAACAATATTAAGCTTTTAAAATCATAATAGGGGGAGTAAAGTTATTGGTCTATGCAATGCTTTACAAAGACCAAAAGTCAACACCAACCATTCGAAAATTTTATCGATGTAATACACCGGTTGGTGGAAGAACATGTTATATAGAGCCAAGAAGAAGTGGGGAAGAGATAAGTGGTGTAATAGAATGGGTTTGCATCTCAATTTGGAGAGACGGCTTAATGATGATGGATAAAAACGAGAATGTGAATGATTAGGAATATTTGCATTCTCGTATTTTATAAGAAGAAATGGTGGTGGTTCAACTTCTATAGGTGGAGGTTGATTAATCACAAAATCTGTGTTATTTAGGAATGTGAGTTCGTCAGCAAAATTTCTTCAAAGCTTTCATCGATATCCCGAAGAATAACTTCAAAACTTTCATCGATGGTTTGATTGAACGTTTCACTGTCATTAAGTGTTGTGCTGGAATTTATCATACTTGATTTGTCAAAAATTATGGGGATAGAAGACTCAGAAAATTCATCTACTTTATTCTCAAAAGTATCTAAATCAAGTTGGCTTTCTAGAATTATCGAACTCGAAATATCGGATTGTGGTTCATCAACACTTGCTAAACTTAAAGGAAAAATAGAAGAACCAGAGAAAGTGGAAGATGAAATGGGTAAACATATTGGTGTGTCGAGTATCGCTGAACCAGATATGGGAAATAAAGGTTGAATTTCATTTTGCTTTTCGGTTATACATTTATCAACAACTTCAAGATGCATATGGGGTTCGGGAAGAATAGTTAAAGGCTCGAGATGATGACCACACGGGAGTAAAAGGACCTGATGAATTGGTGGGACAAATTCATCCAAAATTTCGGGTTCATCATCCAATATATCCCCAACGTCAATCTCATTCAAGTGAAAGTTAGAAGTCTCAGACATCTCATCTAAAGTATGGTTTTCAATCAATTTCGGCTCTAGAGTGGAGGTGTGGAGATCACAAGGATTGGGTGTGGTTTCACTTGGAATGGACCCCTCACAATCGGGTAAATCAAACTCTACAAACTCACACAACTTTTCAGACATTCTATCTTCAATTGGTGCACTCGATAGATCCGTGAAACTGGAGTTGTGGATTTCAATTTGGGATGGGGAGGTTTAATTAGGAAGGGTGTATTGTTCTCTCTCGCTACCCAAATTCTCAATTTGTCCGATGGCCGTATCATACATTGAAAAATTTTGAGCCGGTTCGAAACTAGTTGCTCGTTCTTTTTGTTTATTGAGGTCAGCCATGCTCTCCTTCAATTCCTTTCTGATGCGGCTCGTCACTACCATAAATTCTTCCATGGTGCGTTCAAGACTAGACATGGGTCGGTAAGGGATTTCAGCATAAGATTGAAATTCTTGTGGATAAGTAAAACTCCCAAATGACTGATTAGAAGGAATGTCTAGAGAAGGTGTAAAAGTCGGGTAGGATTGATAGGAATCGAATGGTTGTGAAAATTGGGCAGGAGTAGGATCAACATTGTGATAAAAAGAATATTAATATTGGTTGGTTGGTTGGATGCCTTCAACAGACATCATATATGCCACAAACTAAGTAGTAAAATCTTCTTTAGAAGGTGGTGGTGTTTGTTGTCCTAATGGTTTGACTGGATTGAAACTTTGGCCGTTAGCTCTTACTATATGCTCAGCAATGGACATGCGTTTAGGAGTTTCCTCACTCGGAGTATCAACATAAAAAGATGTAGAATTAGGATGCGGTTGATAAGACCTAGACTGAGGTGGCCAACTGTTTCTATCCGCTTATTCTATCCGATCTCTTAAAGATATGGGAGAGTCGGATGGTATACCGAAGGGATTATGGAAATAAGAAATATCTGGTTCTGGATAGCAAAGCTCGGCAAGAGTTCGTCTATTTGGGTTACCCATTATAAGAAGAAAAGAGAAGGGAGGGTAAAAAGGGAAAAGAAAAAATTTAAGATCTAATTGGTTCGTTTTGCTTTGAAAGTGGGACATGAGGGTTGACTCACAAAATCACAAAAGTGCACAAACAGCCCTAGAACTAAGTTTACCTATGTCAAGTCACTAGACCGCTCCTAGACTTCTAGGGGACAAATCGCAGGATCAATCCTCTACTACCTCTTTATCCCTCCTGAGGCCAGGTAAGTGCTAGGTAAGTGGGAGGTATCCGCTATGTAAATAGCGGGCCTAATTAAGTAACCACTTGCCTTAGACATACTTGCCTAGACACCACAAAAGAAATGCGGATAAACAGTAGATTACCCACGACCTTCCTATGTCCTAATTGAGCGCGACGGTCCTTAGATTCTTGATCTAGATATTTTGTAATTAATGAAGGGTGATGAGAATGCTAGTTTTGTGATTTTTGGGGCTTAGGAAGGGCGATGAACTCCCCACCTAATCTGAATTTGGTCTTTGCCCCTTAATTTCCGTATTAAAATATGCAAAAACAACCAATATCAAATCACGCAAGAATTTTTTTAAGCGGCGAATTTTTGCAAAGAATCCTGCTGAAAATTTGTTATTGGACAAGATCAGATGAGAGAGAATGAGATAGAGAATATACCATAGAAAATTGAAGTTCTGATTCACCAACTCAACGGCGGTTCCGCCGCAAAAACCATGAATCCGCCGCGGTTCCGCGGTGGATCGGGGGAGTTAGGTGATATTCTTTTCACTGTAGCTTTTTTTGCTCCTCTGGAATCTTTAAAACGTCTCCGAATCTTGATTTCCTCACTACAGTGATTCCAAATTCCCTCGCAAAATTCAAACACTAATCGTTAAGCACACGAAGCATTTTTGATTTAAATTTTGATGGAATAATAATATTTCAACCTAAATAGCAAGAAAAAACAAATTACGCACGTATCCTCGGCAATGGCCCTATTTGATTGGATCGATTGATTCCACTTCTTTGATTTTAAAGAAAAGATGTAGTAGTAAAGAAGTGATGTAATGTTTTAGTCGTATAATAACCGCAATCAATAACGGTATCGCGTGTAGCGAGCGTTAGTGAGCACGGGTCGTCCTCTGGGATTCGTGGAATTCGTAAATTCTTACTTTAATTGAGTTGAAAGAACTAGTAAAGAAATTCAAGAAATTGTTTCAAGATTTAGTTGAATTTATAGTTTCAAGAAATTCAAGAAATTGTTTTCAAGAAAGGAAATTCAAGAAAATGTTCAAGATTTAGTTATCAAGAAAATTGTAGAAGGCTTGTAGGATTCGAACAAAATTGGTAGCCATGGATGACTATTCAAAATGATTCATCTTATCTATTGGTAGAATTAAAACTAGATCGATAGTTACCAATGAGAATTAGAGATCTTTTGAAGAAACTAGAGTTTTTCCTTCATTGCCCCTTGTCCTTTCATTGATTGCCATTCTTATCTAGCCTTTAACAAGAAGGATCATCAATCTAATCCGCAAATTGTGACGAAATTCTCAATAAATTGATCTCGCTCACAATTTGGACATTAATGATTCTTTTTGCTAAAGTTTATAATCTCCATAAGACTTAAGATGAATATAGAATTATCTCACCATGTGATCTACCATATTCCTTCGAATCCTTAGCAAGCGGAGATTTACTCACACATTATGAAAATAGAAGAATCAACAAATAGAGATTTCATAATGCTAAAATTTACAGAAAGCGAGATTAAAAGTAATGATCACCTTTTTTATTCAACTTCAAATTACAACTTCTTCAATCCAAGATTACAAGAAGAATTGCTTTCGATCACTCCCTTGAAGAGATAATTTCTCCGTCGATTTTCGCTTTGCTCGATCACCGTGAGTCTTAGATTTATCGAGGATCACGTGCTCGTTGATGACAATCGGCTTCGCGTAAAGGAATCTTAAATGATCTCGCTCGATGAATTTCTCAATGATTCTTGATCTTGAGATTTGGCGGTTCTTGAAATTGAATCTAAATTGTTTTTGTAATTGTGTACAAAATGTGTACTAAAAATCAACAAGCTTTTTAATGTAGGCTTAGGTCCTTTTTATAGCCCCTAATAAAGCTTCTCTCATAAGCTAGGTTGTTACCAAGAGAGTTCTAGAATAAGCTAAGTAGTTATGAAGCTTCCTCAACGAGCTAGGTTGTTATAGAGAAATTTCCAGAATGAGGTTGTTACAATGAAGCGTCCTCAGCAAGCTAAGACGTTACAAAGATGCTTCTGGAGAAATCTCGATCTTCGATCACCTGACTCGGCCGCGGATCTGCGGCGACTCGGCCTGACTCGGCCGTGGTTCCGCGGCCGATTAGTGAGATCATGTCTTCAATTCTCTGTAGTCTTATTCTGTTGATCTCAGGGTCTTTATGTAATATCTGGAATCTTCTTATCTCTACTGAATCTCTGCCAGAATTTAACTCTTTGATTTCCTGTATTTTATCGGCGAATTTCCGATTCCGATATCTGATCTGAGCTAATTTTTGCACAAGACCTCAATGAAGAATGTTAAAGATACACAATATTATGCGTGAAATAATAAACATACAATTTTCTTCAAAAATGTTGATTATAATGTATAACACATGGTAATTGATATTTTCCAGACGAACTTGTAATATGTGTTATATTTATAACAAACATCCTTAGATGATTAAAAAAATGAGGAAATTGTTATGTTAAAAATTGCAATATTTTCGACCGAACAATTTTCTTGCTCGACATGATAGTATGCTATCTGATTGCTCTTTATCTTAATATGTACACTTATTGTCTCTCTATTACATGTTGATAAAGCCCTTAGGATGAGTACTTGACTACCAGGATTATGATACAGATCATACTAGTGGGGACAGGGTAGTCGGTAAGTACATCCTTCAAATGTTCCTAGTTGTGGGAGTATCGAGACATGGTATCGATACTCCAGAGTAGACTAGCGTATGCGCTTCTTGACCCATATGATGGGCGATGGATGATCCCACATCCATTGATGTTTGACATCAGATAAGGTATACGGGTGCTCAGCAGAGACTGGGTACACTGAACGGACTCGCCGAGAACTCCTAGATGGTATTATACCTATCGTTAGATAGCAGTTCTCTGGTGACACTGGTACAGGTTAGTCTGTCGACCCGAGATCGTCATAGAGTCTTGTGTAATTCCCATTGTGCTTTGATTTCCACCATACCACGTTCAAGAGATCGTGCAAAACGGTAGTTTTTGGGTACAGTTCCGAGTCACATGGAGGCAATGAGCGATAAGAGGGGATTCGTCTCTCCCGGTACTGGGGTTGATGTTGCGCTATTCTTGATTGGCCATAACAGGAAATCCCTGGACAGGATTGTTGAGATTTACTGGTAAGTGTTATCAGTAGTTTCTCGAACCGTAATGGACCTCACATCGGCATGACTTTTTAGGTTATTGGGGTCTGACAGTTTACCACCCCCAGGCTGCGACATGCGACATATCAGACGAAAAGACCGGACTATACGGTAGTGTTACTGATTGGATTCGCAGGAGTATGAGCAGGCTTGCTTGTTGATCTTCTGATCGCTCAATACCCGGGCGGCCGTTACGTTTAGCAGACCGCTTGCGGCTTGTGGGTGTTTGATATGATCATCACCTACTGCCGGCGTATTGACGAGTCTTTAGAGTCCTACACAGAGGTTTCCTGATTCATGCGAAACGAAATAGGAGCACATATGTGATATGTGCGGGACCGAGATTAATGCGCGTATGTGATACCGCATTCTATTCTCGCGATATGTGATATCGGTCGGTTATATGTGATATAGCCGGGTTATCGGATCAAGTGTTGATTCGATAAGATATTACATTTGATATTAGTCGGTTGTATGTGATATAGCCGGATTATTAAATCAAGTGTTGATTTGAAAATTTAATGTAAAATTTTATATTTGATATATTAACTTATATTAACTAATATTTGCTCACTAAACATTTCTTTTTCATACTTGTGTACACTTAGTATATATGTGATATATATTAATGTACATTATTTTGTGTTATGCTTGATGCCACATGCTACATGGGTGTATGAGACTCACACCATGCTTATGTTAATGTTAGGTTTTATTTATTTAAAGTTAATCAAAATTTGTTGGAAATTAGTCACATGGTTCAAGCTTGTGGAACCATTAACCAAGTCCACTAATTTTATTTTACTTGTAAATATTTATTAACCTAACCATTATTGTTAGTCATGGTTTATTCTCTACATGAGTTATTGTATAACACTAACTCACCCATGATTGCTATTCTCACCAGATGAGTTTCATTCTCATCTCCACTTCATCTTTTTCCTCATCTCCAAAATGTTTCTAGTTAAGATTCTAAGTTAGGGTTGTTTAGCATGGCAAAAATTTGAAATTGGCATGGACGATACCTCCCGAAACCTTGCTGCCGCGCTACGTAACCCTATAAAGACATCACTTAGCTACCGTACGCTACGCCTTAACTATGGTCAATAAACGTAGCACGAATATTAAGTACTCTACTTTCTAAATGACGGAGGGTTACAGATGGTTTTGATGAAAATCTTTAATGTTTTGAACTTGGTATCGTTGTAGAACCAAATAATTTAAAAGGAGTGGCTTAAAATCCGCATTTTGAAACTTGCTTTTTCATATAAAAAAAGCCGAGTGGGTTTCAAATTTGATTCTACAATATCTTTAGGCTTCTTTTCTTTATATTAATCTCATTAATGTAGCCCCATCATTTAAGTCCATAAGCATCACAGAAAGAAACGAAAATAGAACGTACGCTTATAGCATCCACATTCGCCACGGGGTCCCGTCATGCACCGTTAGGTTACTTAATTAACGGCAGAGCGGGGGCAAGACTAGTGCGGATGCAAAACATAAGCAACGTTTATTATATATCATATAGATAAATAACATTCGTCTCACACGGTTTATAGGATCACATCACATAATAACAGCAGCAGAAGCAGATATATGAAAATATAAGATATACTAGGAGGTCAGTATTTTAGATTAAGCCAATGATAAAAAAATATGGATTCCACAGTCGTGATGAATAGCCAAACCCACACCCCTAAATCCTTACGAGAGCGGAAAGCAACCCTGCTAATTCTAGAGTTAGGAGACCGGTCTCGACTCCTCGAGATGGCCTCCCACTGGACTCTAGAACCCGGTCACTTGTGCTCCCCATCTTAGGTCTATCCTAATACTGAAAAGTAAATAATATACATCAATAGTGACATCATCCTCAACCCGGAAGTGTCCCAATAAAAGAATATTATATACAATGAATTTTACATGAATGAAAAAAAAATCTCTCATCTCACATAAAACCCCCGGCTATTCAATCACGACGATCCTATACATCATATCAGAACAGCAACAGAATAATCATCACAGATCATCAACGTAAGTAAATATGCGTATTCCCAATGTCGTCGACATATAGCAATAAAATTAGGGATACACATATTACACTTACGGTCGCAGAAAAAAATGTAAAACTACAACAGTTAGAATCCGCACTCTCCTTAGACACCGCAAACCCGAAATATCTCATATTCCGGATTTCATACCTAATCTTGTAGATCTTACATTTAAGTCTCAAAATGAAAACACATTTTTCAAAAGAAGTCAGGTAATTCAATAAGATTCCCGATTATCCAACGAGCCTGAAATGTTAGATTTACAAACAACCAATTAATTTTCCCAAAACTAACTAGTGTAGATTCCAAATATTGTATCACATACAGAAACTGTTTAGACGATATTAAACATTTCGATCGACATCAAAAATTTCTTCAAAGCTCAGAGACCTCAACACCTTGAGCCTCAACAAAAATATCCAGAAAGTTATAACTATCAAAATGGAGCAGCACAGAAAAATTGAAACCCTAATTCCCTAAATGTGCGGCGGAACCGCGGCTAAACCAGGGTTATGCCACGGTCACGCGGCCATTCCAGTGAGTTGGGTGTTCAAAATTTTTAGGGTTCCATAGATTTACCTGCACAATTTTTTGAATATTTTTATTTTGCAAAATACCAACTTGTGGAAAAATGTACAGAAACCATGAAAATTCCGTACTTTGATTTAGATCGAACACTTTTAACGTCGTCTAAACTACCCTAAAGCTCTAGCTTGGCTCTGATACCATGTTGGTGTGTCTTAGCATCTCTACTAGGGTTTAAACAACAATATGTAATGGATTTTAAAAAATTAGATAGCTAAACCATACAAGCCACGAATCGAACTAGAGATTAGGGTAAGTATCATATACAAAGAGTGTCTAACACTAAGAGAAGAAGAACTACAACCTTTGTAGACCACTCATTCTCTTCAATGGCTCCGTGTAGAAGTCCTTGGGCTCCTTTTGGCTCCACTCGAAGCTTGGAACAATTCCGGTTGTAGCCTTTGATGTCCACGATGATCCACCCGCAGTTCCTTACACTTGAGCTCTTGCTTCACTAAACTAAGATGAAATGAAGTTAACAACCTATATAAGTGTAGTAGATTAATATAGATTGATGAAGTAGGATTTTTCTCACTATTAAACCTTTCTTTTTCTTTCTCTTTTACTCACTAGAAAAAAATAGAGAGCTTGGAGGAAGAAAATGAACTAATGGCTAAGCTTGAGATAAGAGAGAGTCATACTCACAATAATATAAGTCATGGAAAAATATCTTAGATATTTTATGAGTGAATTAGTGGTGGGATTAAACAATGAACCATGGTTAATGAGATATTTTAAGAAAAGTGTAGAAACCATGATCTCATTATTCAATTTTCTATTTTTTTCAAAATCAATAAACATATAATATATTTCCATATGAGTCTAGAATAGCCATGTCCAATGTATCATCCACCATGATACATGCACACATGTATGTATATGTATGTCTATATATATATACAAATATGAATATACATACATGCATGCATAAATAAAAAAAGGAATTATAAATGAGCAATTAGTCATTATATTAAATCAATACTTGATTTAATAATCTGGTCATATCACATATAACCCGACTAATAGAAAACGCCAGATTAAAATACGGTATCATGTACTCGTATTTAATCAAGCTTCCGCATATACCTCCATATGTGCCCCCACTTCGTTTCTCCTGAGCTCGGAAACCCCTATATGGGACTCTAAGACTCGTCAATATGCTAGCAGTAGGTAGTGATCATATCAGATACCCACAAACCGTCAGCGGTACTAACTGCACGTAACGGCTACCCAGGTATTGAGCGAACAGAAGAACAACAAGCGAACTTGTTCAAACTCCCGTAGAGCCAACCAGCAACACTTACCGTACAGTCCGGTCTCTTCGTCTGATATACTGCATATTGAGTCTAGAGATGGTATCGTCGAACTCTAATAACTCAATAAGTCACGCCGATGTATGGCCTATAACAGGTCGAGAAACTAGTGATAACACTTATCAGTAAATCTCATCAGCCCTGGCCATGGACTTGCAGTTATAGCCAATCGCGCATAGTGCAACATCAACTCCCAATACCGGGAGAGACGAAACCCCTCCCATCGCTCATTGCCTCCATGTGTCTCGGGACTGTACCCAAAAACCACCTGTTTGCACGACTCGGTAGAGCCGTGGTAGGGTGAAAATCAAAGCATAGTAGGAAACACACAAGACACTATGACGATCTTGGGTCTACAGACTAACATGTACAAGTGTCACCTGAGAGCTGCTATTCGACGATAGATATAAAACCGTATAGGAGTTCTCGGCGAGTCCGTTCAATGTACTCAGTCTCCAATGAGCACCCGTATACAATTTTTGATGTCAAACACCAATGGATATGGGATCATCCATCGCCCCCTCAAATGGGTCAAGAAATGTATACTGCTAGTCTACTCTGGAATATCGATGCCGCGTCTCGAAACTCCCACGAGTAGGAACAATTAAGGATATGCTTATAGACTACACATGCCCCGCTAGTATGATCTGCATCAAAATCATGGTAGTCAAGCTGATATCCAAAGGGCTTTATCAACATGTATCAAATGAACAGTATACACAATCAAGTGAACATATTAAGATAAAGAGCAACCAGATAGCATATCATCATGTCGAGTAAGAAAGTCCTTTATATATATACATGTCCAAGCATCCACTATACAAATAATGGCCTCTAAGGCATACATATATCCAACACGTACGTCGTGTTCGACGTCGTGTAAACGCCGTGATACACACGCGCATACAAGACCGGACCTGGCTAATCCAAGACGTGACCACGCTGGATAAGGACGACGACTGGATTGCCCGGATCGTCGGCGACGTGCGCGACTCCGGAGATGGCTAAGAATCAAGAAACCGAGAAAAGAAAAGAAAGAAAAGAGAAGAAAGAGATGGAAGTATTGGGGTTGTGGTTGCTCTGAGTTTCTAGGGATAGAGGGGAGGAGGTGTAAGTGGTCGAGGTCGGGGGTGATGTTGACGACGAGTCACCAGCGAAGTGAGGGTGGAGGTTCTGTTGTGAGGTTTTGGGTGTGCAGGAATCTGTGGTCGGGGTTTTGTAGGAAGGAGAAGAAGAGAGGAGGTGTTGGTGATGGTGGTGGTGAGGGCGGTGAGACGAGGGTGGTGGCGATGACGAAGTTTTCCGGTGAGGGCAGAAGGATTCTTGAGTTGGTCGGGGTGCTTGGGTTCTTGGATGTAGGGGTTTGTGGTGTCGGGATTGTGGGTAGGTCGAGGGTGTGGTGATAAGGGCGAGGAGGTGAGGTTTGGGGTTGCGATGAAGTCGACGGCGAGGTCTAGGGCGCAGTGGTTTTCTTGGATTGGTCCGGGTTTGTGGATGCTCGGGAGTTTGGAGTTGGTTGGGTTCTTGGGGATGGAGAGGAGGTGTAGGTGATGACGGAGGTGGTGGTGACGACGAGGGGACGAGGGTGGTGGCGAGGTGAGGTGAGGTTAGGGTTAAGGCATGGGTTTCTCAGGGCGAGGGAAGGCAGGAAAGAAGAGAATATTGAGGAGAAAGAGAGAGGTGTTGTGATAGATATATTAGGTATATATATCTAAGTAGAGAGAGAGAGAGAGAGACGTGAGGAATAGTTTAGTTAATAAAATATATATTATATATACCATCTGTGTATATATATACCTGGTATGGTAACTGTTTAGGTTTAAAGAAAATATTATAATATACAATCTAGGATTTATAGCTAATATCAAATATACTCCGAAAAATATCCGGATATTATCTAAAAATCTAGTTTTAAAATACGGATAATATATGTATCAATCAAAACTATAATACGATGTCCGGTTAAAGAAAATGCATACCCAAAAACGGATACACGTAAAAACACGTAGCGATCCAAACGAGTCTTTTTCATCAAAATGGACATGAACACGATGTCTGGATGCAACCATAGGGTATGGGGTATGATACAAACTATGCTAGATATTTAAAAATATTATTTGACTATTATACGTAGTATTTGAAAATATATGCAAATACTAAAATATGATACATGTATATAGAACATATATGTGTGCACGGATCCTCTGTATTAGTAAGGATATGTCGTAATTTAGAATAGGACGGGTTTCAAGCATGCGGGTCCGGTCGGATACTAACCACAGATACCAAAAGTATTATCCGCACCTTAAACAAATAATAATCAAGAAATAGTTACAAGATTAAGAAAAATACTCAAATCATATATGGTATAAATAAGCTAGGGTGTTACAGGGAGGAGGGCGCAAGGTCGAGACACGAGTGAAAAAATTCTGGAAAAAATTGACTCTCACTCAATTTTATATATTCAGTGGATAAGGCTAAATAAGGGTTTCCTCCCTTGGGCCAGAGAACAGAAAAATACCTATCTAAACAGCCATTTTGTAAGATTGGGGGCGTTCTTTTCGATGGTACAGTCAGTATCCAAACAGGGCCCCTGTTTCCCTCCTCGTTCGCTCCAACAAAAGCTCCCCTGAACTTTCCCAAAACCCTAGTATCAAGTGCTTCACTCTCGATTCCTCATTGGAAACCCTAATTTCTCTTTCCCCTTTCTCTTCCTTCGACGAAACTCTAGCTTTTGCCTCTCTTACTTTTATCAATTTTACGAGGATGGCTTCGGGCAAGAGGTAGAACGATGCGCGAGGAGTGGATCAGAGCCAAGAGGTTAGCAAGAACTCTCATTTACTTTCTCATTATCTTTTACTCAAATTTTGATTCAGTTTTTTTTTTCTAATTTGACCTAGATGATTATTCCGTTAGTACTGTTATGTTTTTACATTTGATGAAAGAGGGAGAAAATTCTCTCGGTAGATTGAGAGATTTCTTAGGATGATGGAAAAGATTTGATCTTTGATCAGGATCACTGAAGTGAATTAGCTAGAAACCAATGAAATTGTGTCCATTGAGCCGCGACTTGTTTGTCTAATATTGCCTCTATGATGGAATGTTGTTGTCCGCTCGCTCATTTTAAATTGTACGGAAGATGGATTCGATTACCAAATGACATTGATAAGTTCTATCGACATTCATGGAGCACTTGCTATAATTAGACAGACCTCTTAAAGTTCATTTGATGTTGTGGTTTAACCCTTAAAGAATATATACCAACAATATATTTTTGCTTGCGCTTTGAGAATTTACCCTTGAAGGGATATAGTTTACCCTTAAGGAATGTTTCCATGTAAATATGTTCATATAGGGGGGTTGTAAGGCTTAATTTCTGTACGCAAAAGTTTGATGAACTGTGGATTTTTCGGTTTGGAATAGGCATCAGTCTATTAAGAATGGTTGAGTGTCTTAGGAGGCCAAATTTTGAGGAGGGATGCTCAACTCTTCCGTGACCTTTTTTTTCCATCTTTGCGAATGAATTGTAGACGAGCATAAATCTCATTTTCTCTTTAATTTCTTTGAGCTGTAAACTACTAAATAAGTGCCTGGATGAGTACCTCCAGGGCATAGAGTAAAGCATCGTTGTAGTTGCGCACCTAGTGATGAGATCTTTTTGGATGTCATCTCTTCAGGAATCGAACACTCTTTCACTTTGGAGAGGAACGGTTTACCGCAAGATCTATGCTCTTTTGGTTTCTAGTGATGAGATCTGCTCTCACGTTGTTGATACTCTCATGCTCCCCCTCTCCCCACATGTTTTAAAATACCCTACATTGGAGACTATTACAAAAAGGCCATTCCATGTTAGATGGCACTTAAGTAGTCTTGCCTTCGGTTTGCTACCGCATGCAACTATGTGTACAATTACATAATATTCGGCAGATTAAGTCAGGTTTCAAGAAATTCAGAAGATGAAGGGTTGAATTGTTGAAACTCTCTAGAGATGATGACCAGTCCACACTTAACATGTTTAGAGAAGCAGCAAACATAACAGAGTAAAACAAGGGGAGGTTGATTCAGGGTATGGTTATAAAAAGCTGAGACTCTAGTGTCTGTAAAATCAATAGTTGTTGCTCCTTATCTTCCTATGCTAATCAGGCTGATGATTTCAGGCTTTTTTCCTTCACATATATACTCATGAATTTAGTTCAACTTTATCCCTTGAAATCTGTATAGTTGCTCCAAAAGCTATGCCAATGTATTGTGCTGACAGGTTGATGCTGCTGTTCTCCAATACCAGAATCAAAAACTTGTGCAGCAGCTAGAAGCCCAGAAAAGCAAAACGCAAGATCTGGAAAAGAAGTATAAAGATCTGAAAGATGAACAGAATGCGTATGACCAAACTTTAATCACCATGAACAGAATCTGGAATCAGGTCATCTTTCAATATTAAATTTCAGTTATTTATTTCCCTTGATCTATTATTATCCTTGTTACAATTATGGCTTTTCTGACTTGGGTTCAATTAACTTAAAATATCAGTTGACCGAAGATTTGGTGCTTCTTGGAATTACTGCTGGCGGTGACCCTGAGAATTTACAAGCATTGGACCATGATGATATGTCCCCAGGTTCTCATCACAGTTCTACTTGTTCATATTTATTATTTTGATAATTACTCAGTGAGCTTTTGCTCTATAGATTTCTCTTTGCCCTATATTTATTATCTGCTTCTCCTTTCTTCTTAGATATGCTTGAATTATGCCCTCCAGAAGAGACATTTTTGTGTAGGCTCCTAAAAGGAGTCCCCGCTGAAAAAACTGGGAAAATTGAAACAATGAAGTACATTCAAGAAGTTCTTGCTTTACGCCATTCATACACCATAAGCCAGATGAAACAACTTGAGGAAACTATTGCTGCTCAGCTAGCTAAAACTGATAGCTTCACGTTGGCCTCACAGGGGAAGTTATCTTCAGAAGGTTCGAATTATCGATAAGGTTTCTTTGCAATTTTCCCCCCAATAGTTTTCATTAGTATCTAATTAACCGTTGTCAATGCATTTTGCTTTTTATTGTTGTTGTTAAATTGATAATTGTGTTATAATTTCCTGTCAGATGCTACGATGCAATTTCGAAATTTTGATGACACTATGAGGGACTTGGCTAACAATCTGCGTTGAGCAATTGATATCCTACATGAGAAGCATAAAAAATACACAGATGAAGTAAATAACTATCTTGAGAGCCATTCAAGAGACCAGTCTGAAATAAAGCGCCTTTCAGGTACTCAGCTCTCTGGCAAATGTTATACTTGTATCCGAAGATGCATTATCTTATGCATCTTCAATATGTGCATTAATCTGCTCTTCAGTGGAAGATTTGAAAGCATGCACTATAGGAAAGTGAATATGTGCTTTATTTGTTCAACACTGAAATCAGTTCAGAATCATATGAATCAATTGGGAAACATAAACTTTATCCAAGATGTCTGGATAGTGTTTATATGCATGCCTATTAAATCATTTCTCATCATTACTGATATAATATATTTTTCAACATCATCACCATGTAATCCTTTTCCCATCTAAGAGATGTTGATTGGGGAGTACAATTTAGGGGAAGTAGGCGCCATCCATCCAACCAATGGTCAGTCTGAAATAAAGCCATTCAAGAGACCAGTCTGAAATAAAGCGCCTTTCAGGTACTCAGCTCTCTGGCAAATGTTATACTTGTATCCGAAGATGCATTATCTTATGCATCTTCAATATGTGCATTAATGTGCTCTTCAGTGGAAGATTTGAAAGCATGCACTATAGGAAAGTGAATATGTGCTTTATTTGTTCAACACTGAAATCAGTTCAGAATCATATGAATCAATTGGGAAACATAAACTTTATCCAAGATGTCTGGATAGTGTTTATATGCATGCCTATTAAATCATTTCTCATCATTACTGATATAATATATTTTTCAACATCATCACCATGTAATCCTTTTCCCATCTAAGAGATGTTGATTGGGGAGTACAATTAGGTATAAGAAGGCTCCATCCATCTAAATCGGCTATAGAGTCTTACTTTAAAATTATAACATATTTAATTATAAGTTCCCAAGTCCTTATATCTTGGTGATAAAGGTGAGCTGGAAGAAACTATGGCAGAACTTGAGGAAAGTCGGCGCAAGTTGGTTGCTCTACAAATGCAGAAGCATGGAACATCTGAGATGAATGCTTCAGTTTCCAATGCCGTAAATGGGACTACTAATTCATCAGATAAACCTGCAGATAAGACCATGGGCATGCGTGAGCTGAAAGAGTCGGTTGAGGAGGCTAAGGTATGCATATAAGCATGTATTTTCGGGATAGTTTAACACAGAGACCTTATTTTAGGCTGTAGTAATTGTAAATAAACCTTTTATTTGAAAAATTGTCATATTTAAAAAAATTGTTATTTGTTCAAATGCTGACAGACACTGGCAGCAGGCCGTCTTTGCGAACTTCAGGAGGCGCAAGAAGACAACCTGATCCTTTCGAAACAGTTGGAAACCCTTAAAGTAATTCCTTTCACAACTTGTTAGCTAGCTTTGTGCATTTTATTTTCTGAAATATATAGTTTGGTTTTGAAGAATCTTATAAAAAATTATTTTTCTTGAATTTTCTTATCCTCTTTTACAGAATGAATTGAAGGACGATAATTATGTGGTTTCTTCAAAACCCTATACTCTCCTGAACGATCGGTTGCAATATCTTCACTCTGAACTAGGAAGATACAGGGGTTTGATAGAGGCCGTACAGGTATATATATCTTATATATAATCACGCATGCGCTTTACTTGGCAATGTCTGAACTGTCCTTAAATTGTAAATGCAGATAGAGAGAAATCAAATGATGCGAAAGGAAAAGGAACTTAGTGCGAAAGCAGAAGCTGCTGATGCTGCAAGGAACTCTGTTGGTAATTATGATGCTAGGATAGAAGAGCTGGAGCTTCAGATCCAGAAGCTTGTTTCTGAAAGAAACGATCTTGAAATTAAAGCAGAAGAAGCTTTACAGGATTCAGGTGTGCTCTTGCTAGTTGTGCATACAGTGTTTAAGCTGCCTATTGAAAACTTTCTATTTCAGGAAGAAAAGACATCAAGGATGAGATTCATGTCATGGCATCAGCATTGACCAAGGAAATGGAAATGATGGAGTCACAGTTAAATCGATCTAAAGAAGCAGCATGTGAAGTACTTGCTTTACGCAAAGACGCTGACTCATTAAGAGCAACATTAGAGAGTAAGGTATCAACCTAGAATTTTCTACATGATTTAATGTAAGATTAATTTAGGTTCATTCTCCTTGTATTCTAATCATTCATTGTTAAGTTTGTTATTGTTTAACACCAAACCTATAGGAATTCCATGATCACTATCCCTTTTTTCAAATTTTTACCAGAACAGGACACAAAAACTCCAGCACATTTTACTAGGCTATTAGCACTCGTTCATAAATGAAAAACCTGCACTACTTAGGTTTTTGAGATTTAGTATGAATTACCTTCATGTTTAAAGATTTGTGGTATTATTCTGTTGGCAAGGATAGACTAATTGGAGAAAGAAATTAGTTTCATATTGTCAGTAAAGAAGCCTCTGATACCCCCCCCCCCCCACCATCCCCACCCCAAAAAAAACACGTTAGCTTGGTATATAAGTGATTTGCTTTATATGTGTCTCTCTTATTCTGCAGGAGGCCTTTTCACATCGCCTAAAGGCCCGCATGAGGGGGAATTTGAAAAAACACAGTTGGGATTTAGCTTTGCTTTGACCATTGTATTGGATTGCTTGATGATCAATATAAAACCTTGGTCAATGCAAGAGAGTACAGTGTAAACTGTGTATGGACCTCACAAAAATGTGAAAGTATTTTTCTTCTTGGATGCGACTTCTTAAGGAATCGAACCGGCGAGCTCTCAATTTGGAGAGGAAGTTTTAGCGCATGAGTCATGCCCAATTAGTGAAAGTAGGAGTGACCATTGGTTGGGTGGACTCGACCTACAATTAGACCGACTTGAATCCCTTCCAATTATGATTTTTTATATATAAAAAACTGACCTTAATCCAACTAAAAAGTAATCAGGTAACTTAACTTGAATCCCACATGACTAGTCCGATTATTAACCAGGTGAGATCAAGTCAGTTGGATTCGAATGGGATTGGGTTACAAACTACAGCCTGCAAAGCGTATGTGGAACTATTCCTCAATAAAGCTGATGAAGAACTTTTATCAAAGGGACCAAGCTCAAATATCCCATCTTTATAATTTAAACTTACATATAGCATCGAATAGTTCAATTAAAGACCATTATTATATTGCGGGAAACAAAAAAAAGAAAACACAAAGATTGTATAGGAGCTTGAGGTAACTCAGATAAGCTTTATTAAATTATCAAAATTAAAATTATAAATGATAACCAGCTTTAGACCCGGCTGAAAGATTGCAAAAATAGAGTATATTTCCTACGTGGAGAAAAGCAGTGGAGAAAAGCAGTACGCCGTCAAGCTCCAACAAATAATCAAACAAATAAATTAAACAGGCGAAAGTATAGGGAAAATATATGGAAAGCATTGCAGCACCAAGAAGATCAACTCCTATATTAATAAGATATTGTTTTGCTATATTCAATCGATCGACATTGCTATAAACCATAAGGAAAATATTGCGGCACCTAGTCCAAGAAGTTTACATTCCTATACTTGGTTGTTGAGTCAATGTCAGCCCACCGTGTGGAGTCCATGGAGTGTGGACTATTTGTACGTTTTGAATTTTTGATAATGACCTTTACCCATTATACATGTCGTGCCATCAAAGTTGCTAGTAATTGTAATTAGGAAAAGTTTTCCCAAGGTTACTTTGTATGTTGTGTGTCTGTCAAATCTCATGGTGAACCATCCAAATGGATGATTAACTCCGTTCATAATCTGATATTCTGAAAAGGTTGTGTAAAAAAAATCATGCATTTTTGCAATTTGATTCCTCTCAAGCACAGATCAAATAAATAAATAAAAATAGATGGTTTGTCAGTAATAGAACATATGAGATTGCTTGATTGGTGATTGATAAGAGTCCAAATCACATGAATTGTTATAGACAACCATTTTAGGACATGTAGATCAGGATGAACAGTGTGGATCATCCATTAGGATGGTCGCCATGAGCTTTTAGGCTGACTCCTTGTATTGCAATTTAAGTAGTCACGGTACGTACACTTTACCCACTAAGTAATTTTGTTTGTCTTATCTTGTTCATTTCTTCCACATCATAACTTGAAGACTTTCAGGAAATCCTATGTTAAATACACAGTATGATCTATCATGTTTAAATGTGTGTGTAATGTTGGAGATAGTGCCCTCATAGTCAATTATTGGATCGCAGGTACTTGATTGCAATGATTGCGGAGGACCTATACCGGTAGGACAGTCTTACTCGAGATGATAGTATGCTATCTGGTTTGCCTTTATCAGTCGTGTACATGTTCAGGTGACTGATTACATGTTACACTCTGATAGAGCCCTTAGGATCTTGCTTTACTACCAACAGTATGATGGCGATCATATACGTGAGAGTTGGGTAGTTTATATGCATATCCTTAATTGTGGTCTCTAGTCGTGGGAGTTTCGAGACAGGGCATCGATACTCCGGAGTAGACTAGTGTATACAGTCGAGACCCCGACGAGAGACGGTGGCCGGTCTCACAAGCCACTGGTGTCAGTTGGATCACCTAAGATGTATATAGGTGCTCATTGGGTTATGAGTACACCGGACAGGATTCGCCGGGAATCTGCTAGTTAGTACTATACCTATCGTCAGATAGCAGTTCCCTGGTGACATGTGTACAGGTTAGTTCATCGACCTGAGGTCGTCATTTGTCTCGTGTGAGTTCCCACTGTGCTTTGATTTCTACCCTACCACGGCTCAAAGGAGTCGTGCAAACAGGTAGCTTTTGGGTATAGTCCCGAGCCATATGGAGGCACGTGAGCGGATCGGCAGGGGATTCGTCTCTCCCGGTATTGGGGGTGAGATCGTGCTGTGTCTAGAAGAGCCATTACACAAAGCCCACGGCCGTGGCAGGAGATTTACTGGTAGGTACTTCAGTAGTATCTCAGGGTGTTATTAGGCTACACTCCGACACGACTTATACTGCTATTGAGGGTCTGACGTTGCTAGCCCCCTAGGCAGATATGCGATACTCATAGACGAACGGACCGGACTGTATATACATCGTCACTGTTAGGCTCAGTAGGGTTTCCGGATGAGTTCGCTCATCGGTCTCCCTTGAGGTCAGTCCATGGGCAGCCGTTACGTATAGCTAGTGCCGCTGACGGTTTGTGGTTAAACCCACTGCCAGGGTACTGACGAGTCATTAGAGTCCCCCACTGACAGTTTCCCAAGTTCGGGCGAAACGTTGTAGAGTCCGTATGGTTTTATGGCAGGGTTTGGAAAATGCACGTGCGTTTACGCACGTGTTATTTTTCGGACAGATGATACTGGTCGGTTTTGGTTTAAGCCGGATCCGAGTATTATATTGAGTAGATATAATATCTTTGTCTCAGTTGTATTTGTATTCGGTCGTAATACAAATGCGGGTATATTTATACAGTTTCGGGGTTGTCCTGAAATTCGTTTCAGGATCACTTTTGGAAGTTGCCAGTTTCCAGTTTTCTATCAGCCGTCTTTTAACATTCGGTTAAAGACGGATTTATCTTTTCTTGGATAAGGTTGGGTCGTGCTTCTAGAAGTTTCTAGATATGGTGACTAGGTTGATGAGGTGGCTAATGACTCATCTTGACATTAATTGTTGCATTAATGACTTGATGAGGTGTATTAGTGACTCATGCTTTCATTAATGTGTTTTGTTTTGCTTAAGGATATTTGTTGTTGATATTTATCCTTATGCTCACCCCCTTTGCTCCTACACTCACCCTCCTCCCTATATATATGGCCGGCCCCCTTCCCCCTCCTCTCTCTAATTCTCACTTGATGTTTCATTGTGTAAAAGATATGATAGTTTTCGGTGTATGGAATTTCACAGCTCATTTCATTCCATCACCCGATTCCCACGGCAACTTCATTAACCGATCGTCCACGGTTTTGGACGAAGTGAGACAAAGTCATCTACTCATTCTCTACATCATTCTTGGTCATCTCTTTTAGCAAACTTGACGACCGAGTTGCCTTAAGGCAGAGGCTGGAGCCCGTTTAAAGAATCGTTGACGTGGTGCCACCTGGACGAGCAGATCGGAGATCGACGAGATCGGAGCAGCCGCAAAGGAGCGTGGGATGATGGTTGAAGAACGAAGGACTCGGATCGTTCGGTATAACCTTTCTACACTCTTTACAGTTTGTTAGTTTAGCAATAATGGCAGATCCGGGTTAAAGTATACGATAGCGTCAGTTAAAAAGTTTTTGTTCCGCATTTGGCGTCTGTAGACGGCCGGGGCGCTACCGTAGACTTATAGTGGTATCAGAGCTTCACCATTTTGCTATACTAATTTGTGCTAACGCGTTTAAAATATCGATCGAACCGGAAATCAAAAACCGTATTTTTACATTTTCACAGTTTCTGTCGATTTTAAATGGTGTCCTAAAATTATTCCACATATCATAGAAATCTGTGCAGGGTTTTTTAAGCACACCGACCAAATTTGGTCAAGTGATTCTACTATACTGCCGCGGAATCGTGGCCAAACTCATGGTTTGGCCGCGCATCCGCGGCCATTCTATTGAATCAATGCACCAAATTTGGTCGGTGTCTTCTCTGCTGGAATTTGGGGTTTTTGGTATTATCTTTTGGGCCCAGATTTTGTTACTGTTCACCAGTTGTTCGTGGGGCCCACTTTGTGATATTTAGTCGATCGAAATTTAAACATGTTAGTTTACAGTGCTTACATTATATCTCCGACCGGGAATGTCATTTGATCGGTAAACCGCGTCTGATTGCTATAGTTCTTTTAGACGGGTTTGCGAACATGACATTCGCGTTGATGTTCTGTGTTGTGCTGTGATGTTGCGGATTTGTCGTGGTGGATAGCAGTGTGCAATGGTAGTGCAGTTTGAGTTTATTTGTACATTTGATATTGCGGGGCGAGCGTCCAACATGTGGACTGCCGTCACTGCCTGTTGTATAATATTCTTTTGGGGCACGACCAGGTTGCGGTCGATGTACCTGTTGTACTATTTTTCATTACTGTACTAGGTTTTGCCCCGCGACGGAGTGCACGGATAGCCGGGTTCTGGGGGGCAACGGGTCCGCATCTCATGGCTTTGAGAGGCAGAGGGGCCTCACTCTAGAATTGGCAGACTATTCGCCGCACTCGTAGGGGGTACAGGTTGACCCAAGGAGGGGTGCCCAAGTTTACCGGATTCCGTGAAGTGCTGGGTGGTCCATTCACTTTACTGTAGGGGCTGCCTCGCTTTAGGTTTTGGCGGGTAACTTGCCGCACTCGTAGGGGTCTAGGTTTCATTGCACAGGCTATCCACACGACAGGGGAACGTCGGGTTTCAGCAGCGGCTCTGTGAAACTCGGGGATCCCAGATTATCTGTATTGTTCTGTGATGCTTATTACTTTTCTGTAATGTTGCATATTATCACGCCTGGAGCGATTATTGTATATTGGTTTATATACTATTAGATGTTATATATGTTTTACACCCACGCTAGTCCAGTCCCCGCTCTGTTGTTAGTTAAGTAACCTAACGGGTGATGACGGGACCCAGTGACGAATGCGGATGGCATATACGTACATTTTATTTTCGTTCTTTTCTGGTGTGATTATTGATGGGACTGCGTTGATTCTGATCAATGCAAAGTAAAACAAACCTGTTTGCAGTTGTTGGAACAATTTAAAAAGTGTTATTGCAAAGACGTTTTCTTTTGTTTTGCATAGCGGTATTCAGTGGAATATCCTGCACCTCATTCGACGGGGCAAGGGCCGATATCCCTTTACCGGGACTGACCCCTTGGGCAGAAGTTTGCGTCAGGGTAATAACTTCACTATAGTCGATTACATGTTGCTTTGCATCGCGGTATTCAGTGGAATATCCTGCACCTCATTCCACGAGGAAAGAGCCGAGATCCCTTCACCGGGAATGACCTCTTTAGCAAAAGGTTTTCGCCACTATATTTTAAAAAGCTATCAAGTTCCTTCAGCGATATCAAGTTCGCTACGTTAAAGGTTTTTCGCCAAAAACCAGCCGTAGCCCTCCGTCACTTCTTTTGGGTATTCAGTAGTATTCAAGCTATGCATTTTAGCCAAAGTTAAGGCATAGTGTTTGGTAGCTGCTGGGTATTCATTTGTTGCATAGATAGATGAGTTAGTTTGGGACAGTCGTTCTGCCGATTGGCCAAAGTCAGGGGCATGTGCGGGTGGGTTCAAATTGACAAGATAGTGACGGGTAGAACTTGGCATGTGACTTATGACATTTTAACCAAAGCCAAGGTTATAAGAGCATGGGGCAAAAATCATATCGGGAGTTTCTAAAGAAACTGAAACTTGCCAAGTATGCGCATACCTTCTGGAGTATGAGTAACGTGGATGCATTCCATCACGTTATCATGCGATGAGAGTTGGATCCCGATTCCCACTGATGAGTTGGTTTACTCTTCGGGTGATCCCGATTGATTCTTCTTTAGGTTTGGAGGAGAATTTGATAGGATAGTGGGAGGTTTCCAGATTAGATAAAGTGATAACCATTCTGATCTAGGTTAGAGTGCACGCAGAGTGTTTCTTTTCTCTCTCTCTTTGGCAGCGACCTTTGACCGACCCTAGACTATGACTCAGTGACCAGGTTGACCGAACCTTCTTAAAATACTGGCTTTTGGATTGTCTTTGTTGCATAAGTCATTGCCACTCCTTCTTCTACCCTTAGCATTTCTCAGAACACCCGTATTACTACGGACATCCACTTCCATTGGATAGATCCATCGTATGGTTATATACGAACTCGAATGGACTTCTTAGAGGATGGATCAAGGTTCAGGAGAAATAGAATTGGTTTATTCAGTTGTCTTTTATTATCACCTTCTCTCAGGTTGCGAGAGCTCCTTGGTTTAGGAGAATACACCTATTACGCTTATTGGATAGTCTTATTCCAAACCATAGGCAGGTGCCGAAAGGTAGGGAATGAAGAAAACCAATTAGCCTAAGTAGGGTGTGCAGAAGGTAATATGTAAAGACAAAATAAAGGGATTAGAAAGAGGGCAAAGTAAATTGCGACTGATATCATTCACGACCAAACCGCGTACTTCATCGCCACTCCTATTTCACCTTTAAAAGAATAAGGTATTATTCAGTTGTCTTTTATCATCACTTTCTCTCAAGATGCGAGTACTCCTTGGTTTAGGAGGGTACACCTATTATGCTTACTAGATAGTCTTCTTCCAAACCATAGGCTGGTGCCGAACGGTAGGGAAGGAAGAAAACCATTTAGCCTAACGATGGTGTACAGAAGGTAATGACTAAAGACAAATAAAAGGATTTGGAGAGACGGCAATAAAATATACGGTTGAAATCATGAATTGGATTATGGAAGAGGCATTACTATGAATACCAGGATACCCCTACGAAACATTTTCATGTTTCAGTGCATTGTTAAAGGAAAACTATTTTCCCGATTAAGATACTTACTCCAAGGGTATGTATTTACCAGGTTTCATTCTCATATCTGTATGGTTTTACAGATGATGAGTGGGAGTAAGTTATTGGGAATTAGGTGATTATTCTCATTATATCGGAATTCGTTGTAATTGGTGATATTTGAGGAAATCGCCAGGGTACAGTTTTCAACCTACGACGCACAGGTTTTGAGTTGTTTAACTCAGCGGACTTATACAGAGTATTGTATGTTGTCCAAGTGTCCATCAGGACAAAGGGGTAGGTCCTCGTACTATGTTCTGTTTACTTATAACTTCTCTAGTATTTAGACAAGTGTTTCGTAGAAATACAAGGTCTAAGTTTTGAGAAGTTGTAGGTATAAGAATAAAGTAGAGAACCAGGTATCACAAGTATCGGGATTCTTCAAAGAGATCGAAGATGTAGATTCTTGTGATTGGTATTCAGATGATATTGATGGTTTTAAGAAACTTGTTTCTCTTTCAGGTTACTCATAATTGGATGAATGCCTAAGTTGAGTAATGCTGATTAGCCTCTTTCCATTAAGATGATATGCATTGGAGACAGCTGCATGATTGAATATGGTTCCAATTAAATAAGTGCCAAAGTTTCTATATTGGATATAGAATGGTTCGTACCTTAAAAGATGTTAAGGTACGGAGAGTTGTCCAGCTTATGCTTAAAGCCAGACTCTGGATAACTCAGGGCACGTTTCTGTAATGGCTGTTTGTGGGTTGACCCTGGCTATGACGAGGGTTGATATTCTACCATTTGGAAGATCAATAGTGATATTGTTCTTGACTCGCCACAGTTTTAGTAAAATGGATTTTTTTTTTCAGAAAACAGTAGTGGGAGTATGGTAGAACTGGAAGTGATTCCAGAACCGCAAACGATTACGGAAAATTTAATAGGACTTATATATTCAATCAGGTTTGACATTCCATTAGCCACTCCGCAGATATGGTGGGTAATCTCAGACACCCAAGAGGTACTTCGGTAGCTTCAAGGACGGTGACAGGGAGGTTCTTATCTACCAAGACTTGACACTACTGTTGTTCCAGGCTATGAGACCCGGTGGGAGGGTTGTCGTAGTCAGTGGGAGCAGCGGAAGCTTAGTGGGCAAGTAGCTTATGTCTATTTATAGACTGGAGCAGTTATAGCGGAGATAGATCATCTAATTTTGATATGACAGTCATGGGTTTGACTTCAATCAGAATAGAGGATGGATCTATTAAGGAGGTAGTAGGGTGTGATGTCATGGTATCTGGATGACATACACAGAGTAGGAAGTAAAATTCCTATACTACGATCGGTTGTACTGTGGTCGTCACACAGTTGTTTCTCCAGACAGGATATGGATATAATATTTGACATTCTGGTTTCTGGATCTATGGTTTTAGATCTGGATTTGGGTAGTTTCCCAATGTGGGTACTTTGACAGATATTCTAATAGTTTTTAGAATAGTTGACTCCTAGCATGGTGGTGTGCCTGCAGGTGATGGAGTCACCCTCTCTAAAGGTGTCGTATAGACTAAAGGGGAGAGGGATGGGCATGATTGGCAGATCACTTGCTTAGGCAACTGTGTCAATCATGAGATGTCAAGTACTACACCAGATGTTGTTTTTGCACTAGATGCAATAAGTTTGTATTAATCCAATCCTGGAGAAACATAAGGAAGCAGTTTTAGAACATAAGTACATGTTCTACGGATTTGATGACGGCAGCCTCTTTCGGGAGACGGTTATCATTCCAGGCTTCAAAGGTGACATGGTTGACAGAGAGATTGTCAAAGTTTTAGTTTTCCTTCTGACGAGGGACAGTATTATGGACAGGTGGTCCAAGAGGATACTGTGGGAGGCATGATGCCGGATACTGATTAGGTTCAGTGATCGATACAGTCTAAGAAATTTGGATATGGAGTTCATTTATGAACTAGGTCCCATCAGATATCCAGACATATTCTAAGACAGGAATTACTCAATTCGGGAGATGGCTTTCTCCGCGAACTTGAGATTAAGAGAGATATAGAAAGAAACTTCTAGGCGGATCCACTCACTAAGGCTATTTCTCGAACACAATAGTTTTACAAACGGGCTTTGTGAAACTGATTAGTAGAGGAGTTGGATGTTCGGTTTCACACGGGCTGTGAGTAGTCGACATCGCAATAATTAGCCTTGAGTGCAAGTGGGAGATTGTTGGAGATAGTGCCCTCATAGTCAATTATTGGATCGCAGGTACGTGATTGCAATGATTGCGGAGGACCTATACCGGTAGGACAGTCTTACTCGAGATGATAGTATGCTATCTGGTTTGCCTTTATCAGTCGTGTACATGTTCAGGTGACTGATTACATGTTACACTCTGATAGAGCCCTTAGGATCTTGCTTTACTACCAACAGTATGATGGCGATCATATACGTGAGAGTTGGGTAGTTTATATGCATATCCTTAATTGTGGTCCCTAGTCGTGGGAGTTTCGAGACAGGGCATCGATACTCCGGAGTAGACTAGTGTATACAGTCGAGACCCCGACGAGGGGCGGTGGCCGGTCTCACAAGCCACTGGTGTCAGTTGGATCACCTAAGATGTATACAGGTGCTCATTGGGTTATGAGTACACCGGACAGGACTCGCCGGGAATCTGCTAGTTAGTACTATACCTATCGTCAGATAGCAGTTCTCTGGTGACATGTGTACAGGTTAGTTCATCGACCTGAGGTCGTCATTTGTCTCGTGTGAGTTCCCACTATGCTTTGATTTCTACCCTACCACGGCTCAAAGGAGTCGTGCAAACATGTAGCTTTTGGGTACAGTCCCGAGCCATATGGAGGCACGTGAGCGGATCGGCAGGGGATTCGTCTCTCCCGGTATTGGGGGCGAGATCGTGCTGTGTCTAGGAGAGCCATTACACAAAGCCCACGGCCGTGGCATGAGATTTACTGGTAGGTACTCCTGTAGTGTCTCAGGGTGTTATTAGGCTACACTCCGACACGACTTATACTGCTATTGGGGGTCTGACGTTGCTAGCCCCCTAGGCAGATATGCGATACTCATAGACGAACGGACCGGACTGTATATACATCGTCACTGTTAGGCTCAGTAGGGTTTTCGGATGAGTTCGCTCATCGGCCTCCCTTGAGGTCAGTCCATGGGCAGCCGTTACGCATAGCTAGTGCCGCTGACGGTTTGTGGTTAAACCCACTGCCAGGGTACTGACGAGTCATTAGAGTCCTCCACTGACAGTTTCCCAAGTTCCGGCGAAACGTTGTAGAGGCCGTATGGTTTTATGGCAGGGTTCGGAAAATGCACGTGCGTTTACGCACGTGTTATTTTTCGGACAGATGATACTGGTCGGTTTTGGTTTAAGCCGGATCCGAGTATTATATTGAGTAGATATAATATCTTTGTCTCAGTTGCATTTGTATTCGGTCGTAATATAAATGCGGGTATATTTATACAGTTTCGGGGTTGTCCTGAAATTCGTTTCAGGATCACTTTTGGAAGTTGCCAGTTTCTAGTTTTCTATCAGCCGTCTTTTAACATTCGGTTAAAGATGGATTTATCTTTTCTTGGATAAGGTTGGGTCGTGCTTCTAGAAGTTTCTAGATATGGTGACTAGGTTGATGAGGTGGCTAATGACTCATCTTGACATTAATTGTTGCATTAATGACTTGATGAGGTGTATTAGTGACTCATGCTTTCATTAATGTGTTTTGTTTTGCTTAAGGATATTTGTTGTTGATAATTATCCTTATGCTCACCCCCTTTGCTCCTACACTCACCCTCCTCCTTCCTATATATATGGCCGGCCCCCTTCCCCCTCCTCTCTCTAATTCTCACTTGATGTTTCATTGTGTAAAAGATATGATAGTTTTCGGTGTATGGAATTTCACAGCTCATTTCATTCCATCACCCGATTCCCACGGCAACTTCATTAACCGATCGTCTACGGTTTTAGACGAAGTGAGACGAAATCATCTACTCATTCTCTACATCATTCTTGGTCGTCTCTTTTAGCAAACTTGACGACCGAGTTGCCTCAAGTCAGAGGCGGGAGCCCGTTTAAAGAATCGTTGACGTGGTGCCACCTGGACGAGCAGATCGGAGATCTACGAGATCGGAGCAGCCGCAAAGGAGCGTGTGATGATGGTTGAAGAACGAAGGACTCGGATCGTTCGGTATAACCTTTCTACACTCTTTACAGTTTGTTAGTTTAGCAATAATGGCAGATCCGGGTTAAAGTATACGATAGCGCCAGTCAAAAAGTTTTTGTTCCGCATTTGGCGTCTGTAGACGGCCGGGGCGCTACCGTAGACTTACATGTAATAGTGCTACTTTTTTGGACTTATCAATTGGTTGTTGCTGTAACTTGGCATATCACTTTTGATTTGAAAATACAACGATCTTTTCTTATCTTAGTAGTTGCAAATAGGATTGTTGTCCTTAAAAGTCCATTCTTATCTACTTAATGTTACTCAAACACACTAATACCTATACATATTTTATGTTCATAGAATTCTGAGCACAAAAGCCTATCTGATAGTTGTGCTGAACAATTGGTGGAGATCAAGTCCCTTAGAGCACTGGTATCCTCATTCCGGAACGATATTTTTTTTATTAGCCGTTATTGTCAATTTGTTAATTATTTCTTCTTTTGACTTCAAAACATGCATAATATCTTAGCTTTTGGATAATACTATATATAGATGGCCCTTTGCATCTGAAGCAAATAACATTGCAGATTGAGAAAATGGAGAAGGAAAAGCAAGAACTACACTTCTTCTTGGATATGTATGGACAAGAGTGTTATGAAAATAGGTATGTAGAAGTTGATGGCTTGCCTCTATTCAATTTATTAATATTTACCGGTACAATATTGTTATAAACTTTTTAAATGTGTTATCTATATGTGATATTGTAAGGAAATATAATGATTTGACAAAAGATTTAACTGAGCGAACCTTGTTCCTTGCTATGCGTAGTGTCTAAATTTTCTTATGTTTCTCTATGTATGCATCACCTGACCAGAAACTCAGTTTCTTATGTAGAGAGATAAATTGAAAAATGTTAAACCAGCAACATTTTGGAAATGATAATGTTGTTCATATTCAACTGTTTTTTACCATATATGCAGGTTCCATATCCCTAGACATGGCAATTGGCAAATAATTATTGCATTTTGCTTGTGTGCATTTGTGAATATTTTTCTTTGTCTGTTACATTCTTCTTTTAATTGGATGTTCAAGTATGCAACTGTGAGAATAGAGTTCATTTTTTAAGCTGCGTAGCTGGAAAGAGAGACGTGTTTACAATACAATCATGATTGCTCTATATGTTGTTGGATTGAGAAAGTTCTTTGATGATGGAGAGCGTGATTGCATTACGTGCATTATTAGTTAGGATATTGAGGATTAAAGGTGAGTAAAAATGTGACAGATGTGTTGGAAAGGTGGAGCTTCAGTTGACTTCACCATTTGTACTGTATGCATTTTAATTATGAGAGACCACATGTTCTTGCAATACATGAGGCCCGCATCTTTTACCCAGCCCTTTCATTCTAGAAAGAAATGATAGTTAATAAAGGATGACAGACCACTCCATTTGTTGACAGTACTATTGGTTCGAGTTTAACCTACCAATCTTAGAATTTGCTTAGCTCGTAAGAATCAACTGATTGTGTGTCATTCAAACCCTCTTTCAACCATACTTTTGTGATCTGTTAAACCTGATCAATACATGAGTACATGTTTGTCATCAGAAATAATTATAATACAATTCACATGCCTTTGTTAGAAAGGTATGGTGTTTTTTTAAGGCATCTTTGTTGATGTTGGTAGTTTTCTCTCATATGATCCTAATATGAATTACCAATTGTTTTTGCTTTATATGTTAAAAAACCTTTTATCTTATGTGATGTTTTATGACAATGAATTGTAGAACTATAATGGAAATAAAAGAATCAGAGCAGAGAGCTCATACCCAATCCAAAATTTTGCAAGCTGGTCTAGATGAACATAGTCTTGAATTACGAGTGAGCTGCAAACGAGGCTGAAGCCGCCTGCCAGCAAAGGCTCTCTGTTGCAGAAGCTGAAATGTCGGACTTACAGGCAAAAATGGATGATTCACAGAGGTTAAGACATACTTTGTATATTCTTTATAGACAATTGTTATGCATATTTAAAAACATAAATATCATAGTTCTATTTGGCTATGCTACAAAGCTATACACTAATATTGAATGCATTGATATGGTTGATAACAGTTGCTTCCTAAGTGTTTTCCCTCCTTGAATTTATTTATCCTTTTTTATTTCTGTTGTTATTTTGGTCTTTTTGACTCTTCTCTTCTCTTTTCTTGTTTGTATGTGATCTTCTTTTCTTTTCTTTGCCTTCCCTTTTTCCTTTTTTTTTGTGGTGGTGGTGGTGTCCGTGCGCTTTATTATTATTATTATTATTATTATTATTATCATTTAAAAAATAATTTATTTATACTTTTTTTGTTTTTGGTTTTTTTGGGGGGAGGGGGGGGGGGTTCCTGTACTATGTACTATGACCTTCGGGTGATTTTTCAACATTTGGTTAATGGATTTATAACCATCTATATTCTTTCCGCTTCATATATTGCACATGATATTTCAAATTATGATTTACTAATAAAAATAAATTAACCCAAGTATTCATGCACTTTTTTCACATGCACAGCATGAATTATAAATGTTTATTTCTTGTAAGATCTTTTTTGGTAGTAATCGAGGATGCATATCCTGCTTCTTCAAGAAAATAAAATGATGAAGCTTATATGTTCTTGATCTAATCGAATCCTGCATCTGTTTTCTACTGCAGACGGCTTATGGAAATGAAAGAGGCCATAAGAGTTAAAGATGATGAAGCAGCAGCTTATATCTCTGAGATTGAGGTCACACTATTTAAAATTTTCTTCATTCCTCGTTTAACTTTATATAGTCACGTGAATATATTTTATACAGACTATTGGTCAAGCGTACGAGGACATGCAAGCCCAGAACCAGCATTTGCTTCAACAGGTTGCTGACAGAGATGATTATAACATCAAGGTGTGTCTTGGTCAAAGTTTAAAATCTTGGTATTAGATTAGATGGTCATTTTTTGGGTCGGAATGCGGAATAACAATTTTTTTATTGTTTGACAACCCCATACACTTAATACTAAGATCCCATCAATCAATTGGTGAACCTAATACCAAGGTTTATGATCTTGGAATGAGTGCTTGAATGGTCATTCTTGGGATCTGAGTTGGACATTTTGGATAGGATTGGCCAAGATTAAGAACCATCAATGTTCTAAATTTCGGGTGTCGGTATCGCGTCGGCCCGAAGATTTTGATGTCGGATATCAGATATCGTGAAATGTCGGGTGATATTATCAAATATTGGGTTCTACATTTTTGTAATGCACACCTCATTTATATAACTATTTTTTTTTAAAGAAAATCAACTCATTCAGATTTTTTGTTTTATTAAATTTATATCCTCCTTAATTGCTTAGTGGTACATCGGTCGTCTATGAAACGAGCTGCAAAGTAAGTTGGTTCAAATGGACCGAGTTATTTACAAAGCCTAAAACCCAAAAAAAGAAAATCACCTTCAAAATCTTTGTTCCTCATAATGGTAAATGTCGGCCTAAACGCCAATATTTCGGCCGAAATCACGAAATGTCGGCCGACATTCACCAAATATTGTTAACTGAAATATTTTTGCATGTCTGTGTCATTTTCTTCCCAAAACCAACATTTCGGTGACATTTCGGCGATGTCGGCCGACACTTGGAACATTGAGAACCATGAACTCAGTATCCCTCCACCTGTTTTCACAGCAATGGATTTATCTCTGAATCTGAAACAATTTAATTCCAAAAATTTCCAGTTAGTTTCAGACAGTGTGAAGTTGAAGCAGAGCATCAGCTCCCTTCTTGTTGAGAAGCAAGCCAAAGCGAAGCAACTACAACAAATCAATGCATCAGTAGAGTTTCTCAAAACAAAAATGGGCCATGGCGAAGAGCAGGTGCACATATATTAGTTATCAGCCCTTTTGTTTTTCAACATTTTTTGCAAATTTCATTAAGTAGTCTTACTCTTTCAGATGAGAGTATACATTGTGCAAGCTATGAAAGCTTCTACTGAGAACAAGCATGTTTCGGTTAATCTGGAAAGAACTAAACTGGAGTTATCAGAATCTGAGAAAAGGCTGAAATGGGTCAAATCTGCAGCAGAGTCAGCGGACAAGGAATACGAACAAAATCAAAAGAGGATTGTGGAGCTGAGGATGGAGTTAGAGCGTGAAAGGTAGTACCTTTCACTTTTCTCTTCAGCTTGATTTACAATTAGCAGAAGACCCCTCTCTATTTAAAAACTGCACATTGCCCCGTATCTTAATACTGTAGCCCCCCCCCCCAACTGACAGGTTCCTGCATTTTTATTCCCAAACCTTTCTTTATTTTTCAGCCATTTTTCAATAGCATGCATATGTACTATTTTCATAATGAGGGGTATTTTTGGGATCGGAATAACAGAGAAACAGAAAAAATAGAAAGAAAAAAGAACACAAGTGTCTTGTAAAGCAAGGGTGAGGTGTATCTTGTGAAAAAGGGAGGGAGGTCTCCAGCAATTTTGCCTTTCGTATCCGACTAAATGAATAAAATTGTGAGTGTTAATTTCACAGAAACGAAAGGAAAAATCTGGAGGAGGAATATGAAGAAGTGAAAAATGAAGTCATGGAGATTATTTCTGAGAGTGAAGAGGCTGCTGTACAGAAACTTAAAGACGAGATCAAGGAGTGCAAAGCGATACTCAAGTGTGGTGTCTGTTTTGATCGGCCAAAGGAGGTAAGGACACGAGTATTCATCAATAAATATTGAAATAGTCTTTTTTCTCAATGATGAAATGGAACCTTGACTGCCATAGGAGAGAAATTCGTCCTATGGCAGGCAAAAAAACAAGCAAACTTCTTTAATTGTAAATCCAGTAATCGGCACCGTGCGTATTAATCTTCAAGGTTTACAACACAAGACTACCAAAATCATGTTTTTTTGCTCTTAAATCTAGAGATGAACAATGCTTTATTATCAATTAAACCTTTAGCTTTGCAAAGGCTAAATGCATGCAATGGTTTATGTAAAACATGGACGGCTTTTATCTTCCAAACAATTAGTGTTAAGTGGATTTATTTTATATTTTTAATTTTCTTTTTGTTGGCCGTCACCAACAGGAAATCCTTCCTTTGTTAACTGAGATTCTGTTTTCGCTTTTAAAATTATCGTCTTGCTCATTTTGTTTTCATTTTATTCCAAAATTATCTTTTGGCTCATATGCTTTATTCATTCATTCATCCGGATAAATCTGTTTATGATGATCCTGATGTGTTAGGCGCCATAAGAAATAATTTTATTACAAATTCAGAAGCCGCCTCAATTTATAGGCTTTCCGCTCTGTCAATCTACTTCTGTGGGCACCATGGCAAAACTATGGCTGATTGAATGGATCGACACTCTTTGTGCAGGTTGCGATCACCAAATGCTTCCACCTATTCTGTCACACCTGCATCCAGAGGAACTTGGAAATCCGGCATCGCAAGTGCCCCGGCTGCGGCACGCCATTTGGACAGAGCGATGTTCGTGAAGTCAACATTTGAACTAACATTAATCGAGATTCATCCATTTCAGATCATATCAGATGTATTGTATATATTTGTTGAGCCCGTGTATGAAAAGATGGTTTCATTGGTAGAGACTACCGACATGTAAAAAAATATTTAAATGTGAAATTATTGATGCTAACGAGAATGTTTGAGCAGCGTGATTTTTTTATATAAATATCTGGATTGATTGAGGGTTAGCACTTGAAAAGAATCCGAATAATAACATTTGCATGATTGAAGACATTGTTGGCTACTTGGTTACGAAAGAGGAGTTGTATAATTGAACACAATTTCATGTTCTGGAACAGGAATGATCCGTTAATGTGTATGGGTTCGTAATTGATGCATCATATAATCTCATCAAGATATTCATTGGAACGAGGCACCAATTATCATATATGCTTGGCCTGCATGAATATATATTTGTAATGGAAAATTGATATTTACAGATCATAATTGTCCAGATTTTCCACTGTGAAATGAAATGCAAGCAGAGCCAAGACATAAAAGGAACAGATTCCACATAATAAAACTTCATATATACTAAATCACAACATAAAATAAAATTATAACCCTTTAGGAAACAGGCTTCAAACACAAGAAGAAATCTAAGTACCACATTAAAATTATGAACATATTCAGATTTATCTAAAATGATTATCTTGTCGAATTAATTTCGTTCTAAGTTCTAACATCTGAAATGCATCGTCAATGCTTGAAAAGGTCTCCATTCTCCCACCATAAACACTTTCATTACACCATCCATTCTTAGTTAAACATCGATCATATGTAATACCTACCAAATAAAAAGCCAAGGATGAGTTGCCCGATGATACACCGTGTTTCACCTCATTACTGGGACCCGCCCCCCGCTTTGGAAGTCATCGGTGGAAGTCGAGAAGCTAAAGCAAGATTCTTGATGGTGATGAAACCCTACGTTTCTACCGCCATTGGAAACACACGTAACCTCAGAGCACGCGGGTGTAGCTGAAGGATTAACAGTGGCTGGTTGTTCTTGCTGTTGAAGCTTCTTGGTGTTCAGGAAGCGGCCACCTACTCCTCTCACCCTCTTCATTGCATGGATGTGTCGAGACTCATGGAGGTATGGCTTTGGACCAAAAATAAAAGAATAAGTGAACACTAGGTTTGAATTTGAAGGGTTAAATTACATTAAAAAACCAATGAAAATAATTCAACATTTTCATAGAGCAACATTGAACTATAGAATTTACATTAAGCACCCTTCGCTTAAGAAGTGTATAAAGAATTGCGCTAAACACAATGCAAAGATTGCATTAAATGCCACGTTAATGGATGTCACTTCTGTAAATGAACTGGGAAACTTCAATGGACTTTATGTGATTGCACAAAAATTTAAAAGGCACGGACAAGGAATTCACACTCTACGTCTATTCACTTTCTTGTTTTCATCGAGATATCTCAGGATGTGGATTTGGATTTGCGGCATATCAACTAATTGGTTGCGCATGTATATTCGCTGAAACAATCTCAATTATCCTTTTCATCCCTTGTTGGAGCCCCATGTTAAAATTGTGGAGAAACTTCCGACATACGTATGATGTGAGGAATACATGAGAGCTTTGTCAGAAATCCAGAGCAACACCCATAGAGAGAAAGCAGACGTTTGGTCAAGTCAAACCCAAAAGAACAGCGCGTAGCCAGACGTCTGCCACAGACGTCTGGAGATGGTGAAGCCTGATCTAGAACAACGGCAGACGTCTGATGGTAAAGGCGAAGACGTCTGTCCAAGGAGACGAAGCCTTACAGAGAGTTGGCAGACGTCTGTCAACGGGAAATCTGTGCGAATTTTATGTTTGGTAATTTGAGTTTATCTCCCGTTTAAAGTAAGATTAGGATTTGCATATATATAGGGACCTCTCATATGATTAATGTACTGTCATTAACTATTGAATTGAGAGGGTGACACCTTAGATCTAGAAAGATTTGAGAGAAATCTCCTAAGGTTACTCGTGGGTGTATTTGATTCGATGTTATGGTAGACTTTGCAGATTCCACTCTGTCGGAGACCAACCATATGATAGGTGAACCTTATTAACAAATCCCTCGTCTTTTCTGGTTTATTTATGATTCTATTTTCTTATTCTCGCACTTTATTACCATTTGTGATCTTTCGTCGGTATCACGTTTGTTGTTACGTGATTGTTTGTCGTAGCGTTGATTTTCCGTCATAAGTTATCTCCCATAACAACTGGTATCAGAGCTTAGGGCCGACGCTTGATACCACAACAACTGGTATCAGAACGTGGTTAGGGAACCTAGGATTCTTTCGATTCTACGATCTAGGTTAATGGTGGGTAACGATGCTTGTGTCGTTTTCTCCACTTTCTTAGATCGTCGTTTTGAAGACGTTGGTTCATATCGAAGGAGAAGTTGAGTTTACTGAGAAATAGACGAAAGATGGCGGAGAATAAAATAAGGATCGAGAAATTTGATGGTCGTAATTATAATTGGTGGCGCATACAGATGGGGGACTACATATACCAAAAGGATTTGTATCTTCGTTGTTAGGCGAAAAGCCCGAGAAGATGTCCGATGAGACATGGAATCTATTGGATATGAAAGCCTCGGTGACGATCAGACCATCGTTAACTCCGCAAGTGGCCTTTAATATCTCAAAACAGAAGACAACCATGGAGCTAATAACGACATTAGCGAAGTTGTATGAGAAGCCTTTGGCATCGAACAAGATATTTTTGATGAAGAAACTTTTCAACATGAATATGACTGGAAACAGTTTGGTGACAGCACCTGAACGAATTCAATGGCATGACGGACCAACTCGAATCGGTTTCAATTGTGTTTAAAGATGAGATTCGAGCCCTTGTATTTCTATGTTTGGTGCTGGAGAGTAGGGAGAACCTAGTTATGGCGGTAATCAGCTCGATCTCAAGGACTCTCATGTTTAATGATGCAATAGGTTACATATTAAACGATGAGATGAGGAGAAAACCTGTGAGTTGGAGTTCGGGAACTTCTGTACTTTAAAAGAAGAATCACGGCAGAACGATAGAAAGAGGAAAAGGGAAGATGGGCAAGTCAAAAGGTTGAGGAAAATCGAAAGAGAAGATCCGAGACGGCTGTTGGAACTGTGGAAAGGGTTACAGAAAAAGCGAATACAGACTCTTGAAGAAAAACTTAGATGGGAAGGCAGATGAAAAGGAAGCCAATATGATGTCTACACATGAACAAGGGGAACATGGGTTTTGTCTATCGGCAAACGACAACACAAATGCGGATACCCGATTCCTAAATTCGGGGGCATCTTTCATTGCATTTCAGGCCGGCATCATTTCAGCGAGTATGTTCAAGGGGGTCTTGGACATGTGACGGTGAGAAACGGTCAGCCGTGCAAGATCGTTGGAAAAGAGATGATCATACTACAACTATCAGGAAGAGGTCAAATAAAGCTGAAAAACGCGAGGCACATTCCAGATCTGAAGAAAATCATAATTTCTATAAGTCGGCTGGACAACGAAAGTTATATTACGGTGTTTGGAAATTCTCAGTGGAAAATTTCCAAAGGATCGTTAGTGGTCGCAAGGGGTAAATTGAGCGGTTCGTTGCATTCATTCAGTGAGAGCAGTAGTTGGTGGTCGCAAGGGGTAAATTGAGCGGTTCGTTGCATTCATTCAGTGAGAGCAGTAGAGGCTCAATTGCGTTAGCGACAGGTTCAGAAGTAGATTCTGAGTTTTCGTTGGGCCACAAGCGATTGGGGCACCTCAATAAGAATATGAAGATTCTTCAGGGTAGGGGTTTCTTTCAGGCTGAAAAAGATGGAGTTGAGACTTTGCGAAAGTTGCGCTTGTGGGAAACCAAGCGCAATCAGATTTCAGATTGGAAGTGTTGCTAAGAAAACCAAGAAGCTGAAGATGGTTCGTCGGATGTATGGGGTCCGACCTCGGTAGAGTCTTATGGAGAAAATCGGTACTTCGTAACTTTCATAGATGATGCAAGCGGTAAGACCTGGGTTTATGTGATGAAGAAGAAATCCGATGTGTTTGGCATCTTTAAACACTGGATTGCGCAGGTGGAGAACCATACGGGGACGAAAGTTAAATGCCTAAATTCCGATAATGGCGGGAAATATTGCAGACAAGAGTTCGAGACGTTTTACTCGTAGAAGGGTATTCGTTGGTTGAAAACGGTACCGGAAACGCCGCAATAGAACGGTATCGTTGAAAGGATGAAAAGGGCAATCCTAAAGCGGTGCGGAGCATGACCTTGCATGCAGATGTGTTGAAATTCCTATGGACAGCAGCAGTCGATACTGCTGTGTATCTGATCAGCAGATTCCGGTAAGTGTGCTCGATGGAAGTATTCCGGAAGAAATTTGGTTAGGTAAACCGATTAATTATCCGCACCTCAAAGTATTTAGTTGCATTGCGTATTCTTTGATTAATAAGGCGGAAAGGAGTAAGTTTAACTTCAAGTTTCGAAAGTGTGATTTCATCGGGTATGGTGGAAATGAGTTCGGATATCGGCTGTGGGATTAAACAAGAAGGTAATATGAAACCGGAACGTCGTCTTTGATAAGCAACACTTGTACAAAGAAGAAAAACAAGCCAAAGATGGTGTAGTGTCAGAGTTCGTCGAGCTAGATGGAACTCAAAAGAGCAATCAAGTACCTATAAGTGGAGATCAGAATATGGTGACAAGCACGACAGTGCAGGATTAGGTTCAAGAACAGGTTGAAGACCAAGTTCAGCAACCAGATTTACCAGTTATGGAAAGATCTACACGAAAGGGAGGCTACCTGAAAGACCTGTTACCGACTTTATATTGTACACAGATTCGGAAGAGCCCGAATCCCTTACAGAGGCAACGCAAGACGGTGCTAGCAAGCAGTGGGAGCAAGCTATGAACGATGAGATGGATTTTTTGAAGAAGAACCGTACGTGGGACCTAATGAAGTTACCCAAGGGTCTGAAAGCCTTACTTATGAACATGATAAAAGATGAGGTTGATATTGTGAAGTGATACAAGACTCGTTTGGTAGTCAAGTGATACGCACGACAGCATGTGATTGACAATCAAGAGATATTTTCCCCAGTGATGAAGATGACATCAATTCAGATGATTCTCAGTACCGTAGCGGTGGAGGATTTGAACTTTAGAGCGGCTAGATGTGAAGACGACATTCCTTTATAGAGATTTGGAAGAGATCTATATGATGCATCCACCGAGATACGAGGTAAAGAGGAAAGGATATGGCATGAAGACTACGAAAAAACTTGTATGGCTTCAAACAAGCTCCTAGGCAGTGGTATCTCAAGTTCGATTAGCTCATGTTTGAGACAAGATTAATGCGCTTCAGATCACTGCGTGTATGTTCAGATTTTCAAAGATGGCGACTACATTATTTTATCACTTTACGTGGATGATATGCTGGTAGCGTATCCGAATTTTGAGAAAATTCAAAGTCTGAAGAAGATTAGGGCTAAAAAATTCTTATGAAGGATTTAGGAGCAGCCAAGCAAATCTTAGGCATGAACATCATACGAGATAGAAAGCTATGATTATCACAAAGGGACTAAACCGAGAAGGTTTTGAAGCGGTTCAATATGGACAAGTCAAAACCAGTGAGTACGCCTTTAACGAAATACTTCAAACTCAGTAAGAAGTTGTGCCCGACAACCCAGAAGCAGAAAGATGAAATAGCACGAGTGTCTAATGCATCTGCAGTGGAGAGTTTGATGTATGCGATGGTGAGTACGAGACCAGATATTGCAGTGGGAGTTATGAGCAGGTACATGCAAAACCTGAGAAAGGAACATTGGAATGTCGTGAAATGGATATTGAGATATCTTAGAGGAACGTCCAGTCATTGCTCATGTTTCGGGGGCAACTCTCTAAAGGTATAAGGTTATGTTGATGCGGACTATTCGGGTGATCGATATAGTGGGAAAAGCACAACAGGATACGTATTCAAAGTTGGAGGAACATCGGTTAGTTGGATCTCGCAGTTGCGGAAAGTTGTGAAATTGTCAACTACGGAAGCCAATAAGAAAATGATATGGTCGCAAAGGCTACTTGAAGAATTAGGGAAGAAACAAGATTTCAATACCTTATGGAGCGACAGCCAAAATACAATACATTTGGCGAAGAATGCGATATATCACTCTCAGACGAAGCACATCAAGGTGCGGAACCATTTCATACGTATGGCGTTAGAAGATGGGAGTTGACACTGCAGGAGATCGCGGGAGAAAAGAATCCTGCAGATATGTTTATCAAAGTCGTAAACAGAGATAACCTTGATGTCTGTTGCAGGTTGGTGAACCTCTCTATGAAAATCTGAAGAGGAGAGAGTAGAGCGGAGTCGTATGAAGTCTATTAGCGTTAGGAATCAATGCGAAAGTATCTCCAAGTGGGAGATTGTTAAAATTATGGAGAAACTTCTGGCAAACGTCTAATGTGAGGAGTACAGATGTCTGGACATGCACGAGAGCCACGTCAGGAATTCAGAGCAACGACCAACGTCTGATGAAGAGAATGCCGACGTTGGTAAAATCGAAGCCAAAAGAACAGAGTGTAGCCAGACGTCCGTGGCAGATGTCTGAAGATGCTGAAGCCCGATCCAGCAGCGGCAGACGTTTGACGGTAAAGGTGAAGACGTCTGCCTAAGGAGACAGCCTTACAGAGAGTTGACAGACGTCCGACCATTTCTTGGTCAGACATCTGTCGACGGGAAATCTGTGCAAATCTTATGTTTGGTAATTTGAGTTTATCTTCTGTTTAATGTAGGATTAGGATTTTCTTATATATAAGGACCTTTCATATGATTATTGTACTGCCATTAAGAGAGACTATTATATTGAGAGGGTGACGGTTTAGATCTAAAGAGATTTGAGAGAAATCTCCTAAGGTTGCTCGTGGGTATATTTAATTCGAGATTATAGTAGACTTTGCAGATTCCGCTCTGCCGGGAACTAACCATACGGTGGGGAACCTCGTTAACAAATCCTTCGTCTTTTCTGGTTTGTTTGTGATTCTATTTTTTTTATTCTTGCATTTTATTATTATTTGTGATCTTTCGTCGGTATCACGTTTGTTGTTGCGTAATTGTTTGTCGTAGCGTTGATTCTCCGTCATAGATTATCTCCCACAACACCCCATATATGGATAGACTATTTTTCTGTGGAGGCCATGAAACTCAGCGAAAAATAAATCTCAGCCATAGAAATGAAAGGGACGGTTGACATTATATAGTGAATAGACTAGAGGGTATAGTTGGAGAAGAAAGAGAAGTTCCAATGAGATTCTTTTTTTACTTCTGCCTGAGCTCCCCCCCCCACCCCCACCCCTCTTTGTATATTTAGTTGCAGATATGCAGACAGCTAAGATTAGTTTCATACAAAAAGAGAAGCGGAAAAAATCTATAATAACAATCATACCTTTCTCCCTTTGATGAGTTTGTTCTGAGCCTCTTGCTTTGCACGGAGCTCTCTCCTTCGAAGGATGGCATGATATTGCTTGGCGTTGACATAAATGGGTTCTTCCTCTGCCGGCTCATGAGGCAGAGCAACTCGAGACGATGCCGCCATTCCCATCATTTGAGGATGAATCTAATCATTGTAGTACCAAAACGCTCCCATACTCAGCAAAATATACTGATATTTATCAAAATATTTTAAATTGTTTATATTGTTTTTTTTCTTTTAAGTGCAAGGATTAGGTGAATGATTCTCATGTTTACTGCTTACCAATAGTTCAAGTATGGCAACCAAACCACTATTTCCACTTATGGATCCCAAGCTCAACATTGAATGAATTTTCTTTGTTGATTAATTGCGCAAAAGCCCCTTAAGCTTACCCCATATTGCACTTATACCCCTCAAGTGATTTTATCAGCAGGGACACCTCTGTGTTCATGACCAAAACCCTACAAATTCTACTCTAAATAACATTACAAGGATAAATTTGACAATCATTCGAGTTGTTTAGAGTTGTATTTTGAGTGATTTAGTCAATGACCAGAGCGGGTGTTTGTTCTAATAAATCACTTGAGACGGCATATATGGGGTAAATTACAGTGGGTTATGTGCAATCAACCATTTCTTTATTTACTAGACTGGAAGATCCTCAACTTCATTGCACATGAGTAAATTGTTGCTCCTTTAACTGCCTAATACAAATCATTCATTAAAAATATTATAAGTCTAGAACGGTCCAGTTACTTCATCCGACACTTGGAACATGTAACGATGTGTTTATATTTCTTGGATGCTCGTCATTCAGGACTGCACCAAATCTCCGAGCTTATGGCGACGGTTGGGGGATAACCTTTTTCTTTTTCTAAATTTTGCTAACAGTGAACAATGAATCTACATAGTGCCAGTGGGCATCCTCACAGTAACATCCAGCACATCACCCATAATTGGAAGAGTATTCTGGTTGCACTAATTATGGAAAATTGCAGTAACCCCTACACTTGCAACATACACAGGAGAAGAACAAGGATTTGGGTCACTGTTGATTGAAATGGACAAGTTATCACCAAACTAATCATAACATATGCATCAATTGCTGCCTTCAATGTGAAGGATAAGGCTATAAACAAGAGTAGGTTGGACATAAGTAAAAGACAGTTGGTTTAAGATGGCACAGGTGTAACCAGCAGTACAAAGATTCTCTTCAGTGGTCCCAGATACTGTTACAAAGGTCACATATCTGGCACTGACTGTTCTAAATGATTATTTTGACAATTGAAATATATATATATATATATATATATATATATATATATATATATAATAAAAAAATCGACCGACGCGTGGAAGTAATTATCTATCGGCAGCGAGAAGAATGCAATCAGTTGCACTCATCGTATCTAGAAAACACAAAAATGGTAATATGCTTGATGCCTTTAACACGCAACCGACCATAACAACCACCTTGCATTTATGCATTAGTTACTACATGCAATTCAATTTCATGTAAAGAGTGTGAAGTATCCGCTCTTGAAATTTAAGAGGAAACAAAAAGATTGGATAGAAATGGGGCGCGTAATATAAGCAGTGCAGATTTTTAACTTTGTCTAATTTTCACTTGGTGGTCGAAAGTTGCAGAACCCATCGGTTGGACCATTGCAGATGTCGAAGGCCAGTTAAAAATTTTTAAGGAAAAAACTACTGGTCTTGTATAAAAAAATGAAGCAAAGCTTGAAGTCATTAATAATGATAGGAAAACGACTTACTATAGCATGGGAACCATAAGCAGCGAGGACTCCCCCATAGTAAGGATCTGCATAAGCGAACGGGATGCAAGCCTACGAAGCAAACACAAAGAATGTTAGGCATGCGAAAATTAAACTCCAAAGAAAATGAAACCGGCTAACTTAAGAAAATTAAAGACCCCTTTTGGGCTTGAGAGCATGACTTACAAGAGAAGGGTTGTAATCAAGTTTCGGAGGCATGAAGGCAACTTCTGGAGTCCCAAGGGGCAATGTTAGCTTCGTATGATCCTCAATATTCTTCTTATATGTATTATCGTTCCCTAAGTGAGAGGAAGAAAACAGCACGTCAGAGCTATTATATAATACCGATAATCGCCACAATGTGCATTGAAAATCAGAAAGAAAAAAGTGCTATTATATTGATGAAACGTAATAATTATAATTGCATGAAGGCCAACTTAGAATGCAACAATTATTAATGATACTCATGCAAAAAATAAGCAAGAATTTATTTATATCTCGCTTCGGGTAAATCATAAAGAACAATATTCAAAATGGTAACGAGTCTAAGAAAAAACAATATCCCTTAACGATGGGTTTCTAAAATAAAGATATTTGGCATAAAAGTTAAATAAATTATGAATAATAGTAACTAGAATACTATTTTTTAGTTGTGAGCGGTCAAGAGAGAGGGGGGCACCCATGGGGCTGTGTCGTGCGTTCATGCTAAGGGAGCTGTCACATTCACGGCCACATCTTTCCCTTCTCTCTTTTTTCCCTTCTTTTACGAGAGTTTGTGTTTTCAAATCATGCCCCTTCTAGTGTTATTATTAGTCTACATCTAAATTTCTAATATGTCTTTAAGATGAAAATATGCATGAAAATTTCCAGTTTCTGTTAGTTTTAAGATAATCACAAATATACAGCCAATCTGGAGTAATATTTAATGCTCTAAAAAGGAAACACCAATTATTAGAGAACAATTAAATTATTTTATACATAGTTTCTTCAAAGGATTGAGGTCCCTGTGCATCTTTGAGGTAATTTCAAAACTCCTGGTCACCAAAAATGCAAATCATGCAAGGCAGTTTCCATATAGTAACATCATTGCCCAATGCAATATATACTATAAAAACTAGCAATAGACTCTGCAGTCCATATATCCTAACAAATCATCCATGATGTTTTCTGATTAAAAACTAGTATTTTGCACGTGCGATGCACGTGCATATTTTGAACTATACATCGCATTGAAGGCATGTGTAAATTTTTTTTATCCTGGACATTACATGAAAATTTATAAAGATATCTGCAATTTTTCTAAATTTAAATTAAATGAATGTGGTTGGCGGTGATGTTAGAATCAAGAAATTTATGAATTATACAAAATAACAAAGTTATAAGGAATTGTGTATAAATTTTAAGGCATATCTCTTTTGGGCTTTAAAGAATGAGAGAGAATGTGTAATGGATGAGAGAGAGAAAGATGATTGTTAAATTTTCATTTTCTTATTTTTGTCTTTTGTGGTGAATGATGTGGACATCTCCAATTCTCAACATTGGCTATTGGAATTTTATCATTTTTTCTATTTTCTATTTTGTTGATTAATAGCATCATCTAAGAGACTTCTAGTTATAGTAGTAAGGATAATTTTAAGCAAATATAAATGGCCATATTACAGTTACATGTGGAAAAATAACTATATAAAATTGTGTCATAAAAATTTAACTAAAAAGGATAAGAGAATTCATTTATCTTCATATATTCATTCATTTTGATAGAAATGGTGGTGTTCCACTAATTTATCCATTTATATTACCATTTCCTACCATGTTTTAAAGGAAAAAACGGTAATGGAATTTTAATTAGGAAAGATTACTGCACTAAAATCATAATAATCCAAAATTAGATTTCAAATAGTGGTAGAAATAGCAGTACCCGATAGTGTTGAGATGCATTGTTCTTGAATGATGCCTTCGCTTGAACCCGACAGTTCTTGGTGCGATTGGCCAGTTGATTGAGTTGACAAGTCCTGATCAGCGATTTGACTGCCCAAATGCTTTACTTGATTTGGATGCTGTCCGAGAGAGTCCATGCTCGTATACAAATTCTTCGGATTAGATGGTGGGAAAAATGAATTCCACCACGATTTGTGAGTGGCATTTACACAGTTCAGAGTAGAATGGACTGAGCTTTGTTCTGAATCTTTATTGCTAATATTGTGCATTTCAGAGCCCTTTAAATTCCTCAGAGGCAAGATATTTCAAGTCTTACTCCAACACTGCAATCAAGAGAAAAGCAAGTTTAAATATTAATGATGTACTGAACAGGAAACCTTCATACAACACCTTGAATTATAATGAAGCATGTACTCAACTCAAGCGCTAATTGCATAAAACCCTGTGCAGTTTACCCTGCATAGCACTCATGCCGCCTCAAGTGATTTATTAGCGCAAACGACCCCTCTTCATCAAATAAAACCTTTAAAAGCACTCAGATTAGAAACTTAAAAGCTCAAAACAAGAAGTTCTAAAGTTAAATTAGACTTGCATATGAGTTGTTTAGAGTTGAATTTGAGAGTTCTTCTGGTCGACAAGAAGAGGGATCACATGAGGGTACAAGTGTTATACTGGGTAAACTTAATTACGGGGAGTTTTGTGTGATTAACCGTTTTTTTGAAGGAACTATATTTTATACAAGATGTCCATTGACAATCAACTGCTGAAATAGAGGAGACATTTTCATCAAAAAATAAATAAATTTGCAAAGCCCGAATGATATATTCGTTAAGTGATTGGTATGAGGATGGACTAAATTATCACTAAGAGATTTCTTACTTAAGTTATTTTACCATACATAATATTAAACAAAAATAAATCAGGACAATAAGGACCGACCGCCAAAATAGAAGAGGTTAGATGATTGCTAGAATGGCATGAACAAAATAATCTAGTACATTGCAAATAAGCCCGAAATGCATTTAAAACATAGAACCCCAAAAGGAAATGCACTTAAAGGCAGATAAATAAACCACTGTCTACTCGGAATTTTTTTTTTATTTGAATAGAGATTAATAGATCTTGTTGGAAAAGAAAATTCTAAACTATATACGGCTTCCAACAAGCTTTTTCTGCCTACAATTTCAAGGCACAAAGAAGCATTGAATCAAATATCAGTCATATTGACCGACATGTCGTATCGGGACCTCTCATGATACGATAAAACTGATAAAATTTCGCCGATATGGCGATATCGGCCGATATATCGGCCGTATATGACATATGAGACACCTCGCCAATACGATTCCGATATCCGATATTTAAAACCTTGCAAAGAAGATTAAAAGCAGTAGACAACTTGAAGCAGATCATCATGAGAAAGTCATCGAATAGCAAGACGTATGTAATGAAGACCGTATTTTGTGTGGGAGAGAGAAAAATCGAACCCATATCATTTCCTTCTATTTCTTTCACATTTACTAAAGAAAATATTGGGGTTATAACGCTAATTTCTCCAATTGAGACCGGTCACATAGATTGCAATTCTTTATTATTGGTCATCAAATGAGATGCCAACATAAAGTTTATCGCAGCTTAATCATAAAGTTTAGACCCTTGAATCCTGACTTGAGAAATATATTATACACTTCCATCTCACGAATAAGCATATCTAAATCTAATTATATTAGAAAGCATGTTTTATGTCGATACCATTTATTTTAAAACCATTGAGTGTTCATTTAGAGTAAGCTAAAGACGTCGTCCCATATAAATGCCCTTCGACAAAGATTTGAATTACCACGGCGCAACCCAATAAGACATCAAAGTAAGTTAATGCATTGATGACCAGATTACCAAACTAAAGAGCATTAACAAGAAAACTGAAACCACCAAATGTTATCAAAATCTAAACACCAAGATTCAGAATGAAGCACTTGAGATAATGTTAGCAACACATGCCCAAGGCAACAACAGACGTCTGAAGGAGTTGCAGAGACGTCAGCCCAAATAACAGAGCGGGGCCAGACGTCTGAAGAAGGGGCAAACGTTCGCATTACGTCTACCAAACAACATAGCAGGTCTAGACGTCTAAAGAAGAAGTTCCAAACGTCTGGACATACAGCCACCGCTGTAGCGGTTATCAATTAGACGTCTGGCCAAGAGGAGTCAGACATCTGCCAATACAGCCACCGCTGTAACGGTTATCAATCAACAAGGATCAAATCTTCAGCTACCAAATTAGTTGTAACAAATCATGAAAAAATCTATTTTGATTTTCTCTTGATCTTATTTGATTTTATTTCTCTTTCATTTATCACCATGTAATTGTAACATTAAATACTTTTGAAAAACTAAATACAACTCATCGAGTTCAAAACCCTAATATCATCTTCTTCTATATGGTATCATAGCTTTGCAACTAAAAGCTCAATTTTTGATCCATGACTTCCTATCAAACCTCAATCCCAATCATTTCCAAATTCCCCTTCCCATCAAAACTTACCCATACAAATTTCACTATGTGGAGATCCCGAGTCCAATCAACTCTAATTGGCCACGATCTCCTTGGTCACATCGACGGCTCCAGTTCTTCCCTTCTGAGGACCATACCTAACGTCAATGACAATACCAAGCGTGTTGAAAATCCAGACTACCATCAATGGTACCGTCAGGATCAACTCATCCTCCACCATTCTCGGCAGCCGTGTCGAAATGATCCGGCCTCACATCTCTTATGTTTCCTCATCTAAGGAAGCATGGGATCAATTTATCATTCTCCTTGCGTGCAAATCTCGATCACGAATTATGTCGCTCGAAGAACGTCTTATTAACATCAACGCGGCTCGCGATCTATAAACGAGTAGAGATGAGATCTATCTCTAATGATCTCGCTCTCACCGACCACCCTCTTTCTGAAGATGGCCTTGTTCTCCACATCCTCACGGGTCTCGAACATGAATTTAAAGAAGTCGCGGCAGCTATTCGAGTCCGTGATAACGCTATCACTTTCGACGAGCTTTATGACAATCCCATAGACTACGAACGCCATCTGACACGGATGCATTTCTCTCTCTTGCAACTGTCATCTATGCTAATCAATCCAATCACCCCTTCTATCGCCCTCCTCAACAACGTGGCAGCGTCTCCTACAATCGCAACAACTTCGCTCGCAACAACGCCCAATACTCCGTTGCACGCCACAACAACGTTACCCGCTCCAACTCCTACTGCAACTTCTGCAAGCGTCCTGGTCACCACACCAAAGACTGTCACCAACTCACTCGTTTCCTTCAGGAGAAGGCAGTGCAAATCAAATCACCGCAGCATCCGTCGCAGACTCCCTCTCAACCTCCTGCAAACAACACAAAGTCAACAGGCCCGCTCTCTCTTCCTGGCTATTGAACACCAGTGCTTCTCACCACGTCGCATCCGATATTGGGACCCTTTATAGCTACACCGATTACGGTGGCCTCGATGAGATCAATATAGATAATGGTTCAGATTTGAAAATCTCTCATATCAGTAAAACAAAACCGCGCCCTTCCCAAAATTCCTTTATTTTAAATAACGTTCTATATGCAACATCTATTACTCAAAACTTAATTTCCGTTGCTAAACTTTGCAAATCAAATACAATCTCACTTGAATCCCCCCCCCCTCATTTTTGGTGAAGGATCTTCGCACGAGAGCGGCTCTTCTTCGCGGGAATAACCATAATGATGTCTACTACCTTCCACGTTTCATCCAATCTCAAATTCACGCTACCTCCAAATCAGAAATAAATACGTCGCACTGTCGTCTAGGTTATCCCTCCATTCAAATCCTCCAGTCGGTTGTTAGGAGCAATAAATGATTGTCTCTGTCGTCAATAATTTTCAATATAACTCATGTGATTGCAATAAAAGTCATAAGCTTTTTTTTCTGAAAATTCGTTCCGTACTTTTAAACCATTGCAGTTAATATATACTGATGTTTAGAGACCCACTGATTTGTCGTGTGATGCTTTCGTTATTATGTAATTTTTGTCGATCATTACAAACAATATATCTGGTTGTATCCTATGAAACGTAAATCTGATGTTGCCACCATCTTCCCTCAATTTAAAAAACTTATCAAAACGTACTTTCAATTACCGCTAATATCCATATACTCTGATAATGGCAGCGAATACACATCTCTTGCATCCACTCTAACCTCCTATGGTGTCTCTCATCTCACCACTTCTCGATACCTTTCTGAACACAATGGCACATCAGAACGTCACCGTCGTCATGTTGTCAAAATCGGTCTTATCCTCCTGCACACGGCCTCTCTTCCCTTTAAGAATTTGAGTCATGCCTTTCAAACAACCGTCTATCTCATAAATCGTCTCCCTATACTGGCTCTCAATTTCCAATCCCAATTTGAAAAACTCTTCTAATGTCCACCAAACTACAAACGTCTCAAAATCTTTTGGTATATCAACTATTCCTGGCTAAGACCTTACACCTCCAAACCTCAACCTAGATCCACTCCCTGCATTTTTCTGGGTTATTCAACATCTCAATCTGCTTATAAATGTTTAGATTCCATCACCCACAAGCTTTACATTTCTCTTTATGTCAAATTCATCGAAACCGCTTCTCCTATGCAGTTCTCTAGTAGACATCAAGAGGCTCTCCCGTAAGATTTGGACTCACCTGATGCAGCATCGCACCCATCCACGATCAACAAACCCACCAAACTTCACATCCTCTCTACTTCAACTAACCCAACCCCCGCCGAAACCCAATCATTAACCTCTCATACCTAGACCTATCCCCCTCCGCCGACTCCTTCCAATCCTCACCCTCCAATCTCGATCACACTGCCACTGCCCTGAACCTACCTCTTTGTCCTCCACAACTACTCAACCTCATTTTCCTTCTCCACAATTGCTCAACCTCATTTTCCTTCTCCACAACTACCACATACTCCCCCAGCCCTAAATCTTTGAACCACCAATGAACGAAAACCAAATCCTAAATACTTCAACTCTTTCTACATCAACCATACCATTGTTCATCCAATACCACAAACTCTTGAATCAACATGCATTTCCCAAGCAGTGAAGGATCCCCAATGGCGTGCTGCAATGTCCGAAGAATTTGATGCCTTCATAAAGAACGGAACATGGGACCTTGTCCCAAAATCAAATCAAAATCTCATTGGCTGCAAATGGGTCTTCCGAATCAAGCGAAACTCCGATGGCACCATTGCTCGATACAAAGCTTGTCTTGTGGCCAAAAACTTCCACCAACGGTCTGGCCTATTCCGCCACATTCAGCTCGGTTATCAAACCGACAACACTTCGTGTAGTCTTCTGTCTCGTACTCTCCCAAGGCTGGCCTCTCCGTCAACTCGATATTAATAATGCCTTCCTCAACGGAACTCTCCATGAAAATGTTAATATGGCTCAACCATCCGACTTTCTCCACTCCTCCCTACCCAATCATGTATGCAAACTACAAAAATCCTTCTATGGTCTCAAACAGGTGCCTACGGCAGGGTACCAAGAACTCAAAGGCTATCTCCTCCAAAATGGTTTTGCAAACTCCGTGGCGGATGCGTCTCTTTTCATCTACTCCAAGGAAACCACCATTGCTTACTTCTTAGTGTATGTTGATGACATCATTCTCACTGGTAACAACATTCAGTTCATTCAATCCTTTGTTCGTCAACTTGAGCAACGTTTCTTCCTAAAGGATCTTGACGCCCTTCATCATTTCCTTGGTGTATAAGCTATTCCCGCATCAAAAGGTCTATTTCTATCCCAACATCGCCGCATCGTTAATCTACTGAATAAGTTCAACATGGCAGGAGTTAAAGAAACCACCACTCTAATGTGTAATACCACTCCTCTCCTTCTCCATGACAGTTCTTTCTCTATCGACCCCACACCATATCGTCAACTAGTTGGTGCACTTCAATACCTCCCTCACAAGGCCAAATGTCTCATTTGCCGTCAATCGTCTATCACAAGTTATGCATTCTCCCACAGAACTTTACTGGACGGCACTCAAACGTGTTCTTCCTTACCTCAAAGGCACAACACATCATTGTCTTTACCTCCGCAGAGGATCTCCTCTAACTCTTCAGGCCTTTAGTGACTCTGACTGAGATGGCAGACGTGATACCGACCGCTCTACTGCCTACATCCTCTACCTAGGTTCGAATCCAATATCATGGAAATCGGCTCGACAAAAGTCCGTTTCTTGATTCTCCTCCGAAGTTGAATACAAAGCTCTTGCGAACAAGGTTTTAAATATCGTTAAATATCGGATATCGGAAATATATTGGAGAGATACTTCATATAGCGGATATCGTCGATATATCGGGAGATATCATCATATCGGACGATATATCGGGAGATATTCTATCAATTTTATTGTATCGCTGGGTCCCAAAACGATATATCGGCTGGTATATCGGCCGATATGACCGATATTTGATTCTCTGTTTGCGAATGCCACGGTCGAGGTACTATAGGTGAAAAATCTTCTACATGAACTAAAGATAATTCTCGGAAAACCACCCTCTCTATACTACGTGAATACCGGGGCTACCTATCTCAGTGCGAACCCAGTCTTCTACTCTCAAATGAAACACTTTGCTCTTGACTACCACTCCGTTCGGGAGTGCGTTACAGATGGAACTATTCGTGTTCACCATATCAACACTCATGATCAACTTGCGGATGTCCTCACAAAAGCACTTGGCCGCATACCTTTTCTCAAACTTCGCTCCAAAATCAGAGTCTCCAATGGCGCCTCAATCTTACGGGGGCATGTTAGCAACACATTCTTAAGACAACAGCAGACGTCTGAAGGAGTTGTAGACATCTATCCAAATAACAGAGTGGGGGCAGACGTCTAAAGAAGGCGTCGCAAACATTTGCATTAAGTCTACCAAACAACAGAGTGGAGCCGGACGTCTGAAGAAGAAGCTCCAGACGTCTAGACATACAGCCACCGCCGTAGCGGTTGTCAATCATACGTCTGGCCAAGAGGAGTTAGACATCACCCCAATATAACCACCGCTGTTGCGGTTATCAATCATACGTCTGGCCAAGAAGAGTTAGACGTCTGCCCAATACAACCACCGCTGTAGCGGTTATCAATCAACGAGGATCAAATTTTCAACTACCAAATTAGTTGTAACAAATCAGGAAAATTCCTATTTTGATTTTCACCTGATCTTATTTGATTTGATTTCTCTTTTATTTATCACCATGTAATTGTAACATTAAATACTTCTCAGAAGTAAATACAACCCATCAAGTTCAAAACCCTAATATCTTCTTCTATAGATAATTCATCAATCCCTTAGTGCATAAACACCAATACCAATTATTTTGTAAGTGAAAACTCTAAATCAACATGAACCACTAGAATTGCAAACACTCGGTAGAGTATATAATCCAGATCAAATCTAGTAAGTGAAAACATCAACTATAGTAATAAAGAAACAAAATAAAGAGTACTAGATTTAGAAAGAAAGAAAAAAGGAAGTACATAATCTGCAACCACTCCTCCTATTCACAAATTAGAACGCATTATCAAACTCAACAAAAACAAAGAAACTGAAACCAAAGAGATTTTATGTCTAAATTTTAAACTAACAAATGATTGCAAAGGGTGAGGTTTTCCTTTATATAAAACCTCCATGTAAATGGACAAATCATGAACAAGGATCGATATCACAAGAACCGAATAACTAAGCACATAACCATATATCACAAGACACATGAATGAATCTACAGTTTAAAAAAAAACTAAAAGAAGCCCATCAACTTACAAGAAAAAACCCCATTGAACACCAATTATTCCACATCAATGAGCTCAACTCAAAACCCAAAAGAGATGAAAAACTTGAAAGGCTTACTAAAATCATGCATGCAACTCAATAGCATAATATATTATAAATAAACTCCATGATCTAGATCACAAAACAGATGGATAAAATTAAAAGCTAGACATGAAATACCTATAACAAACAATAAAACATCAACTCATTTCCAAAAATAAAATACAAAAAGCAGCACTAATACTAAAATTAACAAAAACCCATGACCCAGATCATAAAACAGCTTTACAAATCAATCCCCAAATCCCCACTATCCAAAATAACAGGGGAAAAAATACTCGTATTTTGAAAAGAAAAAAAAAACATATGAAATAAACAGAACCCACTTCCCAACACAATCCAAATTAAAAGAAACAGCAACCATTCATCACAAAATCACTCAGAATTTACAAAAAATTAAATTTTTAATCAGAAAAAGAAAAATAGAAGAAGTGAATAAATAAATTGGGAATTGTGATTGTGTGAAGAGGAAGCAATACCTCTTTGGGGAAGCATGTCTCCTCGCTTGAAACCCTTTGCTTGCTTTCTTCTTTCAACTTCACCTCCTCTCTTTTCAACTCTCTGCTCTCTGCTTGTTGTGAGGTGCAAATTATAAATTGTTTTTTGGACTCGGTAGTAAATTTCCAAAGGGTTATAGGATTTAGGATTGAATTGTTTTTATAGATAAATAGAATAAAATTGTTTCCCTAACTGGGACCAAGAGGAGCCGCCCTTCATGCCTTTTTCTTTCTAAATTTGGTTTGTTTTTTTTTCCTCTATAAAGCTTTGTATTTTGTGTTTATTTATGGATTTGTGTGGTTACAGATGAGCCCATTCGGCTTTGGATTATTACCAGAGTTGCCACTTTAGGAAATGTGCCAGCTGGATGGTGTTGGTGACAGGTGGAAGTCAGTTATTAATTGTAATGTATGTGATTTGACAAATTAATTCCATCCTCAAATTTATCCGTATTAATATAACTCGATCAGAAGAAAGGTTTTTTTTTTTGAAATATTATTATTATAAAATTATATTATTAAAATAGGGTATAAAAAATTAAAATTAGCAATATAGGATGGTTTGCACCCCATCCCGCTGCCCCACCCCCACCCCCACCCCCACCCTCAGAATAGGGGGCAGGTTCTGGGAACCCGCCCCCTATACATGTATAGGGGGCGGGTTCCCAGAACCCGTCCCATTTGTTTTTTTTATAATTATTTTAATTATTAATTATAATTATTAATTATATAATTATAATATTATTATTAATTATATAATTATAATTATAATTATAATTATAATTCTTAAAAATTAAATTAAATTAAATAGACGAAAAAGAACATTTAAATTAAATAATAAATTTTCACTATATCAATATTTTTTACAGAATGAATCCGTCAAAATTTACAATGTAAAAAAATCCTATCCGATTTGTATCTCGACGGTCAAATTTATAATATCAAAATTAATCCGTCAAATTTCCGATGTGAAAAAATCCTATCTGTTTGTAAAATTTAAATACTATTTTTTTCCTTTTCCTTTTCCCTTATGAAATCCGAGAAGGCTTGACATAAGCCTATACCTCCTGGGATGACTGGAGGAACCACATGTTTCTTGGATAGATGGCGGCGGCGGCGGCGGCGTCTGCTCTGCTGCTTCGGGTTCGGGTTCTGCTTCAGCTTCGTCTTCAGCAGCGTCTTGGACAGGCTGTTGATCCACAAATCCTGAACCTGAATGTGGGACAGGTGTCGGATATGTGCTGCTTCCCAACAAATTTGCGTAGGACGCTAAATCCGTGTCCCAACTGGGCAGTTGTAGCGAAGAACCTGTCCCAATTTCATGCGGCTGATGTTGCACAAAACCTTGGCCCCATGGCTGCGCAAATCCTGACCCCCAAGGGTGCTGTTGTTGCGCAAAACCTGACCCCCAAGACGGCTGTTCTGCAAAACCTGATCCCCAAGACTGGTGTTGTTGCGCCTGTCCGGTATGCCAGGGTTGCTGCTGACAGTATGGTGATCCAAACCACCGATCCTGCTGCGCTGGATCTCCTTGATGCTGCGGCTCTGGTGCCGGGTCATACTGCGGCTGCGGTGCCGGTTCATACTGCGGCTCCGGTGCCGGCTGATACTGCGGCTCCGGTGCCGGCGATAAATGTTGAGAAATACCATATGAACCAAATACATCACCAATTAATTGGTCGACATTTGAAAATCGAGCCTGAGATGCCGGATGATTAAATGAGATTTAGCGTGCTTGCGCTTTCTAAAGATAGATCAAAAATATTTGTAACCGCAATCAAGAACGGCGTCGCTTTGCAGCTAGCCGGTGAGTACGGGTCGGTCCACAGGGATGTTGTGAATTTCCGATTCGTTCTTACGAGTTAATTCCGAATGGTGTTCGGATTGATTATTAAATCTAAAATCCTAAATTATTCTACCTAGGGCAATTAATTGAAAGTTATAACTAGGGCAGAGAAATAAAATCTATATTAGGGCAGGAAAATAAATTTAATCTAGGGCATGAATTGAAATTATCTAAGACAAGAAAATAAACAAATCTACTTACTTTACAGATGCATTTCTCCAATCATCCATGCAGGGTTGTCAGATCTGAATTTCAGAATTGAAGAGAGGCACCGATGCTCTCCATAAAGAATTTAGGAATTTTTATTAAAAGGAGGCATAGGAAGGCATGAAGAGTTACAATGATTAGAGTTCTTATTTATAAAGAATAGGAAAGCCTAGGGTTACATTTGTTTCGCATGTCTGAAATTACAAAAATACCCTTATGAAGACCAGTCAACGCCGCCCCTTTATTTTTCTAAAAAAATTACTTTTTAAATCCTTTAAACTGCCGCGGAACCGCGGCCCGAGGCGTGGTTTGGCCGCGGTTCCGCGGCCAAACAGTGGAATTGGCTCTCTGGATTTTTAGGGGTGGCTCTGGTACTTTTTATCTTCTTATTTCTTTATGTCTTTTCTTAATTTAGCTTCTGGTTCTTCTCCAGATCTTCCAGTGAATACTTGTAGTGAACTTTAACCCTTCGCTTTGAGTCGATGTCTTGAATCTTGCTTTATGAATTGTTCCTTATGTCGGCTTGATCAAGAGTTTTCTGTTTGTTGATCAAAATCCACTTTTACATTGTCTTTTCATTATTTTCACTGTTTTCTGTCCAAGAACCTGTAACCTGTAACATGTAGCAGACATGCGTCAAAAGCACCCGTTTATTTGTAAAATATATAAGAATGGGGAATATAATAATGCAATATTATGGTGTGAACAAATACCCCCAAACTTATCTTTTGCTCGTCCTCGAGCAAACTTATTTTTATTCACTAAAATCCTAACCACACTTTCGCAGGGAAACGCGATTGCACTGAGCACGTGCAACAAGCCGTTAAACCTCTAGGTGTCCCTAGTAGGAGGAGTGTTGTCTCCTGAGGGTTTTCAGCGGATTACACCCACAAAATCCTATCAACTCGGCCCATTGACTTTTGTTCTCCAATTAGGTTTTCTAACAAGGAATTCTATTATCTTCTACTTGTAAATTATCCACCCATATTCTTCACACTTCATCATTATTTAACTTAAGATTATATATGTTGTGTAGACCTACTTAGCTTTCAGCATCTCTTAAGTTTTTCTTCTAAAGTTCCATCTCCACTTAGGAATTTCTATCAACCCTACTAAAGATACAAGTTTTATTCTTCATTCATTTCTCCCATCTAAACTCTAATCACATATCCCCACGTGTGTGTATAGATCACCCCTACACTTGAAAATTCAAATCAAGCAATCGTACTCTCGTCCATTGTCCAAAGCACTTATTGATTAGTGAATTTTTAATTGAATTTTGCTTCCACATCCTTCATGTGACCGTTAATACTTCTTGAGGTACCAACGACCGATTACAAAATGTGTTTGCACATTAAAGCGTACTTCCTAGTTTTGCAACACCCAAGGTTTTAGCGGTGACTCCCAAACCAGTTAGTCTAAGGCACTAGGTGATGAAGCACCCTCGCTAAATATTTTTCTATTTTTACAGCCTTAAGTAATCACAAAAACCAGTGTTCATTTTTTTCTTCTTTATTCACACTTATATATTTTTTTTGTTTCATTTTCTTCGTACTAAGGACTTTAGACAAGAGCATTTCAAGGTCTCCTCTACTATTCCAAGTTTCAAGGTGCGTGATTGTGCAATTTTGTAGGGTATACGTTTTCAGAATCTAGACTTAAGTTAGGAACTATTTTTCAAACTTATACTCTAATAAGAACATCAATACTCTTCCCTCATTTTGACTTAGCCCAAGAAGTGAACCCAAAATTTGCCTATTTCTAAATAAACTACAAGGCATATACTTTCTACCGTTAAACTTTAAGGAAGGTTATTTTAAGGGTTTTTAATTTACTAAGTCTAAGATCTAGTTTTTCCTAGCTAATTAACCCATTTGTCAAACTCTAGTCAATTAGCCAAAATTGAATACAATAATTTTTATAATTTTTGAAAATTTTCATTTTTTTATGGGTTTTCAAATAAGTATGCAAATGCAAAAATATGTACAAATGAATGCGAAGGAAGAAGACGTACCGAGCATACCCCCAAACTTGAACTTGACAGTGTCCTCACTGTCATACTAAACCAAAAGGGTCAAAATGTCGGCACTCCCCTGTTTATTTATTTACAATTTTTTTTTTAATGTTTTGAATTTTTTTTATTTTATTTTTTATAGAAAAAGAAAACAAAAATATATATACATATATACAAAGGTTCCCCCCAAACTTAAGCTTGGCCTTACACAAGCCAAAGGTTAGCACCAACCATTCAAAAATCTTATCGTAGTAATGGTACAGTTGGTGCAAGAATGGGGTGGAGATGAAAGAAATGAGAAATACGCGAGACCGTGTGGAAAGAAGAATGGTAGAATATGGTCTCGGTGGGGGGAAAGAAGGGCGGAAAGGAGAAAGAAGGATCGCGCGAACTTGAGGGTGTAAATCGAGTGAATAAATTAGCGCAATATGTGATGATCGATATGTTATAAGCGATTGCGCTAACCTATCAACCCGTCGGGAAATCGGGTCAAATCCCTCAAGATTCGCAAGAAAATATGGGTACGCCGAACTTGGTATAGGAGATGAAAGCGTAACGGTCTCTTGTTCGGTCGGAACAATGGGAAAGACAAAAGGGAGTGAATTAGGGATAATATATTTCTCACCGTAGTAAACTGTTTCGAACTTGAAAGGTTCCATTAATGGTTTGAAACTACTATAATCTACCGAGTCTGATGGCACATCTGAAAATGTAAAGGACTCAAACTCGGGCGGTGAGTCATCAACATCGTCCGAAAAAGTGAAACACTCGTAGGTGTCATCGTCTGTGAGAATTGTGTCAGGTTCAAAGGAAAAGGTTTCAAACTCACAGTCTTCAAGCGGGGTCGGAACGATGGGAAGGAGAGAGGGTGATATAACAGTCAAAGGTTCAGGAGGATGAATTGGAAAATCAGACACATCAAACAAAAATGATTCAACCTCAATATTATCCTCGATACTATCCTCAATATTCAACTCATCCATGCCATTATCATCAAAATCTAGACGCATATGAGATTCGGGAGAAACATTTAATAACTCAGGATGATGATTTGAACATAAAATTTCAAACAAATCGACAGGTTCATCATCCGAAATATTCCCGGCGTCTATATCCTCAATCAAGTGAAAATCAATTTCTTTAGACACCTCATCAACATCATGGATATTTATCAATGTAGGTTCTAGAGTGGAGGTGTAAAGATCGAAAGGATTAGGTGCGGTTTCACTCGAAAGGGGTTCCTCACAATTTGGCAAATCAAGCACTACAAAGTCGCACAACTCATCCTTTTGGACACATGTTTGAAAATTGGAGTTGTTGGATTCAATTGGGTATGGGTAGGTTTAATTTGGAAATCCTCTCACATTCTCTCTTTGTCCAACCGCCTCCTGATACATTGGAAAATTTGGAGCTAGTTGGAAACTAGCTACCGGTTCTCTCGGTTGCATAAGGACGGCCATGGACGCTTCCACATTCCTCACCATTTTGTTTGTTGCAGCAATATAAGCCTCCAACGACTCTTCCAAACTAGACTTGGGTGGTGAGGGGGTTTCGGTAAAAGATTCATAATTGTTTGGATATGTGAAACTCCCAAAAGGCTGTGTAGAAACGGTGTCTAATGAAGGTAGGAAGGTCGGGTATGACTGGTAGGAAGTAGGTGATTGGACATGGGTAGGGTCAACATATGGATAAAAAGGTGAATAATCGTGCGGATCCCTAGAACTAGATGAGTGGAGAGGGGTGAAAGATCGACCGCGAGATTGAGCAATATGCTCAGCAATGGACATCGGCTTAGGAGTTATATCAGGACTTGGAAAAGTGGTGTCAACATATGTAGGTGGTAAAGATGGACTTGGTCGACACAAAGTGGGTTGAAAAGTCAAACTGTTTCTCCTAGACGCCTCTATTTGATCTTTCAAAGATATTTTTGGCAAGGAAGGATCGTCTTTAAATTGACCGAACAAATTAACGTTCGACGCAAAATTAGGTTCGGGATACCAAAGTTCGGCTAATAATTTATTATGTGGGGTACCCATGTTGTAAGAAGAAAGGTGACAAGAAGAAAGGTTACGTGGTGCAAGGATTTATTTGCAGCTAAAAAATTTTGCAAGTTTCTATAAAATATTTTCCTTTTTTCCTTTTTCTCTTTATTTGAGACTGTTTGCAGAAAAAAAAAATCGATAAAGGGCTTAGACACAAATGTAATCAACCAGAAATGCACAATCAGACCTAGATCTAGGGTCACCTAGGTCTGCCAGACAGCTCCTAACTAGGACTAGAAATAGGACCTCAAACCGCCTCTTCACCGACAAGTACGGCCAGGTAAGTGGGAAGGAACCACAGTAGTGGGCCTAATTAAAAACCACTAGCCTAGACACCGCAAAGTCAATTAAGATAAACGGTCGATGCCTATACTAGTCCTTTTCCTATTGAGCTCGATGTCCTTAGGGCTGAGTCTAGTATTTTTTTAATTAGGATATGGTCAATGCAAATGCCTTATGTGATTTCTGGGGTCCTGGGAAGGGTGATGAAATCCCCACCCAATCTGAATTGGTCAAAAATCCCCTTAAAGTCCGATTAAAGATATGCAAAACAGTAAATCACTTGCAATCAAAGATTTTTATTTTATGCGCGGTGCAAAGAATCCTGCACAAGATTGTTATTTGGAAAGGAAAGGATTTTTGAGCGCAAAGAAATCCTGCAGGCAAATTTACAGAAGATATATTAAGATTTGCAGAGGAGGAGAGAGAGAAAACTCACAGAAATTTGCAGTGGCGGAACGGTGGTTTTTTTCTTCTATCTATCGCGCTTCTGCCCCTTTTCTTAAGCCCTGATTCGACTAGACCGCGGCGGTTCCGCGGCCAAAAGGGGGCCGCGCTTTGGTCGGTTCAGCCATTTTTTTTTTTGGGACCAGATCACCGCGGTTAACTTGTAGACTCGGTCCTCCAAATTTCTTCTGTTCCTTGGTTGTTGTGATCTTCTGTTGTTCCGATCTGTTTTTTCCTGTTTTGATCTCTGCAGATTTTCAGATCCGATTTTCGTATATCCTGCAAAATTCAAACAACAAAGTATCCCTTCCAAAAATAACAGATTATATATATTTTTATATTTTTTGGATTTTTTTAGATTTTTATGATTTTTTTAAAATTTTGATTAACCCAAAATTGCGAAAAGGAAAGTTCTACGCCATCCCCGGCAACGGCGCCATTTGATTTAATGAGATTTAGCGTGCTTGCGCTTTCTAAAGATAGATAAAAAATATTTGTAACCGCAATCAAGAACGGCGTCGCTTTGCAGCTAGCCGGTGAGTACGGGTCGGTCCACAGGGATGTTGTGAATTTCCGATTCGTTCTTACGAGTTAATTCCGAATGGTGTTCGGATTGATTATTAAATCTAAAATCCTAAATTATTCTACCTAAGGCAATTAATTGAAAGTTATAACTAGGGCAGAGAAATAAAATCTATAGTAGGGCAGGAAAATAAATTTAATCTAGGACATGAATTGAAATTATATAGGGCAAGAAAATAAACAAATCTACTTACTTTACAGATGCATTTCTCCAATCATCCATGCAGGATTGTCAAATCTAAATTTCAGAATTGAAAAGAGGCACCGATGCTCTCCATAAAGAATTTTGGAATTTTTATTAAAAGGAGGCATAGGGAGGCATGAAGAGTTACAATGATTAGAGTTCCTATTTATAAAGAATAGGAAAGCCTAGGGTTACATTTGTTTCGCATGTCTGAAATTACAAAAATACCCTTATGAAGACCAGTCAACGCCGCCCTTTTATTTTTCTAAAAAAATTACTTTTTAAATCCTTTAAACTGCCGCGGAACCGCGGCCCGAGGCGTAGTTTGGCCGCTGTTCCGCGGCCAAACAGTGGAATTGGCTCTCTGGATTTTTAGGGCTGGCTCTGGTACTTTTTATCTTCTTATTTCTTTATGTCTTTTCTCAATTTAGCTTCTGGTTCTTCTCCAGATCTTCCAGTGAATACTTGTAGTGAACTTTAACCCTTCGCTTTGAGTCGATGTCTTGAATCTTGCTTTATGAATTGTTCCTTATGTCGGCTTGATCAAGAGTCTTCTGTTTGTTGATCAAAATCCACTTTTGCATTGTCTTTTCATTATTTTCACTGTTTTCTGTCCAAGAACCTGTAACCTGTAACATGTAGCAGACATGCGTCAAAAGCACCCGTTTATTTGTAAAATATATAAGAATGGGGAATATAATAATGCAATATTATGGTGTGAACACCGGACCAGCATCAGTCGGGTATGGTTCCTGCACCATTGTTTGTACGAGATGCAACCCACGAGCATGTCGTTACATTAGAAATAAGAAATAAGTATTGACTCATACCGCCGGATGTTAAAAAGTAATATGATATAAAGAATTCAACTTACCAAATCTCGTTCCATGTGGCCTCTAGGCTCGTACCGCGAGATGTTTGGGAAGTTTTTGGGAGGAGGAGCAGACTCGGCATATGTATCCCAGTATGGGTGGTCGGTATCTGGACCAACAATTTTTCCTCCGACCAACACAAGCCCATTGACCCGTAAACCGAGTGAGAGGCCAATATCCTGGAGTGTGATTGTGGCCTCACCCCATCTTAGATGAAAGGTGTGAGTCTTTTTTCTCCAACGCTCGACCAGAGAGGTGACGAGGGCGTGGTCGATTTGGATATGACGAATCAACGACGCTTCATAAAATCCGGCCCGTCTAAGCCGATGGTTTATTCGTTGGTCGCTAACTATCCATTTGTCTGAGCTATACGTGACGACGGTGAGATTATCTCCATCCTGCAAAATTAAATAATGTTATTTTCAACTATTAGAATTAAATGAAAAGTGTAATTAAAAAAATTTAACTAAGTTTAGAATATTTCCTCCCCGTGTAATATATTGAACGATCTGTGTTCGTTTTGATGCACAAGCAGAGATTTGTCGAGTGGTTGATTCTCCATTGAAATGTACTGGAGCAGAGATTTGTCGAGAGTTTTATCAAGTAGAGATTGGAAGTAGAGATTAGAAAGTGTGGTTGATTCTTGGTTGATACTCGGCTTTTATAGAGGGTGTACGGGTTCCAGGAACCCGCTACAGTCTTTGTTCTCAAAGAGGGCGGGTTCCAGGAACCCGCCCTCTTCAATAATTAGTCAAATCAATTACTAATTAATGAAGAGAACCCGCCCTCTTCAAAAATTACCAGAGAGCTATCAAATCAGTTCCTATTCACAAAGAAGAGGGCGGGTTCCAGGAACCCGCCCTCTTCATTAATTAGTTACTATTTGCACTCTTCAGTAATGTGAGATGTCAAATCAGTACTATTTGTACTCTTAAGTAATGTGATAGGTCAAATCAGTACTATTTGCCCTCGTTTTTAATTACGAGAGGTGTAAGAGGGCGGGTTCCAGGAACCCGCCCTCTTAATTAATTTTGTTTTTTTATATTGTCTTGTCAAATCAGTACTATTTGCCCTCTTCTTTAATTACGAGAGGTGTAAGAGGGCGGGTTCCTGGAACCCGCCCTCTTCATTAATTTTGTTTTCTCTTGTCAAATCACTTTACATCATATTGAAGAGGGTGGGTTATTAAAACCCGCCCTCTTCAATAATTATTTGTACCAGTGTGCCAGAGTCGGTCAGGTCAATTAAGAGGGCGGGTTGTTAGAACCCGCCCTCTTCAATATCTTGCCGCCCTCATATCCTATAAATATGTCTCCGCTATACATTTCACTACCCATTTCATCTCTGTCAAATTTTCATCCTACACCGGTCACTATCCATTTACTTCGATCAATTCTTCTCCGCTATCAATTTTGTGTAAGTGTGGAGTTTTAGAAGAAGGTCAAGTTCAGTACCATAGCCTGCGAGTAAGCAATCTTCGAGCAGTGGAACGGTTCATAAAGTATTGGAAGTAAGCAATCTTCGAGTTTGAAAGTTTTTTGCAATTTCAACACAACATAAAAAATATAACCGTTTTTTGTGCAGGATTATGGCCTCCCCAAGTATATTTGTTGTATGTAAATACGATGGCCAGATTATCACAAGTGCACAAGGTCCCGAGTATATGGGCGGGTCTGCACGAATCATGCGATTGGAAGTATCAACGACTTATGATGAACTAGAGACTAAAGTGTTCAAAATTACGAAATACGATCCCCGTGAAAGTAGGGTTAAGTTAAGTTGTATATGGCCTATGTTCAGTGGAAATGCATTGGTTGAAATTATAGACGATGCATCAATATCTTCGATGATAGATTTCGGTCTCTCAAGCACCCAGCATTCTTTTGAACTTTTGGTTCAGAAGGAGCAATTGAAAGTATCAGATGCCCCTCCAACGAGTAATTTTGATGGTAATACTGGAGATAGTTCTTGGGGATACGGTCACATGGTCAACGATGATACCGTCAGTGCCGGTGGATATGACTATACACAACATTATTCAAACCTTCAAACTCATGGGTAAACATTTTATAAACCCATATTTAAACATTTTAGTAATACCTATATACTAATATTCAAACATTTAATAAAATCCATAAATCCAGTTTCTTCCAGTCGACTGCTGCAGTTACATGCACCCCAGAAGAACAGCAAGAATTACCATACACAGCCTTCCACAGGTAAATAAATTTGAAACAAATGGTGATTTAGTTACGAAAATATTAAGGAATAATATTATAATAACAATTTATATACTAAACGCAGATTTCCCCACACCTCCGCATCATTCCAACACGATCCAAGCAGCGCATTCCAAGCATGTCCGTCCACATCTTTCCGGTCTTCTCACCCCGAACCATCCACATTACACCGACCACAACCATCATATATTGCACCCGAGCCTTATGTTGCTACGGGTGATATTGATATGTGTGGCAGTGATGATGATGAAATCGGTGAAGGTCATCAGGGGGAGGATAGCGTGGAATATGCTGCTGGATTGAATGAGGTAGCATTCTTTGATGGTATGGTTGCGAATAACGATTTTGTCGAACTAGAAGATCCCGGCCTCGATCCGCTGGAAGATGATGGTTGGGTAGACTTAGCCGTGGCAGAAGTAAATACGGCACCCTATTTGGACGCGACAGCAGCAAGCGAAGATTGCATCAACGTCGGGGATTTGTTTCAGGAAAAAGGAGATCTTATTTGTAAGCTGAAGTCGTGGTCCATTCAGCAAAACGTTACATTTAAAACCGAAGAGTCAAATAAGACGTACTATACTGTGGTATGTACGAAAGCTCTTGAATGTCAGTGGAGATTGCATGCATGTTGTTCCAAAAGAGCCAAGGCTTGGAAGGTCACGAAATACAGCCAAGAACACACTTGCATCAATTCTATTATGTTACAGGATCACCGGAATTGCACTTCATCTTACATTTGCTCGCTAATCATGTCCCTGATCCGTACAGATGTGGCGATGACTCCCCGAGAGATACGACTCTTGGTTAGCGGAGAGCATAAAATTCAGATTTCGTATGTGAAGGCATGGGATGCTCGTAGAAAGGCTTTGTGCAAGATATTCGGGGACTGGGAAAGCTCGTACAACTCACTAGTCCCTTTTATGGAAGCCATGAAAGAATCAAATCCGGGGACCGTATATCGGTTAAAAACCACAGAAACAGACGTCGAGGGCTCTGTCAGGTTTCAAAGAATTTTCTGGTGCTTTGGTCCATGTGCGACTGGTTTCACACACTGTCGGACGGTATTGTGCGTTGATGGTACGTATCTATACGGTAAGTACAGAGGCTGCATGTTAATTGCTACAGGTGTTGATGCTAATAACGGTATATTTCCGTTGGGATTTTCTATTGTCGAGGGTGAAAATACATCATCCTGGTCATGGTTTTTCCGTAACCTCAAAAATATCCTATCTGTTCTTCATAGAACGGATTTATGCATCATATCTGATAGACATCCGGGAATACTAGCTGCAATGAGATCTGTATTTCCGACGACCCCACATAGGTTTTGCCTACGACACTTCAGGCAAAATTTTGATCGAAAATTAAAAAATTCGGATCTACATAAACTTATGTACAGAGCCGGTGAAACGCCTGACCCTAATGTTCACGACATATACATGACGAAAATTGGGGAGATGAGTCAAGCCGTGAAAGCGTGGTTAGATGAGTATCCAGTACGCATGCGGTCACAAGCACATGATGATGGGTGCAGATATCTCCTAATGACGACTAATATGTCTGAAAGCTTCAACGGAGTCCTTAAAGGGGTTAGAGGCTTACCGATACAGGGGTTGATTGTTCGAACCTTTTTCCGGATGAATACTTATTTTGTGCACAGAAGAGAAAAGTCCTTGGCGATGGACACTCCGCTCACCGCGTATTACGAAGATATCTTTCGGAAAAGAGAGCGCAGAGTACAATACTACAGATCCGAAAGGTTTGACACGGCGGAGTTTCAGGTAACGGGCGGTAATGGGAATCAATATACCGTGAACTTTAGAGATGAAGGACTCTCTTCGTGTACATGCGGTCTTTTCCAGCAACAACATTTACCTTGTGCCCACGCAATTGCTGCTGCGAGCAGTATGCATACCTCACATTACAATTTTGCTTCCCATTACTATACAGTTTCTAATTACCAAGGTGCATACGATCCAAAATTTCATCCTATACCGAACAGTCGCTATTGGCACTATTATACTGCCAACAGACAAACACCGACTGTATTACCGCCGGAAAAAAATATAAGGCCCGGAAGACCTAAGGTGCGTCGAGATCGAATGACAATGGATGCTGATCCTCAGCAAAGGCAATCCAGATGTAGCCTATGCAAACAACCAGGCCATTATAGGACCAGATGTCCAGGATATGCATCAGGGGCGGGACCTTCAGGATCGTGACAAGTGCACTCAGATTTTTTTGTATTATAAATTTGACGGATTCATTTTGTTATTATAAATTTGACCGTCGATATAGTATTTACATTTTACAAATAGATAGGATTTTTTTACATTGTAAATTTTGACGGATTCATTCTGTAAAAAACATTGATATAGTGAAATTTTATTATTTAATTTAAATGTTCTTTTTCGTCTATTTAATTTTATTTTATTTTTAAGAATTATAATTATAATTATAATTATATAATTAATAATAATATTATAATTATATAATTAATAATAATATTATAATTATATAATTAATAATTATAATTAATAATTAAAATAATTAAAAATAAAAACAAATGGGGCGGGTTCTGGGAACCCGCCCCCTATACAAAAGTACAGGGGGCGGGTTCCCAGAACCCGCCCTCTATACAAAAGTACAGGGGGCGGGTTCTGGGAACCTGCCCCCTGTACATTTGTATAGGTGGCGGGTTCCCAGAACCCGCCCCCTATTCTGGGGGTGGGGGTGGGGCAGCAGGGTGGGGGTGCAAACCACCCTATATTGCTAATTTTAATTTTTTATACCCTAATTTAATAATATAATTTTATAATAATAATATTTCAAAAAAAAACCTCAGAAGAATTCGTTTACTCCTCCCCCATGAGGTGAGTTGATTCGCCTCGTCGTTGATGGGCCGATTCGACGAGTTGACGAGGCGAGCAGTTTTTCAAAATACTAAATATTGACTCGCTGCAATTCATCTCATCTCGTCTCGTCTCATCAACTCACCGAGTTAGACTCGGCTAAATATGATTCGCCTCAAAATCGTCTCGTCTTGCTTAGAATTTCCCCTCTGCGGCTGGTATTGCGTGTTTTGACCGCGCTAACTCACCCTGCCCAGCCTCGTCTTGTAACGGCTAATTTTGCTAATATTTTCCATTTTTAGTCTATTTATTTTCTTTTTTATTAATTATCTTTTAAAAAAAATTGCAAAGTTAGATGAGTAACTCACTTAACTCGTTGAACCCGATTCGCCTCGTCTTGCCCTGCGAATCGTCGAGTAGATTTAGCTGGTCACCTTTGCTACCCAGTCTCGCTTAGCTAACGATACGAGTTAGACTCATTTCGCCTGACAAATGAGTTAGACGAGCCGTGAATCGAGTCGGCGCGGCTCGCCTCATGTCACGCCCCGTTTCCCAAAATACGGAATACGATGGGTGATAAGGCCAGCCATGCTCTTACGGTTAAGGAAATATCCTGCCGTAGTCACACTTCGGTTTCTAGCTTTACGTGGTAATTAGTAATCAATGCACAGGTAATAAGAAATGCAGTCACTAAATCAAAACAGATATAAAACTAACCAGATAAAGTCAAAGAAAAGATAGCGCTGACGTCGCTGATTTAGATGTCCGCAATATCCGCAAGGTACGTCAGGTCCTGATCCGAGCTAAGTCCCCTTCTCACTCTGAGCATGCATACTCAGGTCGTCAGAGCGACACAATAGCAATAAATAGAAATACATATGTAAACACGTGCAATAATGATGAATATGAAACAGTAAGCATGGAGTGATGACATGAGCATGAAGTAACCGGTACAGGTAAACATTAAAGCAGGTATATCGAATCAGTAATCAATGCATGACCATGTCACTAAACCTATCAGTCTCTAAGTATTACTGTTCAGGTCGCTAAATCTATCGTCAGTCCAAATGTGAGCGTCAACCACGCAGGAGTATCCCCAACCCAAAGGTAGGGCCCCAGGGACAAGGGAACACGGGCCCGAATCACGCTCATGAATAATCAGTAATATCACCCATATGACTCCCAGAATCGCTGTATATGCCGGCAATGGGACTCCCGAGATTCCGTTGAACTCACACTCAAACTATCCCACACCCGCGGTCTGCATCAAATACCGACCATAAACCCAAATACTAGTCAGTCCATGACAAGTCTACGCGAGAACTGGAGACAGGATCTCCATCAAGCATGTCTCGACTGGCACCCAAGATAGATTGACCGTGTTTGACGCCTTACCTATAACACTAATGCAAGTGCTCTATAACCGTCCCACATCAGTTATAGTTACACTTAAATATACCCCATAGGCGTCGACAATGTAATGATTTAATTGGTTCCGCTGATTGTGTATAAGTACATGTCACTTTCACTATTCAATCACGCTTTAACACCAACGTACTTACCACAATCCAATCACTAATATCTATCACTGGGTAATGTACACGATCACTAGGTTATCAATGCTTCATGACCACTATTCAATAAGGATATAACCGCTACATGATATGATGAAAATGCAACTAATTATAATACGAATAAAACATAGCAGTCATTGTCATACCACTTGCAAAATTTACTATAAACATACGTGCATAATTTAGCAAAATAATGTAAAAGGGGTAAGCAGTATGTTTAATTATCTATCCATCAAAATTGGTTTCGCGTCAATCGGGTTTCAGGTTCGCTAGTTATGCCATTTTATTTTAAGTGTTTACTGCTGGAAATCCAATTTCTTAACTGGAAATCCGTTTCGTAACACGTTTTACTCCCAGTTGGGAGCATAATTAGGCGATGCTGCAGTCGGATAATATTTAGGCTTAAAAGTTAGGTTTCCAACGCATCAGACGGATTATCGATAGGATTCATGTATTAGAAGTTAGGTTATGTTCAAGGTGATGGTGTAAGAGAGGTCACTGCAGAAACTGCAGAACACAACGGTATTCTAAAATACAAATTAAATATCAAACGACAGTGAAACAACACGGGACCAGATTCATATGTTAGATAATTAGATTATCTACGTGATCATATAGGGTTCCACGCATTTTCAGTTTAAACCCGGGGTGCACAGGCGTTCAAAGCCTAGTATTCAAAACGAAACGCTGCCCCGGACTGCAGTTCAGGGCCGCGAATCGCCTCAGTATTCATTGTTATAACTTATCAAAATGCAAAGATGAATTATGAGATACTGTAGGTTTATCTGTTGGCTTCGATACGAGCCATAGAACTTTGAGATCTGATATGTAGATAATTTATTATGATTTTAACCGTTCAGCTTGTCCGAGGAAAATCAGCTTTCACAGGGGTTATTGGGTTGTCGTTTTAGGGGAGGTAACCAACTTTATTTTACATCCAAATTTATAGACGATGTTCGTTTACCATGCAGGGTTTCATCGATCATGAGTTCCGCCATATTAGAGTAGGTTTTCGCTTAGGATTCGTATCGAACACCTAGGTTAAGCATTCGGTATCAAACAAAACACACGTTTTCCTCACTTAATCGAAACTAGTTATTATCCCTATATTTCTACGTGATATCAACATGGTCATAAGTCCTAGTCGGGCTTCACTTGCACAATTAATACAACAATTCGCTATTGGGTTCGAATCACGATTCAATTATGTTTCAAATTAATTGTAATAGTAATCATAGCATGATAAGCAAGTTTTAAAACTTGCCTGACGACGACGATCGGCGACACGACAGCAGCGAACGGTGATGATCGGTATGGCACGTTGCATGCACGGACTAGGCACGGCATGGCAACACCAAAAGTTTGGCCTTGGCTTGAGCTCGGTGCGGCTTCGGGGCTTAGGCTCAGCTAGTAGCTCGGGTGTGCGATGGTGGAGCTCGGTTGATGGAACGGGGCTGCTGCAATTGGCGACAATGAGCTCAGGCGGTGGCCGATAGCGCAGAGTGGCTCGGGTCGTGGTGCTCCGCGTTGGAGTTGTAGAGGGTGTTGGTGGCGATGGGGAACTCGGGGGTCAGAGGTTGCAGGTGGTTGGGTGAAGCAGATCGCGGTGACGAGACGGAGAGGAGGCTGCTGTGGTGGTGCTCTGGGGTTCAGGTGGCCGGAGCAAGCAGATGCGATGGGGTTCTCAAGGTGGTGGTGGGTTCTGAGATGTGCCGGCGGCGATGGGTGAAATGGTGGTCATCAGGGAGGGGGTTGTCGGTGTCGGTTTGCAGGCGATGGAGGTGTGGGAGGCTTGGTGCTCGCGGTGGCCGAAGTTGGTGTGACACGGTGGTCGGGTGTGGGGACAAAGGTGCTTCGTCGAGGTTGAGGAGGCCGATGAAGGGAGGTGGCCAGCGATCTTCTACGGCGGCGATTGGGGTGTTGGCTGATGCGGCTTCGACGGGTGGCTAGCGAAATGCTTAGAGGGTACAGATAAGGAGATGGGCTCGACGGTTGGAGGAAACTGTGGCGGTTGTGTGGTCGTCGGCGTAGAGGAGGTGAAGGCGTTCGTGGTGTAGGCGTCGAAGGAAGTGGAGGGCGGTGATGCTCAGGTGGCTGGCTCAGGTGAAGTTCGAGGGTGGTGGCAGCGCAGAGGAGCTCAAACGATGTAGTGGCAAGCTGAGGTCGGTCAGAGTCGGCTCGGCTGCAGGAAGAAGGAGGAGGTCGGCGACGAGGTCAAGGGTAAGGGAAGGCGACGGTGGTGCTGAGGGAGCTCCGGTGAGGTGAGTTCGCCGGTGAGGGCAACGAGAGGAGTGAGGGAGAAAGAGTGAAAGAGAAAGTTTGGGGGGAGAGAGAAAGAAAGATTAGGTTGTGGAGGGAGCGGCCGAGATCAAGGAAGGGGGTGCAAGGATCTCGGAGGTGACGTTGGGAGTGCTCGATCGTGGGTAGTTGCGATAGTGGGCGAGGGACGAGAGAGGGGGCAAGTCTCAGGGATGGCCGTTGAGGCGAGGTCGAGGTCTTGGGAAGTGGGTCGTGGGGAGCGTTGCGGAGGTCGTGGAGGGGGAGCGGGTCTCGTGGGGCGAGCGCGGGTCGCAGGGGCGTGGGTGCGAGGAAGGCGGGAAAGAGAAGGAGGGAGAAGAAGAAGAAGAAGACGTGGCATGGGAATGGGGAAGTCGGGTCGGGTTAGGGGTGTTGGGCCGGGTCGGTGATGAAAGGGAAGAGAAGAAAGAAGGGAAAAGAAAGAGAGGGCTGAGGCCTGGGTGTGGGCTTGGGTTAAGGGCCCAAAGAAAAATAATAAAAAAGAAAGAAAATAGCTAGGCCAGGATTTAGGGTTAGGATTTAAACTTAGATAATTAGGAAAAATAAAATAGAATAGATATAAGGAAAATAATATGATAAAGAAAAATAGGTTTAATGGGATTCTCATTAGAAATAATTAAGAATTTAGAGTCGCAGGAATAGTATAGGAAAAATCGTTTTGGGAAAATATTTTAAAAGAATTTATTACTAATAATACATAAGATAGGGTACAAAATAAACCGGGTATTACACCTCATTTGCCAAAGCCCACCTGTAATGGAAGATTACTAGGAATCTCCATAATTCCTGAAATATGATGCACGCACATATAATTCCAAGAAATCTTATATTAACGTGCTTAGTATATTATAATCGTTCCCGGCTATATATGTATATGCAACAGCAACAGCGGCTGACAACGAGCTGCTGGCGGTGGTGGCGGCGGCCAATGACAAGTGATGGCAGCGAGCGACGAGGTTGGAGGTGATGGTGGCATCCGGCGCTGCGTGGTGACTGGTGATGGCTGCTGACGGACAGGTGGGTGGCAAGGAGGAAACTGGCAGTGGACAACGATAGCCAGCAGCGGTGGAGTCGGAGGATGACCGTAACACCCTAGTTTAATTATACCAGTTCTATTTTAAATATTTCTTTATTTATGGTATTTTTCCTGATTTATTGTGTTTTGGGTGCGAATAGTGTATTTGACATTTGTATTTGCATCCGACCCGACCCGCTTGCTGGAAACCCATCTTGATACTTGTTTATGATTTATCCCGACTTGTTGCGTGGATCCGTGCACTTTCATATTCTTTTTTTATTTACTGCATACTGGCATTATCTCTGGCATCTGCATTTTTAATATAATATTTAAAATCAAATAAAATATTTTAAAAATATCTAACATGGCTTGCATGATACCCCTGACCCTGTGATAGTATCCGCACCTCGTGTTCTCATCCCGTTCAGTGAAACGGACTCGTTTGGATGGCTACGTGCACGCTACATGCATCCATTCTTGGGGGTATGCATTTTCGTTACCCGGATATCCTGTTTTAATTTTGGTTGACACGTATATTAAACGTATTTACAAACCGTAAACTTAGACCCAACCCGGACGTGTTTTGGACTATTTTTTGTATTAGCCAAAATCTTGAATATAATCTATATTATATTCTTTTAAATTTAAACTGTTAATATAAAAAAAAAATATTCCTAACAAAAACAATTGTTTCTCTCTATCCTCTTTCTCTCTCCCTCTCTCTTTCTCCTCTCTCTCTCTCTCTCTCTCTCTCTCTCTATATATATATATATATATATATATATATATATATATAATTTCTTAAAACCCAATTTTATTTTTGAAACCCACGTCTCCCTCTCTCCTTCTTCCTCATCCGCGACCACGAGAAACCCGAAACCCACGCCCCTGCCCTCGTCGTCGCCGTCACCGATCCTTCGACCTCGCTCCTCTCCTCCTCGACCTCCTTCCTCTCTCCTCTCCTTCCCCTCCAACCCAAGAACCCTGCAACCGAAACCCATCAACCCGACCCCTACAAGAACCCCGCCTGCACTTCCTACCCCGCCGGAACCGCGACCTCCTCGTCCCTCGTCCTCATGACGATCTTCTCCTCTCCATAACCACCTCCTCACCTTCTCTTCTTTCCCTGCACAGAAACCCTAGCACCCCCACTGCCCGATCCCGAAAACTCCATCGCCTGCACCCCACCGTCGACCGATCACCGTCGTCGTCGACTCCCTCGCCTCTACCTCCTCTGTCCCATATCCAGTGAACCTAAAGAACCAATCCCCTCTCTTCTTCTTCCTCTTCTTCTTCTTCTTCTTCTTTTCTCTTCTCTTTCTCTTTCTTGATCTTGTTTTTTTTTCCGTTCACCGCCGGAGCCGTGCTCGACGCCGACAATCCAAGCAGCCCTGTGAACGTCCCCTGCCTGTATGGTTACCTGCTTGCTTTGCCTGGACCCGTCCCATGTGCCGTGTGTGCGTTGCAACGTTTACCCAACGTCGGACGTACCGTACGTACCATCGTGTGATCCAATCGAGGCAGGTTTATCTTGCTACATGCTATACTACTGTATTTTACATTCATGCGAATAATAATATTACATATTGTTTATTTATGCATCCCATGTTACCGTTTTACTATTTTCGGATAGCCGTTCGTATCCGTATCATTTATTACATATCTAGTTGCATGCAAGTTCATCTTACTACATGCTATGTATCTTATTATGCATCCATATGAATAAAAATATCACATGTTGATTGCATTGTACATCCATACTCATGTGTTACTGTTTTCGAATACCCGTATGCATCCATATCATTTATTATATATGTAGCTGCATGTACAGATCACATTAATTCATAATACTGCTACATTAGTACCCATACTTGATAGTGTGCATCCTACATAATCTTGGAGTTGTAAATGTGACCCCTGATCGATATTTGTGCACCCATACCATTAATTATAACAAGTTGCATGCCATGTCTCATTATTTCATATTAATGTTATATTAACACCCTATGTTTGATAATGTGCATCCTACATAGTCATGAAACTGTTGTCACGCCCCGCTTCCCAGAGTACGCTAAGCTGGGCACGTGACATAGCCAACCATGCTACCTGTGGATAAGGAAAATCCTTCCACAGTCACATTACGGCTGTAGAGGTATCAAGAACAGGAAAGTAAACTAAACTATCTAGTACATGTCCATGAGCCAGAATGAAAGAGTCAAGAAGTAATCATATGCGGAAGCAAAAGATACAATAATGAAACCTGGAAAGTAAGACTACATACCGACAGGAACTTCACCGCTCAGTCTAACAGCGGCAATATTCCTGAACAGTCTGCAACCAAGGTAGAAAGATCTGGGCCATGCAAAACCCAGACGTCAGCGCGTCATGTCATCAAGTAATAAAATATAAACAGGGTAACAGGCAATGCAAATATAATAATGAATGAAAAGCAGGTGTAACAGTAATGTAAATCAGGGCAGTGAAGGGTAGTGTGCAGTGAGTAAACTAAACTGTCCTATTGGGTTATCTACTCTCAAGTCTTTGAAATCAATTTGATGAATCATCGATGTAACTCAATAGTATCCCGTGCATGCCCGGGACCACGGTCTCAGACTCTCGGGCTGAAACCGAGACGTGCCGCTAGGCACTAACAGGAAAAGGGTACAGACCAACGATGTCAGCAGCATCGTCACGAGGCGGGCCTAGCCTCTAAAACTGATCAGTAAAAGCAAGCAACTGTCGAGTTACAAGTCAGGATTTCATCATTGATTTCCCCATACCCCCAAGTTATGTATGTCAAGTCAGGTATTCAGTAATCGAGAACTAATGCCAACACAGGATCAGGTAAGAGCAGGTTTGTCTGGATAGACAACAGGAACAGTCCGTGAGGACTACATGTCAGGTTTGTTGGCATTAGACACAAGATTAGGTAACAGGTCAAGCCATGGTACATCAGGTCAGGTCAAGTAGTGTACGGTACCATGTTGGGTCAGGTAATATGTGTGTAGCAAGTCATGTCAGGGAGCACCAAATACTATGTGGGTGCTCACAAATCAAACTAATATAAACCTGTATAAACCAAACAAGCATGGGTACAGATGAAACAATAAAAATGAAACACGGTGATGATATATGCAAGGGTGCAGATTAAAGCATGAGGATGCACAGTTATAGATTAGAGTTAGGCTTGTGGTTCCAACTTTAAAATATCCTACACTTAAACAAATATAGAATTGTTAAATCTCGTTATTATGGGTTAACTGGTCTAAAGATGCAGTGATATATAAAATATGCTCAAAGGATGCCACCGGTTATTCTGGGTAGAAACTATTTAACAGTGCTATGTATTACGCAGTTAACTGGTAATAATCTAACCACGTATGTGAGTAGGTGATATTGTACTTCAAGGTGCAACAAGTTATAATTTAAACCCGAGTTTTTTAATGCTATAATTTGACATCGAAAACGCAAGAATGGAAACTAATAGCAATTTGATCAATTTATAGGTTCCATCGTGAAATAAATCTGTATAAATAATATAGTAGCATGTAGCAAGTTTCATTTGCCTGGACGGATCAAAACGGGAATACGGAACGTCTCACGTCGGCGGAAAAACGTCGCGATGCGCGCACGGTACACGGAACCGATCCAAACAACGAATAGTGGAGTCACACGGGTCAGGGGTCCTTGCTGGGTCATCGGGGATCGTCATCTGCATAAACCATATTTGACAGCAAAACAGAAACCAATCGTGGCAAGAAATCTCGTAAGCCGCCAGGAGGCAAGTTAGCATCGCAATATGCTGACCAAAACTCGCAAGCCTCGAGGGCAACTTCCTCATCAGTGTCATCATTAGCTCGCAAGATATATTCGATTACATTTCTCAAATGAGGCTCTAAGATGTCTGGCCGTACTTCAATTAGCTGAACAAATGCTTCACAAACCAGTTTCCGCACATCAGCAGCCGGGTCATGAGCAAGATGGAAAAGACCCTGAAGGTATTGATTCATGGAAACAAGAAAGGCTGTAGGCATCACCACATTGAATTGATTAACAGAACCCAAGGAAAGCTTCCTCAGTACAGCATGTGGAGTTTGGAAAAGTTGCAATAATCTAGGCATGAAAATGTTGATCGGACGTTCAGCTAATCCAGGAACATCCACATCAAGTTCTTCTGGGGCATCTTCACAAATCTTGTATAGAGCATCCATAGTACCTTCCATATGTACCAAATCATTACTGTCCAAGCAATGAACCAAAGCTTGCAACAGTTCTGGCCAACTAAAACTCTCCCCTGCTGAATTACAATGCTGATAACGGTTCCAACTGTAGATCTAAATGTCCTATCCATTGCCCATAAACATGAGAGCAGCTCTGACTTAATATATTGCTGATTAGCAGGAGACAAGGACTTGAAAGCCATCCTCAAGTTGTTCTTCAAAAGCAACCCAGCAGCCTGTCGAATTTCCACTGATTTACCCTCAGCGCGAGCGAGGATGAAGGCGAGATAGTTGTTGAAGTCAGGGAATCGACTGTATTGCTGGAGCTGCTGCCAAATCTGATGCTGATTGGTGTTGGGGGAGATTTGCTGCTCCAAGAGCCCACAGATCTCGCGAAGCCCTTCCTCTTGTGGCTGCCACATCGCCGCCGCCATTCGTCAACGATTTCGACGATGATCGAAACAAAGAGAAAGGGAAAAATGACCTTTTTACAATCGCCGATTAGCGTAGATTCTTTGATTGAAGAGAGAGGAGAAGGCGGGCGAGGGTGAGTTTGGAGTGAGAAATAGGGTAGAAGGGCAAAAAGGGTTGCGGTTTTAGGGATTGATAGTTATTTAGAGGGATGGAGACATGGTTTCATGAGATTGATTGGGCAGCGGAGATGTTTGAAGACGAGAAGAAGAAGAAGGAGAAGAAGAGATAGAGGGAGGTGACCGTAGCAATGGGGAAGGTGACGGGACTCCGCTCACCGCGAGAGGAGAAAGAAAGTGGCCGCAAGAGGAGAGAGAATGGGAGAGAGATCGCGGTGAGAGAGAGAGAGAAAGAAAAAGAAAAAAGAAAAAGAGAGAGAGGGAATTGGTGGGGCCGGTATCAACTGAGGGAGAGAGAGGATTGGCCAGGAAAGATTTGTTTAGGTAAAATAAATGTGAAAAGAGATTTAATTTTAGAAGAAGATTTCCCTGGCTGAACTAAAATATTTCCAGGCTAACAATATATATTCTCAAGCTGATAAAATATGTTAGGTATAGTTTAGAATATTAAAATAATTAAAAATTTAGGCGGAATACAAATAATTCAGAAATGCGCCCGGGTCGGGTCCAAAATTTGAATTTGAAATATGAAAAATATTAGCAAGTTCCAAAATTTGAAATGAAGGATTTCGTACCGAAAAGCATACCCCCAAGAACGGACGCACGTTCGTGCGCGTAGCCGTCCAACCGCGTCCGTTTCACTGAACGGGACGAGAGCACGATGCAAGGACGCTAGCACAAGGTTAGGGGTATCAAGCAGGCCATTAAAAGAAATTTTAATTTATTTTACATGATTTAAACTGTTATATGCAAAAGACGCGATATAGGATAAAATACCAGTATACTAAATTATGAGGTGCACCGGTCCATGCAACAAGTCAAGGCAATCTATAATAAGAGTTAAACAGGTTCAAGTAAGCGGGTCGGGTCGAATGCCCAGTAACATGTAAAATACCATTCGCACCCAAACACGCTAAATCAAGAATAGACCATGGATAAGTAAAATACTGAAACTGGAATTGGTATAACTGAACTAGGGTGTTACACTATACCCAACTACAAAAGAATTTCGTCCTCGAAATTTCAAGAACAAGAAAGGATAAACAATCAAGAACTATAGGGATAGATGTGGAAACTTCTGCCAGATTTCATCTTCTCGTTCCCAAGTTGGTTCTCCATGCAAGCGATTACTCCAAGAAACAAGCACAAGAGGGATAACTTTGTTCATAAGAACCCTATTTTTTTCTTCGATCCACAGTCAATATCGGTCGTTCCTCAAAGGTTAAATCTTCTCATACAGTCATCTCCGAAAGATCCAATACATGTATTTCATCTCGAGCATACCTACGGGGTTGAGATACAAGAAACACGTCATGAACATTCTCCAAAGATTGCGGTAACACCAAACGATGCGCCACTTCTCCAATACGCCCCAAAAATCTTAAAAGGTCCAACAAATCGAGAACTAAACTTTCCTCGACTTCCGTAACGGATCACCCCTCTAGTCGGTGACATCTTCAAGAATACTAAATCACCCATAGCGAAACTCTAGAGGTCCTCTCGACGTATCAGCCCAACTCTTCTGTCGGTCTTGTGCTGCCTTCACATGATTCCGGATATTGATAATCTTCTCAACTGTCTGCGCCACCAAATCTGGTCCCACACTCTTCGTTCACTAATATCGTCCCAACAAACATGTGAACGACACTTGCGACCACATAAAGCTTCGAATGGAGCCATCCAAAAAGTCGTCTGGAAACTGTTGTTGTAAGAAAACTCCACCAAGTGTAGATGATCCTCCCATGAACCCTTGAAGTCTAACATGCAAGATCTCAACATGTCTTCGAGAATTTGGATCGTTTTCTCCGACTGGCCATCTGTTAGAGGGCGATAAGCTGTGCTAAATTTCAATCGAGTCCCCAAACTTTCCTGTAAGCTCCTCCAGAAGTGTGATAAGAAACGAATGTCACGATCGGACACGATGCCTACCAGTACTCCATGCAATACTACAATCTCCTGCAGATACCGTTCTGCCAAAGTTTCTGCTGATTGACCAACTCTAAAAGGTTTGAAATGAGCCGCCTTGGTCAATCTACCAAAAATCACCTAAACTGCATTGTTACCCTTTGGACTCCGCGATAAAGCCGTCACGAAATCCATGGTTATATGTTCCCACTTCCACTGAGGAATCAGAAGTGGTTGCAATAAACCAGCAATCCTTTGCTGTTCAGCCTTAACTTGCTGACACACCAATCACTTTGCCACAAAGCGAGCAATTTCTCGTTTCACGCCTTTCCACCAGAATTGCTGTCGTAGACCTCGGTATAACTTCATGCCTTCTGGATGTACAAAAATACGCGGAATTGTGTGCCTCCTTCATAACACCCTCGTAAATATCTCCTTTTGGCACACACAAATGGCTACCATACCGCAACAAACCATCTTCATGAAGCAGTGGTCCGTTCGAAGCTCAGATTCAACCTGTTCTCGAAATTTCCGAAATCTTGGGTCCTGCAATTGCACTGCTTCAATATTCTCGATCAACGATGACTGTACTTGCAGTTGCATCAACTGTCCAGAAGAATGCGGTAGCACAACCTCCAGATCGAATCTTCGAAGGTCTTCGATAGGTTCCTTCGGTGCAGTCAACATCTGAAATGCTGGCAACCGAGTAAACGCATTCGGTACAACGTTAACCTCTCCCGGATGGTACTTAAGATCGAGATCGTAGTCAGCCTTCAGCTTCAACCATCTTCGTTATCTCACAATTAGCTCCTTCTAAGCGAACACGTACTTTAGGCTTTTATGATCGGTGAATATTTCGACCCTTTCGTCCAATAAGCAGTGTCTCCAAATCTTCAAGCGAAAATCCCAGCCGCAAGCTCCAAGTCATGAGTTGAGTAATTCTTCTCATGGGTCTTCAACTGTCTCAACGCGTAGGCTACAACCTTTTCATGCTGTACCAATACACATCCCAATCATTTCCCAGATGCGTTGCTGCGAAACACCAATCCTCCAGAACTGTCTGGCACGGTTAAAACAAAAGCGGTTATCAAATTTTGCTCCAACGCCTCAAAAGCTGACGCACACTTATTTGTCCACACAATTGGTACTTTCTTGTGCGTAAGCTTGGTCAGAGGCTCAGCCAAACGAGCAAAAATTCTTCATGAACCTTCTATAGTATCCTGCAAGTCTAAGAAACTTCTGATCTTTATAACATTCTTCGGAATCGGCCAGTCTTGAACTGCTGCAATCTTCCCTGGGTAAACGGTGATTCCATCTCCAGCTACGATATGTCCCAAAACTTTACTTCTTCAAGCCAAAACTTGCACTTTCTCATCTTTGCATATAATCTTTCTTGCCTCAACGTCTGCAGTGCGATCTTCAAGTGTTCTGCATGCTCTTCAATGCTCATCGAGTAGATCAGAATATCTTCAATGACCCTTACTAAAACTGGTCCAAGAATGGTGAAAAGATTCAGTTCATCAAGTCCATAAATATTGTCGGTGTGTTCGTTACTCCGAAGGGCATCTCTAATTCTCGTAATGTCCCTACCGAAGTCGGAACGCAGTCTTGCAAATATCTTCTGATTTAACTTGGACCTGATGGTATCCGGATCGCACATCCAACTTCGAGAATACCCTCACGCCACTAAGCTGCTCAAACACTTCGCCAATGCGAGGGATCGGGTACTTGTTCATAACGGTCACTCGGTTTAATTCTCGGTAGTCAACGCACGCCTTCCCTGTGTCATCTTTCTTCTTTACTAGGAGAACTGGAGCTTCCCCAGTTAAGTTGCTGTGGCGGAACCAACCCTTCTCAAGTAATTCAACAACCTGCTTCCTGACTTCTTCCAACTCTACTGGTGCCATCGGGTAATACGCCTTTGAGATTGGCGCTGCACCAGGAACATGTTCAATTGCGAACTCCACGTCTCGCTTCGGCGGTAAACCTGATATGTCTTCAAACACGTCCATGAAACTCTCAAATATAGCCGGCGCTTCTTCCTTATCCACTGCCATTGACGAAAGAACCCTATTTGTCGGCCTAGCCCTAACTCGACTAGCCCGACAGAACTGTTTCCTCCAGCAAAACAACTTCCGAATGTCCGGGAATCTGGAGAATCACCTTTCCTTCCTTACAATCGATATGAGCGTGGAAAGTGGCGCGAAAATCCCATTCCCAAGACAACAACAAACAAAGAAATGCACCAGGATTGAATAATCCTAACGCGGGGAAAAACAAGAACGAGTAAGATACCAAGATGACTTCATCCGAAGTCAAGATACTGAAGAGGGTTAACCACGATAAACATGACTCAAGCTGGCGATGAAACAATAACTGGTAAGCAATGAAACCGAGAGGAACAAGGTAGTACAACGATCATGGAACAAGGAAGTGAATCAAGACCAGGACTCCAAGTTACTTAAATAGAGTACCGCATTGTAACCATGCTGCAGTTCATTGGTACAATTACATAACTCCACCCAAGTCGCCCAAATCCTAGTATCAGAATCAAGAAACATGGAGAAACAATAGAGAACCAAAAAGATTTCAGGTCGAAATGCAAAGTGGTTTGCATATCGCCCAAACAAAGGATCAAGAGAAGGATATGATTCAACAATCACAATAATCAAGATGGCAGGACATGTTCCTAATCACGAGTATTCTGATTCGTGTATTGGGTCCAATACCAAACTACAAAAGAATCAACCCGATTAACCTATATCCTATGGCTCTGATACCAAAAGAACCATGTCATGCCCCGCTTCCCAGAGTACGCTAAGCTGGGCATGTGACATAGCCAACCATACTACCTGTGGATAGGAAAAATCCTTCCACAGTCACATTACGGCTGTAGAGGTATCAAGAACAGGAAAGTAAACTAAACTATCTAGTACATGTCCATGAGCCAGAATGAAAGAGTCAAGAAGTAATCATATGTGGAAGCAAAAGATACAATAATGAAACCTGAAAAGTAAGACTACATACCGACAGGAACTTCACCGCTCAGTCTAACAGCGGCAATACTCCTTAACAGTCTGCAACCAAGCTAGAAGGATCTGGGCCATGCAAAACCCAGACGTCAACGCGTCATGTCATCAAGTAATAAAATATAAACATGGTAACATGCAATGCAAATATAATCATGAATGAAAAGCAGGTGTAACAGTAATGTAAATCAGGGCAGTGAAGGGTAGTGTGCAGTGAGTAAACTAAACTGTTCTATTGGGTTATCTACTCTCAAGTCTTTGAAATCAATTTGATGAATCATCGATGTAACTCAATAGTATCCCGTGCATGCCCGGGACCACGGTCTCAGACTTTCAGGCTGAAACCGAGACGTGCCGCTAGGCACTAACAGGAAAAGGGTACAGACCAACGATGTCAGCAGCATCGTCACGAGGCGGGCCTAGCCTCTAAAACTAATCAGTAAAAGCAAGCAACTGTCGAGTTACAAGTCAGGATTTCATCATTGATTTCCCCATACCCCCAAGTTATGTATGTCAAGTCAGGTATTCAGTAATCGAGAACTAATGCCAACACAGGATGAGGTAAGAGCAGGTTTGTCTGGATAGACAACAGGAACGGTCCGTGAGGACTACATGTCAGGTTTGTTGGCATTAGACATAAGATTAGGTAACAGGTCAAGCCATGGTACATCAGGTCAGGTCAAGTAGTGTACGGTACCATGTTGGGCCAGGTAATATGTGTGTAGCAAGTCATGTCAGGGAGCACCAAATACTATGTGGGTGCTCACAAATCAAACTAATATAAACCTGTATAAACCAAACAAGCATGGGTACAGATGAAACAATAAAAATGAAACACGGTGATGATATATGCAAGGGTGCAGATTAAAGCATGAGGATGCACAGTTATAGATTAGAGTTAGGGTTGTGGTTCCAACTTTAAAATATCCTACACTTAAATAAATATAGAATTGTTAAATCTCGTTATTATGGGTTAACTGGTCTAAAGATGCAGTGATATATAAAATATGCTCAAAGGATGCCACCGGTTATTCTGGGTAGAAACTATTTAACAGTGCTATGTATTACGCAGTTAACTGGTAATAATCTAACCACGTATGTGAGTAGGTGATATTGTACTTCAGGGTGCAACAAGTTATAATTTAAACCCGAGTCTTTTAATGCTATAATTTGACATCGAAAATGCAAGAATGGAAACTAATAGCAATTTGATCAATTTACAGGTTCCATCGTGAAATAAATCTGTATAAATAATATAGTAGCATGTAGCAAGTTTCACTTGCCTGGACGGATCAAAACGGGAATACGGAACGTCTCACGTCGGCAGAAAAACGTCGCGATGCGCGCACGGTACACGGAACGGATCCAAACAACGAATAGTGGAGTCACACGGGTCAAGGGCCCTTGCTGGGTCATCGGCTATCGTCATCTGCATAAACCATATTTGACAGCAAAACAGGAACCAATCGTGGCAAGAAATCTCGTAAGCTTTCAGGAGGAAAGTTAGCATCACAATATTCTGACCAAAACTCGCAAGCCTCGATGGCAACTTCCTCATCAGTGTCATCATTAGCTTGCAAGATATATTCGATTACATTTCTCAAATGAGGCTCTAAGATGTCTGGCCGTACTTCAATTAGCTGAACAGATGCTTCACAAACCAGTTTCCGCACATCAGCAGCCGGGTCATGAGCAAGATGGAACAGATCCTGAAGGTATTGATTCATGGAAACAAGCAAGGCTGTAGGCATCATCACATTGAATTGATTAACAGAACCCAAGGAAAGCTTCCTCAGTACAGCATGTGGAGTTTGGAAAAGTTGCAATAATCTAGGCATGAAAATGTTGATCGGACGTTCAGCTAATCCAGGAACATCCACATCAAGTTCTTCTGGGGCATCTTCACAAATCTTGTATAGAGCATCCATAGTACCTTCCATATGTACCAAATCATTACTGTCCAAGCAATGAACCAAAGCTTGCAACAGTTCTGGCCAACTAAAACTCTTCCCTGCTGAATTACAACGCTGATAACGGTTCCAGCTGTAGATCTAAATGTCCTATCCATTGCCCCTAAACATGAGAGCAGCTCTGACTTAATATATTGCTGATTAGCAGGAGACAAGGACTTGAAAGCCATCCTCAAGTTGTTCTTCAAAAGCAACCCAGCAGCCTGTCGAATTTCCACTGATTTACCCTCAGCGCGAGCGAGGATGAAGGCGAGATAGTTGTTGAAGTCAGGGAATTGACTGTATTGCTGGAGCTGCTGCCAAATCCGATGTTGATCGGTGTTGGGGGAGATTTGCTGCTCCAAGAGCCTACAGATCTCGCGAAGCCCTTCCTCGTGTGGCTGCCACATCGCCGCCGCCATTCATCAACGATTCCGACGATGATCGAAACAAAGAGAAAGGGAAAAATGACCTTTTTACGATCGCCGATTAGCGTAGATTCTTTGATTGAAGAGAGAGGAGAAGGCGGGCGAGGGTGAGTTTGGAGTGAGAAATAGGGTAGAAGGGCAAAAAGGGTTGCGGTTTTAGGGATTGATAGTTATTTAGAGGGATGGAGACATGGTTTCATGAGGGTGATTGGGCAGCGGAGATGTTTGAAGACGAGAAGAAGAAGAAGGAGAAGAAGAGATAGAGGGAGGTGACCGTAGCAATGGGGGAGGTGACGGGACTCCGCTCACCGCGAGAGGAGAAAGAAAGTGGCCGCGAGAGGAGAGAGAATGGGAGAGAGATCGCAGTGAGAGAAAGAGAAATAAAAAGAGAAAAGAAAGAGAGAGGGGGGGAATTGGTGGGGCCGGTATCAACTGAGGGAGAGAGAGGATTGGCCAGGAAAGATTTGTTTAGGTAAAATAAATGTGAAAAGAGATTTAATTTTAGAAGAAGATTTCCCTGGCTGAACTAAAATATTTCCAGGCTAACAATATATATTCTCAAGCTGATAAAATATATTAGGTATAGTTTAGAATATTAAAATAATTAAAAATTTAGGCGGAATACAAATAATTCAGAAATGCGCCCGAGTCGGGTCCAAAATTTGAATTTGAAATATGAAAAATATTAGCAGGTTCCAAAATTTGAAATGAAGGATTTCGTACTGAAAAGCATACCCTTAAGAACGGAAGCACGTTCATGCGCGTAGCCGTCCAACCGCGTCCGTTTCACTGAACGGGACGAGAGCAGGATGCAAGGACGCTAGCACAAGGTTAGGGGTATCAAGCAGGCCATTAAAAGAAATTTTAATTTATTTTACATGATTTAAACTGTTATATGCAAAAGATGCGATATAGGATAAAATACCAGTATACTAAATTATGAGGTGCACCGGTCCATGCAACAAGTCAAGGCAATCTATAATAAGAGTTAAACAGGTTCAAGTAAGCGGGTCGGGTCGAATGCCCAGTAACATGTAAAATACCATTCGCACCCAAACACGCTAAATCAAGAATAGACCATGGATAAGTAAAATACTGAAACTGGAATTGGTATAACTGAACTAGGGTGTTACAACTGTAATTGTAACCCCTGATAGATATTTGAGCATCCATATTTTATTGTGTATCCATACCATTAATTCTGCATATCCAGTTGCATGCCATATTATATTAATTCATATTATTGTTACATTAGTACCCCATGCTGGATAATGTGCATCCTATATAGTCATGATGTAACCCCTGATAGATATTTGTGCATCCATACTTTCACCGTACATCCGTACCTTTACCGTGATTCGATACTTGCTACATTTTCCTGTTGGGCACCCACTTGATATATGTACACTACCTGACATGACCTGATATACCACTACTTGACATGTTACCTGATCCTGTTACTAATGCCGACAATCCTGATATGTTGTCCCTACGGACGTTTCCTGTTGTCTACATAGACAAACCTGTACCCGCTTGATCCTGTGTTGGTATTAGCTCCAGATTTATCAATACCTGACTTGAACACATAACTTGGGGGTAAGGGGAAATCAATAATGAAACCTGACTTGTAATTCAACAGTTCGACGCTTATACTGATCGGTTTTGGGGGCTAGGCCAGTCCCGGGATGATGTTGCTGACATCATTCGTCTGTACATGTTTCCTGTTTGTGCTTAGCGGCACGTCTCGAATTCAGCCCCGAGAGTCTGGACCGTGGTGCCGGGTAGGCACAGGATACTATTGAGTTATATAGACGATTCCATCAAATTGATTTCACAGACTTGAGAATAGCTAACCCAGCAGCTTAGTTCAGATTACTCACTGCACATCACATGTGCTTATACACTTCACTATTCCTTCTTCGTGATACTGTTATACCCTTATTACATTCATGTTACTATTCATGCCTGCATATATCGTTACATCCTGATTGCTTATGATTATTGATATTATGACGCACTGACGTCTGGGTTTTGTTAATGATATGTATGCCCTAGAGGCCATTACTATACATACGATATATATTGTAGTGGATGCTTGGACATATATAGGGAGGACTTTCTTACTCGACATGATAGTATACTATATGGTTGCTCTTTATCTTAACATGTACTCTGATTGTCTCTATGTCACATGTTGATAAAGCCCTTAGGATGAGTACTTGACTACCAGGACTATGATGCCGATCATACTAGTGGGGACAAAGTAGTCGCCAAGTGCATCCTTCAAATGTTCCTAGTCGTGGGAGTACCGAGACAGGGTATCGATACTCCAGAGTAGACTAACGTATGCTCTTCTTGACCCATATGATGGGCGATGGATGATCCCATATCCATTGGTGTTTGACATTAGAGAAGGTATACGGGTGCTCAGTGGAGACTGGGTACACTGGACGGACTCGCCGAGAACTCCCGGATGGTAATATACCTCACGTCAGATGGCAGTTCTCTGGTGACACTGGTACAGGTTAGTCTGTAGACCCGAGATCGTCATAGAGTTTTGTGTGATTCCCACTGTGCTTTGATTTCCATCATACCACGTTCAAGAGGGCGTGCAAAATGGTGGCTTTTGGGTACAGTCCTGAATCACATGGAGGCAATGAGCGATAGGAGGGGTTTCGTCTCTCCCAGTATAGGGAGTTGATGTTGCGCTGTATTCAATTGGCTATAACTGGAAATCCCTGGCCAGAGTTGCTGAGATTTACTGGTAAGTGTTATCAGTAGTTTCTCGAACTGTTATGGACCTCATATCGACACGACTTATCAAGCTACTGGGGTCTGACGTTTACCACCCCTAGGCGAGATATGCGACATATCAGACGAAGAGACCGGACTATACGGGGGTGTTACTGGTTGGATTCACGGGAGAAAGTACAGGCTTGCTTGTTGATCTTCTGATTGCTCAATACCTGGGTGGCTGTTGCGTTTAGCTGACCGCTTGCAGCTTGTGGGTGTTTGATATGATCATCACCTACTGCCGGCGTATTGACGATTCTTTAGAGTCCTACACAGAGATTTCCTGGCTCAGGCAAAACGAAATAGGAGCACATATGTGATATGTGCGGGACCGAGAATAATACGTGTAGGCGATACCGTATTAGATTCTCGTGATATGAGATATCGTCTGGGTATATGTGATATAGCCGGGTCATCGGATCAAGTGTTGATTCGATGAACTGATACAGAATATATTAGTCGGTTATTTGTGAAATAGCCGGATTATCGGATCAAGTGTTGATTCGATAATTTAATGTATAATTATATATTTGATATATTAAATTGCATTAACTAATATAAGCTCACTTAAACATTCTTTTTCTCACTCGGGTAATACATTGATATATATGTGATATATGTTAAATGTATTATTTTATTTTGTTACAAAATATATTATATATGTGATATATAATATTGTAACAAGTTAAGATTACAAATGCAACATGTTTTATGGAGTTTAAACATGGTTAGGGTTTGGATTAGGGTTAAGCTTTCTTGAAGCTTCTAGAAGCTTTGTTTTTGTTTTTATGCAAAGATATTTTGTAAAGATATTTTGTAGATATTTCTTAACCAAATCCGAACCCTTTACCATAGTTAATTCTCTACATGGGTTAAGTCTTCATTCTTAACCCATGGTTGCAATTCTAACCTCACACAAGTTTTCATTATTCATTACAAAGTAATTTCTTATTCTTCTTCCTTTGAGAAAAGCTTTCTAGCCTTTTCACATGTGATGAAAATGAGTGAGATAAAGAAACAAATGAGAGCTAAATTCCTACTTCATCATCCTCGTCTATTCTAGCCACTTAGATTAGGGTGTTTTCTTTGCTAATACTTGATTAGTGAAGCAAAAGCTTGGGCTTAAGTTTCTTCAAGGTAGATCATTTTTGTTATTGAAGATCGGAAGCAAACTTGCATCTTTCTCTTCATGGAGCCTCTCAAGAGTCCGGGCACTCGATGATCGCAGCGAAGGGACCTCAACACGGAGCTTTAGAAGTGAAGGAACGGACTACAAAGGTTGTAATCTCTAACTCTTAGAAGTAAAGTTGTTTACTTACTCTTTGTTTCGCCTAATATCTAGTTTAAGATCTTGGTTAGGGTTGTTCGGCACATGAAAAATTTGATTTTGGCATGGTTGATGCCTTGTTGAACCTTGTTCTAGTGCCTAGTAACCCTACAGTTGTATCAGAGCCAAGCTAGAGCTTTAGACGAAGTTTAAAGTCCGATCGAACCCCGAAACATTACATTTGGACCCCTCTTTGGAAATTTTTTAAAATGTTGATTTTTTCTGTATTAAAAATACTCAGAAAATTAAGCAGGGAATTCTAAGAAATACTGTGAAGTACGAACCCATAATTCCCTCAAGGGAGCACGCAACCACGGCCAAACCATGCGTTTGGCGGCGGTTCTGCGGCCACCCTTGAGAGTTAGGAGCCAATGCTTCTGGGGTTTATTCTTGGTTAATTTTGCATGCTTCTGGGAATTCTTAATTCTACTCAAGTGTTGAGTTTTCTGGAGATCTTTAGTATTCGTTGATTTGATCGGAAAGTTTAACTTCGTTTAAGTTTTTCCGGGTAATTTAGAACGTGTAAAAAAGTTCGAACGGATATCAATAACTCACTTTTTCCCCTGCCGGAAAATTTCCAAGTGTTGGATTTTTTCGTTAATTAAAGAACATTTATAGTCGTACAAGTAACGCGGTGGACCCTCTAGAAGAACACAAACCTTAACTCGATTATGTGACCGTCTGAACCGCCTCTAAACCTTAGGGTTTGGGACAGTACAGCGTTGCCACATGTGAGGCGTTGGTTTGACCCTTCTACGGTTGGACCATTGGTACTGTGGCATGTGATGGATATTTTTTGAACTCCGCTCAAGTGTTGAGCTATTTGGGAAATCTTGGGTGTTTGTTTATTCGATCGGAAAGTTTAACATTGTCTATTTATCTGGAATGTGATACAATATTTGGAATCCACAAGTAGTTATGAGATAACTAATTTGAATGTTATAAATATAGCAGTTTAGTCTCATTTGATCGGTTGCCACGGGATTTTGATGTGATCAAAAGTCCGTCGCCATCACGTAGTGTACGCGGATACTCGCCGGGTAAACTTAATAGATAGCCACGCCCCATTGCCCCGACCAAGTGACTGTAGGAGAATCCCGTCGCCAAAAGCATCCGTTCGGGTACTCGTGGCAACGGTGTTCCGCCTTAGTGCACTTCGTCGACGGCATCCGGGGGTGCGGCCGTCTACTAAAGTTTGCGACGAGCGTTCGATCAGCTTGTCGGGAATCTTGTTGAATTGCCCGACTAGATATTGAAAAGTGTTTTCGATATTGAGACTAAAATGCGGGGTTTATAATTGTTAGGCATGAAATGTTTAAGGAATTCATTTGGTTAGGCATGCGATGTCTAAAGAGGTTGCGGATTCCAACTGTTGTAGTTTTACACTTTCTTTTCTGCAACCGTAAGTGTAATATGTGGTGTATCGCCGGTTTCATTGCTATACATCAACGACAATTGGGATACGCATATTTACTTACGTTGATGACATGTGATGTTATGCATTGCTGTGATATGTTATATTTGATCGTCGTGTTTTGAATAGCCGGGGTTTTTATATGAGATGAGAGTTTTTCTTTTTCATTCATGTAAAATTCATTTGTATGTAATATTCTTTTATTAGGGTACTTCCGGGCTGAGGATGATGTCACCATTGTATATTATTTACGTTTCCGCATTAGGATAGACCCAAGGCGGGGAGCACAAGTAACCGGGTTCTAGGGTCCAGTGGGAGACCATCTCGAGGGGTCGAGACTGGGTCTCCTAACTCTAGAATTGGTAGGGTTGCTTGCCGCTCTCGTAGGGGTGTAGGGATGTGGGTTTGGCTATTCATCGCGACCGTGGAATCCGCGTTTTATACAGGCTCGCATAAAACACGGAAATCCTAGTATATCTAATATTTCATATGTTATCTTCTGCTGCAATGTTCTGTGATGAGATCATATTACTGCCTGAGACGAATGTTTATATTATATATATGAGATATATGTTATACTGCTGATTTCGTTTCAAATGTGATACTTGTGAAGCATAATAAAAATGGGACTTCATTAATGAGATTAATGAAACTAAAAGAAACCTAAAGATGTTGTAGAAACTTGTCTCAAAAACTGGTAGCTCTAGTTCTTGCTTTATATAGCGGTATTCCTTGTAGAATATCCAGCACCTTATTCGATAAGGAAAGAGGCGAGATCTCTTCACCGGGAGTGACCTCTTTAGCGAAACTAGCAGATGCTACAAACTCGGTTTGTCTTTTGATTGTTTTTATAGTTTTTGCTTTGCATAGTGATATTTGTGAAATATCCTGCACCTTATTCGATGAGAAAAGAGCCGACGATCCCTTCACCGGGAGTGACCTCTTTAGCAAAACTAGAAAAGGCCTCAAAAACATTCCAATTAAAATCACTCGATTCTACAACGATATCAAGTTCATTACGCAAAGGTTTTTTTTAAAAACCTGTCGTAGCCTTCGTCATTTCAGATAAGTACTAGTTAGTATTCGTGCTACGTTTGTTGACTATGTTAAGGCGTAGTGTGCGGTAGCTGGTTAGTGCTTATCTGTATAAGCATATGATGCGATTGGATTAGGGTAGTCATGCGACTTTGTTGACTATGTTAAGGGTCGTGCGGGTGGGTTTAATTCAATCGGGAAATGACGGGTTGAACTTGACTAGCACTTATGATTTGTTGACTATGTTAAGGTCATATAGCTGCTAGGGGTAAAATATTATTGGGAATTTCAAGTGTTGAAATTTGCAATGAGATTGCATACCTTCTATGAGATAGTTGGATCCCGATACCCACTGCGAGTAAGAGTTACTCCTGGGAGAGTTTTACACATTACAATTAGTCGATCAAGTAGGTGTCTAGAAAGATATCAACGGGGTTACGCCCCTGGGAAAACGAGATTTATTTTAATTAGGTCCGTGCGAAAGTGCGGGGAACCTCCCTCAAAGTACCGGCACTGGCCTGGCTGAAAGATTGGCGAACTTGTAGGGTGTAATTAATCCCGGCTAGTCTTTCCTTTTATCGTTTGAAGGAAGATTTGACTAAAACAGTGGGAGACATCCTGATTAGATATATTAATAACCAATCTAATCTTGCAAGAGCATACGCTAAGTGTTTTCTTCTATCTCTCTCCAGGTAGCGACCATGTCACGCCTTAATCAAGATAATAATACGAATGTATTGACCGAACCCGCTTGTTATACTGCGCTAGGAAACGTAGGTCCCGCTCCAACTTATAATTGTTATAAGATAGAGCAGGAAATAGGGGATTACCAGAATTCCCGTGCCGTCCAAACGAAGAAAGTACATGCTGATGCATCTTCTTCGGGTGTGTTCATTACCGAGAACTGTTTCTCAGTATCCTTTACGTCCTGGGTATGAGATACCGGATCAGCATCCCGCAAATATAATTTGTTATATGGGCTACAGATAGGTAGAGAACTGAGAACGGGTGATAAGTTTCAAGAGTTGGAAATGAAGCAAGTGTTGCAGCTAAGTCTGTTGGCAGTTATCACCCTGTATTATCAGAATGCATTGATTCTGAACAAATGTTATTAGATACCGAACCTGATATACAATATCATATCAGTCTCTTTATTAGTAAAGAAGGATATAATTTTGTATTGTTGGATAATGTTTTGAACATTTCTTATATCAAGAGTTGATCGGTTCAGGCACGTTATCTAAAAGCATAAGACGTTCTAAATCAAACCACAGTTCTTAACGTACAGAACACACACAAGAAGAAGAGTTCAGAAATGAACGAATCCTTCTTGAGGCATTGTAGACTAGGTCATATCAATGCGACCCGACTAGCTGAAGTTACATAAAGATGCATATTTAAATTAGTTTGGATATACATCTTGTAAAACTTACCAGCCATATCACAAAGATAACATGACCACAGCTCCGTTTATTGGAAACAGAGAAAGAGTTAGTGAACTCTTGGGATTGATACGTGATGATGTATGATAGTCCCATGTCTACATATGCCAGGACAGGTTCTTTGTACTTCATTACATTCACTGATGATCTCACAAGATTCAGACATATGTTCCTGTTGAAGCGCAAGTCCGAAACTTTTGAGATAATCACAGAATATAAGTTAGAAGTAGAGAACCAAAAACATGTATAAGTATTATGTCCTTTGATGTGATCAAGGAGGAGAATACTTGAGCACGGAATTCCTGGACTATTCTAAAGGAGAATGAGATTCTCTCTCAGCATTTCTCCTCCGAATACACCACAGCATGTCGGTGTATCGGGACGGAGCAATTGCACCCTATGTGATATGGTGTGCTCTATGCTGAGTACTACTGAGTTGCCTGTTTTCTTTTGGGGTTATGCACTTGAGAAGTTGCATATCTATTGAATAGGGTTCCAACCAAATCAGATGTCTACCACTCCATATGTGATATGGTATGGGAAGAGCCCATCTCTTGAGGATGTTAAGATTTGGGGTTGTCCGGCCTATGTTAAAAGCAAAATCCGGACAAGCTCGAGACAAGATCAGTTCTGTGGAAGTTTGTTGGATATCCCAAGCATTCGCAAGGGAATATCTTCTACCACACCGAGGAACAAAAGATATTTTATTTCTCGGCATACCACTTTTTGAGAAAAAGGGAATTTCTTGTGAAGAAATTAGTGGTCATGAGGTAGAACTGGAAGGAGTTCCAGCTATACAAACTGCAGCTGATAATTTGGTAAACCCGGAGGATTCAATAGATCCCAATGAACCTCAGCCTCTCCGCCGATCTGGTAGGGTTCCTCATCCACCTGAGAGATACTTCGGTTTCTCTATGACAGTGGGAGCGAGGAATGCATCATGAGATGATGACCTACCTTATTTCGAGCTGGCCATCAGGAGTAGGACTCTGTAAGAATGGTTGGATGCTTAGCGATCTGAGATGGAATCCTTATACACCAACAAAGTATGGGCTTTGGTTGTTTTATCTGAAGGGTTAAATCCCCATCAGGAGCAAGTATATCTTGAGAAGATTACTTGGTGTACATGGAAAAGTTGAGACTTTCAAAGCTATGCTTAAGTCCATCCAGATCCTACTTGCCACTGCTACATACCATGACTACGATATCTGGCGGTTGGGTGTCATGACTGCTTTTCTAAATAGTGATTTGGAAGAGAGCGTCTATAAGTACACAGCCAGAGGGCTTCGTAGACAATGGGAGCAGCGGAAACGTGAGCATGGTGTTTTATGGGATAAATCAGGCATCGCGGAGTTGGAACGTCTGTTTTGATGTAGTAGTCAAAGAGTTTGACTTCATCAAAATGGTAGATGAACCTTGTATACAAAAAAAGGTAGTAGGGAGTATGGTGGTGATCCTCGTATAGTACGTGGATGACATACTCTTGATAGGGAAGGAGTTTCATATGCTACGCTCGGTCAATCTTCTCTTATCACAAAGATTCTCTATATAGGATTAAGGTGATACCTCCTAAATCCTGGGTTATGGATCTATGAGATAGATCTAATTGGATGTTAGGATTCTCACTAGTTGTAGTGAGATGGTATCAATCGATCCTGGGGAGAATCACTGGAAAGGTTCCAGAGTGATAAGGACGACTGAATATCAGTCGCAGGCATTGTCTTTACCCTCAGTGGAGGGACGGTATGTTGGAAGAGTTCCAAGCTAGATACCGTGACTTACTAGACGATTAAAGGCAAGATATATCGTTACCAAGGATACTACCAAAGAGGCAGTCTGGATATATTTAAGTTCATGAGATGAACTTCGTTCCTACCATTGTGTGACAATGGAGTTGTGCCTTAGGCCTAGGAACCCCCGTCCCATCAGAGATTCAGACATATTCTTAGGCAGTATCGCCTGATCATGGAGATGGTTGATCTCCAGAGAGATCGAGGTTAGGAGAGTAGACACAGAGGACAACAGCACGGATCCACTCACAAAGGCCTATTTCCCAATAGAGACTTCTATAGGATGGTTGAGCATGAGATACTTCAACCACAACTGATTGTTGGGTATGCGATACCACAACAGATGGCCCTAGTGCAAGTGGGAGATTGTTAGTGATATGTATGCCCTAGAGGCCATTACTGTACATACGATGTATATTGTAGTGGATGCTTGGACATATATATGAAGGACTTTCTTGCTCGACATGATAGTATGCTATCTGGTTGCTCTTTATCTTAACATGTACTCTGATTGTCTCTATGTCACATGTTGATAAAGCCCTTAAGATGAGTATTTGACTATCAGGACTATGATGCAGATCATACTAGTGGGGACAGAGTAGTCGCCAAGTACATCCTTCAAATGTTCCTAGTCGTGGGAGTACCGAGACAGGGTATCGATACTCCAGAGTAGACTAACGTATGCTCTTCTTGACCCATATGATGGGCGATGGATGATCCCATATCCATTGGTGTTTGACATTAGAGAAGGTATACGGGTGCTCAGTGGAGACTGGGTACACTGGACGGACTCGCCGAGAACTCCCGGATGGTAATATACCTCACGTCAGATGGCAGTTCTCTGGTGACACTGGTACATGTTAGTCTGTAGACCTGAGATCGTCATAGAGTCTTGTGTGATTCCCACTGTGCTTTGATTTCCATCATACCACGTCTAAGAGGGCATGCAAAACGGTGGCTTTTGAGTACAGTTCCGAATCACATGGAGGCAATGAGCGATAAGAGAGGTTTCGTCTTTCCCGGTATAGGAAGTTGATGTTGCGCTGTGTTCGATTGGTTATAACTGGAAATCCCTGGCCAGAGTTGCTGAGATTTACTGGTAAGTGTTATCAGTGGTTTCTTGAACTGTTATGGTCCTCATATCGACACGACTTATCAAGCTGCTGGGGTCTGACGTTTACCATCCCTAGGCGAGATATGCGACATATCAGACGAAGAGACCGGACTGTACGGGAGTGTTACTGGTTGGATTCACGGGAGAAAGTACAGGCTTGCTAGTTGATCTTCTGATTGCTCAATACCTGGGTGGCTGTTACGTTTAGCTGACCGCTTGCAGCTTGTGGGTGTTTGATATGATCATCACCTACTGCCGGCGTATTGACGATTCTTTAGAGTCCTACACAGAGGTTTCCTGGCTCAGGCAAAACGAAATAGGAGCACATATGTGATATGTGCGGGACCGAGAATAATACGTGTATGCGATACTGTATTAGATTCTCACGATATGAGATATCGGCCGGGTATATATGATATAGCCGGGTCATCGGATCAAGTGTTGATTCGATGAACTGATACAGAATATATTAGTCGGTTATTTGTGAAATAGCCGGATTATCGGATCAAGTGTTGATTCGATAATTTAATGTATAATTATATATTTGATATATTAAATTGCATTAACTAATATAAGCTCACTTAAAAATTCTTTTCCTCACTCGGGTAATACATTAATATATATGTGATATATGTTAATTGTATTATTTTATTTTGTTACAAAATATATTATATGTGTGATATATAATATTGTAACAAGTTAAGATTACATATGCAACTTGTTTTGTGGAGTTTAAATATGGTTAGGGTTTGTTTTAGGGTTAAACTTTCTTGAAGCTTCTAGAATCTTTGTTTTTGTTTTTAAGCAAAGATATTTTGTAAAGATATTTTGTAGATATTTCTTAACCAAACCCAAACTCTTTACCATAATTAATTCTCTACATGAGTTAAATTTTCATTCTTAATCCATGGTTACAATTCTAACCTCACACAAGTTTTCATTATTCATCACAAAGTAATTTCTTCTTCTTCTTCTTTTGAGAAAAGCTTTCTAGCTTTTTCACATGTGATGAAAATGAGTGAGATAAAGAAAACAAATGAGAGCTAAATTACTACTTCATCATCCCCATCTATTCTAACCACTTAGATTAGGGTGTTTGTTTTGCTAATACTTGATTAGTAAAGCAAAATCAAGGTAGATCATATTTGTTATTGAAGATCGGAACAAGCTTGCATTTTTCTATTCATGGAGCCTCTCAAGAGTCCGGGCACTCGATGATCGCAGCGAAGAAACCTCAGCACGGAGCTTTAGAAGTGAAGGAACGAACTACAAAGGTTGTAATCTCTAACTCTTAGAAGTAAAGTTGTTTACTTGCTCTTTGTTTCGCCTAATCTCTAATCTAAGATCTTGGTTAGGGTTGTTCGGCACATGAAAAATTTGATTTTGGCATGGTTGATATCTTGTTGAACCTTGTTCTAGTGCCTAGTAACCCTACAGGTTTTGCATGGCCCAAATCCTCTATCTCTGTCGCAGGCCGTTCAGGAGTATTTCAGCCAACATGCCGAGCAGTAAGGATCCTGTTAGTATCCAGCTTAGTTTAGTTTTATTTTCGTACTTTCATTCCTGATGTGAGCCCATATTTGGGACGTACTTTCCAGATTGTTATTATTATTTGGATTTATTGCTTCCGCATATTATTTCTTGACTCGTTTATTCTGGCATATGGACATGTACTAGATAGTTTATTTTTATTTTCCTGTTCTTGATATCTTCTAGACAGCCGTAATGTCACTGTGGAGTGATGTTTTCTAGCCACAGGTAGCATGGTTGGCTCTGTCACGTGTCGATCTTAGCGCACTCTAGGAAGCGGGGCGTGACAATGACCAATCAACGGCAGGACAAAGGCGGAAGCGACAGCCGCGGTGCATCTTGTGCTGTATGAGAATATTTCATAATAATATATGATAAACATCTACTTAAGTTGGAAAAGGATACCAGCCATCTAAGGCCATGTGATGTCCGAGGGAATCATAAATTCCTGGAAACATTATTTCTTTTCTATGATAAGTATGGGTATTTTCCATGAGAATCAAAAATTACCTCCTAAATTATCACGATCACGTCCAAGGGTAAAAGTGGCATTTTCTCATTTTTTACATGTGGCATCCTTAGAAATAAGTAAAAGCCACATGTAAATTCCACAGAAATATTTTTGCATCCTTTCAAGGAAACAGTATCTAAAAATTTCCATTTATAACTGCTCGAATCATTCAAGCTTTAAGAAAACCTGTAACCAGCCTTCAAAATATCATCGTCATAACATAAAACATGTTAAACTCTTTTTATATTCTTATCCTAATATATATATGTGTGCATCATACGTGCAGAATTCTAATAAGTAAATAGTTTCATGCTCAAATGGCTCAAGTAATGGTTCGTGCTCTAAAATGGACATTAAGACACTACACTCGCTAGAATTTTGCACTAAATAGATTGTTGGTTAAAATAGCTAAATTTTCTCAATTTGACTAACCTAAGAAAAATTCTAGTGAGCAGGAAAAATAATCTTAAATCTTCAGCTATATATCAGCTTTAAAAACATACACGTGTCTCTTACCCAGAAACAGAGCAGATTTTTTTTTTTTTTGCCAAATACAGCAAACAATGTTCAATGAAATCGAAAGTTACAGTTGAAAGCAAAATGGACTAATATAGCACTCAAATGCAGCGGGCCCACTTGCAAGTGAGAGGGTGTGTTTCGAGCATGAGTGCTGCTAGATATGAGTTTTAAAGCTTTGGTCAAAGAACAAGAAGAAGGGGGTGGTAGAATGGTAATATGAAGGAAATCTATGGGCATTCATGTGGCTGCAAAAGGACCACTCAACACTGCACATAGGGCCTAGAGTGCATAGGTGTCCCTAGTCCTGTAGCCATGGGCAAAAAAGACTGGACCCCTACAATGATAAAGGTTAATTTTGGACAAAAAGACTCTTCTAGCCCCATCTTTGTCATATACTCTCGCATTTTGTGGAGGGCACTTTTGACATTATCGAAATATGAAGTGAAAACCTTAGTTTCATAATTACCATCATTCAATTGGGAGCAGTAAACATAAAATTTGGAGCTCCGCTCTGTCTATTTGAGTGCTAATTTGAACCCTAACCTTCCGTCGAGATCATAAGATCATGTACCTCCTCTTTGACTCTATTGGCCATCATTGGATCCTAAATAGTATCAATACCATGTGCTCAAAATAGCATCAATCCCGAATCCGGTAAAAAGAGACCTAAAGTGTTCATCCTACAAGAAAGGTTAGGTTGTATGTTTTTTTTTGGACCTTCTATTTTGTTTTACGTTTAAGCTCTCCCTCCTTTTGCCTAAAATACAAGGCTAAACCACAAAACAAAATGCAAAGTCTAATAATGACTTGCCACGGAAGTTTCTCTTTAGGGTGAATTCCACAAGGACGCTGCAGGCTTCTTTACCCAGCATATATACAGAATGTTTAATAATATTGTGTGATGCCTCACAGGGAATGTGTGTCAAACATATCAAATAAATTGGCTCTGTAATGAATGGTGTTTAGTTACTATAAAATATGTGAAATTGAAGCTTTCCAAATTTCTGAACGAGAATTCATAGCAAATGGTTATTAATATATTGAATGCTTGGGTGACAGCTTAGACATTGGAGGAAATCAATTGTAAAACCAAAAATTTGATTGGTTTTAGTTATCTTTTAAAAAGGAGCGCATAAGGCATCTAGATCTATGACCATGTTGTAAAATAGGTAAAAAATGTGTTAAGTTGCTTATTTAACAGTGTTGAATTGTTCTCGGAATATAACATGTAAGCATGTATAGATGATGGCGTACGGACAATAAAGAAATGCAAACCAAACCAATAATTCCAAAGTTTTAAATAAAGTGCTGAGTGTTTATGTAAAATCCTTGCTGTAACCATCGAAAGGAAATCGAATAAAATGTGTTGAACAAAGTTTCTTAAGCTTCATGTATATCTATTATTTCTCACTCTCAAACATATTAAAATCATAAACACAACACTTATTGAATGATTTGGATGCACTTCCGCCATTATCAAACAATATTAATATTTAAGAAAATCATACTTAACCAACAATTGAGAAAATTGTATCAAATTAATGCAAACTTCGGCCATTATCTAACGGTATTATATATTTATAAAAAAGTAATATTTAACCAACAATTGAGAAAGTTGTATCAAATGCAAACTTCGCTCATTAATTGTCTAATAATCTGTATTTATGTCTGCAGTACTTTACTAAATGAAAATAAGGACCGTATTTTGATATGCATTTAAATTTCACCTTCTATTTCTATGTTGAAATCCTCTTTTAACTTTTGAGATAATAGCTTTTAGAATTTTTTACAAAAAATCTAGAGTGATTATATCATAGATTTAAAATTTCGATTTTTTTTGCTGCAGCTGTAACTCTCTAAATTTAGTGGGAACGGTTGAAAACTGTTCATACTTACAATTGTAAATGTTTTGAACGTTTTCTTCTTATAATTACTTCTGCATTCTACCCATAATCTTTCATTGGTAAGGAGATTTTTTTGTGAGGCATTTGATACATTAGTTTGCTTCTATCTCTACATTTTTCTATTTATGTGAGTGCCTATAAATTATGGTTTTTTTTAAATGGATAGGTGTTTATTTTCATAAATTATGGTTTTTTTCATGGATAGGTGCTTTATTTTCATAAATTACCTTTACGATAATAATACCATTTTTCCGTCAGTGTTTATCGTTATTTCTCATAAATGTAACCAATTATGGAGTGGTTATACATATCCATGACTTATGCTTATCCATGCATTTTGAAAAAATAATATCAATATTTGCCCATCTTCATATCAACAATTAACATTGGATTTGTCTCCTTAAGGTACCTACTTCATACTTCTACAATTAATCTAATTTTTTATTTTCTCATAATTATTTATTTATATAGTTTATTTAATTACTTGAGAAGCATTTGATTAAGCACTCAAGAAGCATACTGCAAGCGATAACAAGGCATCCACCTCAAAGAAATTGATGACGTCATTACCGCATTCTTTGGGCATCCAGACTTATTCAACATCGAAGCTAATATTGTTCATAATCTTCTTGATTCGAAACTATGCTTCCAAGAACGAGAAGCCTCAAGTATGCTCAACTTGAGAAATCTATAAAATCAATTGTCACTTGGTTTCATTTGAAGAATGAAAATAATAAATTCTTTTATGTGGTTATGTGTAAAAGACGATACTCCAATCACATCAATTCTGTCCAACTTGAGAATGGTTCATTCACTTCTGATTTTTCAACCATCGCTTCTAAAGCCGTGCATTTTTTTATCAAGAACTCCTTAATCCATCTCATCGATATTCATATTTTTTTGTTGATAATGTGCCGAAACTTAAGGAAGTACACATTCATGACATTTCCAAACCCATCACCGATGATGAGATTAAAAATATGGTTTTCAATACAAATACTACAAAGTTTCTGGGACCAGATGGATTCAACAATTATTTCTTTCAAAATGCTTGGTTTATCATCGGAAAATTGGTAACAAAAGCTATTCTTTATATTTTTCATACGGCTAAGTTACCGAAATGTGCCAACTCCACTTTGGTTTTTCTTATCCCGAAAACAAAAATCCGATTTCATTCTCCGAATTTACATATATATATATATATAAGAACTTTTGAGCAGACTGAATTTAGGCACAAACCATTTGATTCAGTGTGTGTGTGTGTATTTTGCCAAAATTATTACATTTAGACGCAAATCTCACGTCTCATTCTGTTTGCTCAAAAGTGCTTTTATTCAAGATTGGAGTATTTAAGATTATATTTTTCATGTGATGCATAATTTCGACCAACGAGAATGCATAAAAATAAAAAAGATTTTATGCAAAAATTAATTTGCACAGACCATTTGATTCCGTTAATAAATATTTTCTTTTGCATATTATGGATTCAATGCGGCTCAAATGGATTTATGCTTGTATATATAAACCAATATTTTCGGTTAACTTAAATGGCACAAAACATGGTTAATTTAGTTCACTTCCGGTTTATGGCAAGGTGATCTCTTTCGCCTTACCTATTCATATTGGTGATGGCTTCTTTCATTCAACTTTTATAAGAAAAAGTGCATTCCGGTGAATTTGGAACTATTGATAGAAGTTTTCTTGATATCTCTCGCATTCTTTATGCCAATGCCATTATTATTTTTGGAAAAAGTGATACGATATCTGCCACGACTTTAAATGAAGTACTTAATATCTTTCATTGCATCTCCGGTCAAAAAGCAATTTTTTTCGTGTTCGGTGGTGTTGAGTTGCAACGTGGCGATTCTTCAAACACCTCGTATTGAAATACCTCGTATTGAGGAGGGGACGCTTCCTTTCACATATCCCGAACTTCCACTTTCTCCCAAAAATCTTAATACTACCATATGCCAACCTTTCATAGATAGGATGATGACTCGACTTAGCGGATGAAAATTCAAGCTTCTGTAACATTTTATAATTTTAAAAGATTAATTTAGAATATTAAATTATAGTGATGCCGGCTTTATCAAAATGATAATAATTATGAAATGAGTTTATTATAATTTGGTGTACACACACATATATATACATGTAAATATTTATAATGGCAAAACCAAAACTTTTATTTTCCAGTTAATGCTTAGAGTTGGACATGACGAGCATGGTTTTAAGCTAATAATTTGGGATTAATATTATGGCTAAATTAGAGCCTGGGAAAGTGAGATTTATTTGGACAAGGGCCCATTAATTTCTTTTTTTTTAATGTATTGTTGGAGAGAGAGAGAGAAAGAGAAAGGGAGGGGGCATGGGCTCACCATGCCCATGCACCAGGCCTCCATTTTACTCCCATATCCTTTGCATTCTCCACCTCTTAGCTCCATGGCTCTCTCTCTCTTGCTCTCATCCTCTCATCTCACCCTCACAGATACATAAAAAATCCAACTCCAAATAAAAATCCTACACTTCTTTAATTTCTCAAATACCAATCCCAAGCTAGATCAAGAAGAAGCCTTTATCAACTCATCAAGTGGCATCCTACAAGCTTTGACCTCCACTTTCATCTCATTTCAAGATGAAAAATCATTCTTTTATCAAGTTATCCAAGTATTTAAAGTTTCAAAATACCTTTTTGATGTCAAACTAGAATTTTGATGATGTTTTAGTGTTCAATTGAAATCTGGAGTGAATCAGAGTTTCCAAAAAAAATTTAGTAGATTCTAATGGGTTAAATATAAGATTTTGGATGCATGCACGAAATTCGAGGCAGAACCATAGGGTTCTGAAAGCTATTTGCGGCTTAGTAGCGACCCACCTGTAGAGTTTGGAACTGGGGTTTCTTGTGGAGTTTCTATGTTTGATATTTAAGCCACTGGAATATACTAAATTTTCTCAGAATTCCTAAATCAAAATCTGGAACCATTCTAAGTCTATATCGAACGATGTTTTAAGTTTTTCAAATTCGAAAATGAAATTCTAAGGCCTCGATGCGATCTTTTATGTTAAAACGTCGGTTATGGGGGTAGTCTTGCGATGGCGACACATGAATCACACACGTAGTCATAGGTTTTAAACCTATGGAAGTTTAGTTCGCTTTATTCGATAGTGATTTCGATTCTTATGTGACATTTGTGGTCACGATTGTAGGTTCATTTGCGGAGACCTTCGAGGCGGCGGCGGCGCGCGAGACGGTCGTAGAATGCGACTAGTGTGATCACAAACTGTGAGTAGATTATATTTACGAGTGGGGAATCGGGTGGATGGCGTATAACACCCCGTGAAACATATTGTTTATTATTTCATTGGATGTGCTTAGGATGCATGCTCCGCATGTTTATACTTATTCGTTAATTAGTAAATTTCGTTAGTATCACTTAGTAGGCTTATTATGGATACACTTGGTAGAACACTGGAACAAATACTAATGATTGATTGTCATATTGCACGATCAAAGATTCGCATGTACACTATACATCATTAGTACTGTCATACCACGCAGAACTTACCATGCTTACGTATCGCAATAAGATCGACGTTATAGTAGGATGATGTTATATACGATTCATATTAGGTGCGTGTATGAGACTCAGAGTCCGTACTAGTTGTTGGGCGAGTACGCGACTGGAGGTCCATACTAGTCACCGTGCGTCTACGTGACACGAGGTGTCCGTACCGATTGTGGAGCGGGTGCATGAACGAGATGTCCGCACTGGTACTATATTTGTACGTGACTAGATATCTGTACTGGTGATCTTCCATCACTATGTGTGTACGTAGACTTTATATCCGTACCAGTTATGCTATGTGTTTGGGTACGTAGATTAGATATCCATACCAATAATTGTTATGATATGATATAATGGGATATAATGGGATATGTGGTGGTTATCGTACGAGGCGAGATTCTGTACGGGATGATGTGCTGAGAATAGATGATGATGATTAGCCGGATATGGCCTCATTTCACTTGACTCGCAGGGTCTTACTACTTTACCCGATTGAAGGATATTACTGATGTGACGGTATTACCTACTTTCTAAAAACAACGATTCATTTCATATCCTTAAAAAGTGATAATGAACTTGAATTTCATAGGGGTAAATATATATGTTTTAAAAGTATCGTAGCCTCCTTATTTTTTAACAACGTTTCGTTCTACTTTAAAAACATATAAGTGGGAATATTCGAATGAATGACCTATTTATTGTTTTTTTACGCTACGCTTACTTTACATGTTATTCGACCATACTTATTTATCTTATTAGTTGTGCTATGCTCATATTACCGTTATGCTATGTTTATTTTACTCGCTTGTGCTGTTATTTGTTACCCGTCTGTACTATGCCTAGTTCACACAGACTAAAAGGATGCGGAGTTGATGAGACTTATATTACTGTGGATATGATGTGATATGATATCAATCCTAAAAGATTGAATATATATATAGGTATATAAGAATATAAAGATGATTCAGACACGGTGGATATAGCTGGGATCCATGATATGTGCGCGCGCGCGCGCGCGATTAATCCATGAGAGATTGAGGCAGGGAAAGACAAGATGTCGCCCAGTGATATATGTATGATCAATCCATAAGATATTGAGAGTAGTTGACACATGATATCTCCACGGATATATGTGAAGGATCGATATAGATACCCTGCACTGAAATAGATATTATATATATGTGAGGGATCGGTATAGATGTCCTACACTGATAAGATATATTATGCTATATATAGTAGCCGGACAGGATTGGTCCACGAGACAATACCTGAATATTATTTTCATACATAGATATATTCTAAAAAGGTTTTCAAAGGAGCTATAGTCTCACTATTTTCCACGTGTCTAAGATCGACAAAGAATTTTACAAAAGAAACCCCCTTTCTAAATAAATCATTTTCAAAAGGCGGGACGTATACTTTAAACGAGATGCATACTTTTCTTCACAAAACAATATCCGCTACATGTGCTGCGATATATATATATATATATATATATATATATCTATATCTATATATATATATATATCATACAACTATTTTGAAAGGATTTTATATACATATATCTTCCGGCTACTTTTATATGATTGCATATGGATGGGTGCTATATATATATATATATTAGCCTTGATTGTGTTCATGTTTGGTCGTGTGCTATAAATATTGTACTACAGTTATGGTGATCGTGATTTGACACCGTTGTATACATATGCAGCGAGTTACTGACGATTGATGGTTGTTAGCGTTTCATTTCGCAGAATTGTATTTACTTTCATGACTCACATGCTTTCAGATACTTGTTATTATGTTGCGCACGCACCGGGCCAGATACTTTTTACTTGATGTTAACATGATAAACACACATAGATTCATATTTTATATGTTAGGATAGCAGTACACGCATTATATATGAGGGCTTACTATCTTTATATTCCATCGCTCGAACTCTAGATTCAACACGTGTTTATTTACCCTCCTTGATGTACACAGTGTCACGCCCCGCTTCCCAGAGTACGCAAGATTGAGCACGTGACATAGCCAACCATGCTACCTGTGGGTAGGAAGTATCCATCCACAGTCACATTACGGCTGTAGAGATATCAAGAACAAGATAAATAAACTATCTAACACATGTCCAAATCCATAATAACCAGAGTCAATGATAAATAAGTGCGGAAGCAAATGATCCAATGCAATAATAGAAAGGTACGTCCCGTAATGCGGGATCACACCTGGAAATAAAATGCAATAAATGAACTAACCACTACAAAACTCACAAATCAGCCTGCTGGCTGAAGTACTCCTGCTCGGTCGTCGACAGTGGTACGGAATCTGGGCCATGCAAAACCCAGACGTCAGCGCGTCAAGACATCAAGTATATAGTATAAACATGGTAATAAGCAGTGCAGGTATGAACATGAATAAGTAGTACAATAACAGAGCAGGGTAAAGTGCACGTGTGACTAAACTGTCTTATCAGGTTTCTACTCTATAGTCTTTGAAATCAATTGATGAATCGTCGATGTAACTCAACAGTATCCCGTGCGTGCCCGGGACCACGGTCAAGGCTCTCGGGGCTGAATCCGAGACGTGCCGCTAAGCAGTAATAGGTAGTAGGATGGGCGAGTGATGTCAGCATCAACACTCCGGGGCTGGCCAAGCCCGTAAGACTGATCAGAACAAGTATCGAACTGTTGAGTTACAAGTCGGTTTCACCTTTGATTTCCCCATACCCCCAAGTTATGTATGTCAGGTCAGGTATTCAGTAGTCAAGGACTAATGCCAACAGAAAATCAGGTAAAAGTAGGTCTGTCTGGATAGACAGCAGGGATGGTTAGGTTGTCGGCATTAGGCATGAGATCAGGTAACAGGTAAAGCCATGGTACATCAGGTCAACCAGGTAATGTATAAAGGTGTCATGTCATGTCAAGAGTGTACGGTACCATGTCATGTCAAGTAGGAAGTGTAACAGGTCATGTCAGGAAGCACAAGATGTCATGTGGGTGCTCATAATCAAACTAACATAAACATGTGTATAAATAAACGAGCATGAGTACTATCAGAACAATAACTGGAACATGTAATATGATATGCCAATAGATATAATTTCAAGGATATGGATGCACAGTTATCGATTAGGGTTACATTTATAGTTCCAATATTAATTAGGATACAATTTATTAAACATGGAGTGTTAATATCACATTATTATGTAGTGATTGTAAGCCCGCGGGGGCGCCCCGGCCGTCGACCCGACGCCGGAAACGCGGAAAACAAAAACTTTGCGAACTTTGCAAAACGGCACCACCGCGGACTTTTTACCCGGATCGGGCCATTAACCTAGCTAGCTAGCAAACAAGAAAAGAGTAGAGATGCTATACCAAGCGATCCGTGTCCTTCGGTCTTCGTCTCCACTCCGATCTCCCGCGGAATCTCCGTCACCTCCTCGCTCGTCGGAAAGGGCACCACGTAGCCGGAATCTTTTACGGGCTCCCGCCTCTTGACCGAGGCAACTCGGGCGCGAAGTTGGCTAGCCGACGCGTCCAAGACTTGCTATAGAAATAGTGTAGAAGCTTGTCTCTTGGGGTTTATGAGGTTGCCATGAAATGGTGGAGGTAAAGAAAGCAACTCAAAAAAAAAATGCTTATGAACTTGGTAGCATGAAAAAGGATATGAAACATTTTTTTCTCACTCAAAAGGAAATGATCCTCTCTCTTTTGCCAAAGTGGCCGGCCCCCCCTCTCCATAGAATTAGATTGGAGAGAGAAAAGAGAATGCCATAAAACAATATATCAAAAAGATAATATAAACCTCACATCCTTTCTCACTCATCTCACAAATCAATCCCTTTTCTAAACCATCAAATGAAAAGCCATCAAATGGATAAGAAAGGAATATCATCATGAAGCAAGTCTCATCATAATCCACAAGTGCAAGAAAACCCTCCACAAAAGAGTTATTTGCAAATTGCAAATAACCCCCTCCAACAAGAAAGTCCGGCCGAGAAGGAATGAAGGAAAACCGGCCGGAACGGAATGCAAACTGGCAACTTCAGAAAACCGATCCCGTAATAAATTACAGGAAAACCCCACTACTGCAAATACATGCCCGCATTTGTATTCGCACTGAACACAAATGCAAAGAGATAAAGTCTACACTATCTAATACTAGTATCCGGCTTAAGCCAAAGCCGGCTAGTAAAAAAAACTGTCCGATCACGATCCGTGCAATACCGCACGTATCTGATCGAACCCTGCCATATCTCCATACGGCCTCTACAGCGTTTCGCCCGAAACTTGAGTAACTGTCTGTGGTGGACTCTAAAGACTCGTCAATACCTTGGCTGTGGATTTAATCACTAGCACGTCAGAGGTATAAGCCAATACGTGACGGGCCACCAGGTATTGACCAAATGGGACGTCGATGAGGAAGCTCACCCCGACACCCAACTGAGCCTGTCAGTGACAATATCCGTACAGTCCGGTCCGTTCGTCTATGAGCATCGCATGGCGGGCCTAGGGGGTTGGTAAAAGTCAGACCCCCAAAAGCGGTACAAGTCGTGTCGGAGTGTAGCCCAGAACACCCTGAGATACTACTGGAATACCTACCAGCAAATCTCCTGCCTTGGCCAAGGACTTTTCATGTTCTGGCTCTCCTAGACACAGCACGACCTCACCCCCAATACCGGGAGAGACGAACCCCTGCAGATCCGCTCACTGCCTCCATGTGGCTCGGGACTGTACCCAACTAAAACCTGTTTGCACGACTCCTTTGAGCCGTGGTAGGGTAGTAATCAAAGTACAGTGGGAACTCACACGCGACAAATGACGATCCCAGGTCGATGAACTAACCTGTACACATGTCACCTGGGAACTGCTATCTGACGTCTGGTATATCCCAACTAGCAGGTTCCCGGCGAGTCCTGTCCGGTGTACTCATAACCCAATGAGCACCTGTATACATCTTAGGTGAACCAACTGACACCAGTGGCTTGTGAGACCGGCCACCGCCCCTCGTCGGGGTCTCGACTGTATACACTAGTCTACTCTGGAGAAACGATGCCCTGTCTCGAATCTCCCACGACTAGGGACCTTTTAAGGATGTGCTTGTAGACCCCAGCTCCCACTTATATGATCGCCCTCATACTGCTGGAAGTCAAGCAAGAATCCTAGGGGCTTTATCAACGTGTAATAGCGACTCGTCAGGTCACCTAAAGCAGTACACGATGATAAAGATAAACCAGATAGCATACTATCATCTCAAGTAAGACTGTCCTACCGGGATAGGTCCTCCCCTCAATCATTGCAATCACGTGCCTGTGACCCAATAATTGACTCTGAGGGCACCATCTCCAACAATCTCCCACTTGCACTCGAGGCTAATTATTGCGATGTCGCATACTCACAGCCCGTGTGATACCGAACACCCAACTCCTCTACTAGTCAGTCTCACAAAGCTCGTTTGAGAAACTATTGCGTTCGAGGAATAGCCTCGGTGAGTGGATCCGCTATGATGTTTCTTTCTATGTCTCTCTATATCTCATGTTCGTAGAGAAAACTATCTCCCGAAATGAGCAATACCTGTCCTAGAATGTCTGGATGTCTGATGGGACCTAGCTCATAAGTGAACTCCAAATCCAAAATTCTTAGACTGTATCGTCAACTGAACTTAATCAGTATCCTGCGCCATGCCTCCCCTCAGTATCCACTTGGACCATCTGTCCAAAATATTGCCCCTCGACAGAGGGAAAACTATAACTCTGACAGCCACTCTGCCATCCAAGTCACCTTGGAAGCCTGGAATGATAACCGTCTCCTAAAGGAGGCTGCCGTTATCAATTCCTTAGAACATCAACTTATGTTCTAAAACTGCTTCCGACTGTTTCTCCAGGATTGGATCAATATCAACTTATTGCACCTACTGCAAGAACAACATCTGGTGTGGTACTTGACATCTCATGATTGACTCAATTGCCTAAGCAAGTGATCTGTCAATCATGCGTATCCCTCTCCCCTTTAGTCTGTAAGACACCTTTAGAGAGGGTGACTCCATTACCTGCAGGTACACTACCGTGCCAGGAGTCGTCCATTCTAAATACTCATAGAATGCGGTCAAAGTACCCAGATTGGGAAACCACCCAAATCTAGATCTAAAACCATAGATCTAGTAACCAGAATGTCTGATATAATATCCAAGTCCTTTGTGGAGAAACCACTGTGTGACGACCAAAAGTATAACCGATCGTAGTATAGGAATATCACTTCCTACTCTGTGTATGTCATCAAATATCAGGACATCACACTCTACTACCTTCTCAACAGATCCATCCCCTATTCTGATGAAGTCAAACCTATGACTGCCACATCAGAAATAGATGATCTATCTCCGCTATATCTGCTTTAGTCTATAAATAGACATAAGCCTGATATCCACCAATGCTTCCACTGCTCCCACTGACTACGACAATCCTCTGGCAGAGTCATATAGACGTGCACTTCTAAAGCCAGTTTAGAACGACGCTATACTCATCCTCCCGCCGGGTCTCGCAGCCTGGAACAACAGCAATGGCAAGTCTGGGTAAACAAGAACCTCCCTGCCACCGTCCTTGAGCATACCGAAGTACCTCTCGAGTGCCTGAGGTTACCCACCATATCTGCGGAGTGGCCAATGAAATGTCAAACCAGATTGAATCTTTAGGTTCGTTATCTTCAGTAATCGTTTGCGGTTCTGGAATCACTTCCAGTTCTACCATACTCCCACTACTGTTTTCTGAAAAAATCCATTTTTGATAAAACTGTGGCGAGTCAAGAACAATATCACTATTGATCTTCCAGATGGTAGAAAATCAACCCTCGTCATAGCCCGGGTCAACCCACAAACAGCCACTACTGAAACGTGCCTTGAGTTGTCCAGAGTCTGGTTTCAAGCATAAGCCGGACAACTCCCCGTATCTTAACAATGTCAAGATATGAACTGTTCTATATCCAAGAAACAGAGGCACTGATTTAATTGAACCAGATTCAAATCATGCAGCTGTCTCCAGTGCATGTCAACTAAATGGAAGAGAGGCCGATCAGCGTTACTCAACTTAGGAATGCTTCCAATTACGAGTAACCTGAAAGAGGAGCAAGTTCTCTTAATCATTACTATCAACTGAATACTATACACAAGTATCTACATCTTCGATCACCTTGAAGAATCCCGATACTTGCGATACCTGGTTCTCTACTGTATTCTTATACCTATAACTCCTCTAAACTTAGACCCTGTGTTTCTACGAAACACATGTCTAAGAACTAGAGAAGTTAAAAGTAAACAGAATATAGTACGAGGACCAACCCCTCTGTCCTAATGGACACTGGACAATATACAATACTCTGTATAAGTCCCCTGAGTCTAGTGACTCATTCACTGTGTGTCGTAGGTTGAAAACTGTACTTTTGGTGAAGAAGAATTACACCGCTGTTCAATGCTCCTTACCTAACCATCCACTGGTATAGGTAAATGTCATAGACATAATTTCAAAAAGATATGTCTCACTCTATAAAAATAGACGTACAGATATATTAATTTGAAATTGGTGCACAACAACGGATATTCAAAACCAAATATTTGCCGACCGGCAAACAACCCAGGTGACTTCCTCAAATATCACCGATTACAACGAATCCCGATATAATGAGGATGGTCACCTAATTCCCAATAACTTACTCCCACTCATCGTCTGTAAAACCATACAGATGTGAGAATCCAACCTGGTAAATACATACCCTGGAGTAAGTGTCTAATCGGGAAATCAGTTTTCTTTTAACAGTACACAGTGAAACTGAAACATTGAAATGTTTCGACGGGATATCCTGGTATTCTTAGTAATGCCTCTTCCATTATCCAGATTCACAACTATAACCGTATAATTCTTTGCCACCTTTCCAAATCCCTTTACATGTCTTTAGTCATTACCTTCTGTACACCCCTTTAGGCCAAATGGTTTTCTTCCTTCCCTACCGTTCGGCACCAGCCTATGGTTTGGAAGAAGACTATCCAATAAGCATAATGGGTGTACTGTCCTAGTCCTAGGAGCACTCGCAATGCGAGAGAAGGTGAGGATAAAAGACAACCGAATGAACTTAATTCATAGGTGATTTAGGATTGACAAAGAAGTACATGGTTTGGTCGTGAATAGCAGTCGCAATTTACTTTGCCCTCTTACTAATCCCTTGCTTTGTCTGAACTTAATACCTTCTGTACACCGTTTAGGCTAATTGGCTTTCTTCATTCCCCACCGTTCGGCACCAGCCTAAGGTTTGGAAGAAGACTATCCAATTTGCGTAATAGGTGTACTATCTCCTAAACCAAGGAGTACTCGCAACCTGAGAGAAGGAAAAAGGTAAAGACAACTGAATAGTCCTATTCGTTTTCTCCAGAACCGGAAACCATCCTCGAAGTCCTTCGAGTTCGTATATAACCATACGATGGTTTTGTCCAATGGAAGTGGACGTTCGTAGTATTACGGGGTGTCCCGGAGAAAAGGGTAAAAGTAGGAGTGGCAAAGAGGTCTGCAACTCTGACAATCCAAAAACCAGTGTTAAGTAGGTTCGGTCAACTTGGTCACTGAGTCATAATCTAGGGTCGGGTCAATGGTCGCTGCCAGAGAGAGAGAAAAGAAACACTCAGCGTGCACTCTAACCTAGATCAGAATGGTTATCACTTTGTCTAATCTGGAAACCTCCCACTGTAACGTCAAATTCTTCCCCAAACCTGAAAGAAGAATTAGCCGGGATAACCCGAGGAGTAAACCAACTCATCAGTGGGAATCGGGATCCAACTCTCATCGCATGATAACGTGACGGAATCCGCTCACGTTATCACACTCCAGAAGGTATGCGCATATCTGGCAAGTTTCAGTACTTTTGAAACTCCCGATGTGGATTTTTGCCCCATGCTCTTATGACCTTGACTTTGGCCAACATATCATAAGTCACATGTCAAGTTCTACCCGTCATTTTCCTGGTTAATTTGAACCCACCCGTACATACCCTTGACTTTGGCCAAAATGGCAGTACGACTGTCCCAAACCAACGCATCTATCTATGCTGCATATGAATACCCAATAGCTACCAAACACTGTGCCTTGACTTTGGCCAACATACACAGCATGAATACTATTGACTATCCATATGAAACGACGGAGGGCTACGAATGGTTTCTGGCGAAAACCTTTAACGTAATGAACTCGATATCGTCGAAGGAACTGATAGCTTTTTAGAAAAATATAATGACGAAAACCTTTGCTAAAGAGGTCACTCCCGGTGAAGGGATCTCGGCTCTTTCCCCGTAGAATGAGGTGCAGGATATTCCAACTGAATACCACGGTGCAAAGCAAAAGCAATCGGCTATAGTGAAGTTAATGCCCTGACGTAAACTTTTGTCCAAGGGGTCACTCCCGGTGAAGGGATCTCGGCCCTTGCCTCGTCGACTGAGGAGCAGGATATTCCAAATGAATACCACTGTGCAAAACAAAAGAGAACGCCCTTGCAATAACAGCTTTTTGAAAAAGTGTTCCAACAACATCAGATTAGGTTTGTTTAACTTGCATTGATCCGAATCAATGCAGTCCCATCAATTGATCACACCATAAAGAACGAAAATATACTGACGTACGTATATGCCATCCGCATTCGCCACTGGGTCCCGTCATCACCCGTTAGGTTAGCTAACTAACGACAGAGCGGGGACTGGACTAGCGCGGATGAAAAACATATACAACATCTATAAATATATATACCAATATATAGTATTTCGCTCAAGGCGTGAATAGAATGCAACATCACAGAAATGTACAGCCACACAGAACAATACAGATATCTGGAAGCCCCGGGTTTCACAGAGCCGCTGCTGAAACCCGACGTTCCCCTGGTCGTGTGGATAGCCTGTGCAATAAAATCCTAGACCCCTACGGGCGCGGCAAGTCACCCGCCAAAACCTGAAGCGAGGCAGCCCCCTTCAGCTCCGTGAATGGACCACCCAGCACTCCACGGAATCCGGCAACTTGGACACCCCTCCTGGGTCAACCTGTACCCCTTACGAGTGCGGCGAATAGCCCGCCAATCCTAGAGTGAAGCCCCCTCCGTCTCAATGCCATGAGATGCGGGCCCGTTGCCCCCTAGAACCCGGCTATCCGTGCACCCCTCCGCGGGGTAATCCTAGTACAGAATGTAAAATATACATACACCGGGTACATCGACCGCAACCAGGCCGTGCCCCAAAAGAATAATACAAACAGGCAGTGACGGCAGTCCACATGTCGGACGCTCGCCCCGCAATATCAAATGTACATAATACAACAGAACTGTACTACCACTGCAACCAGGCTATCCCCCACGACCGATCCGCAACAACACAGTACAATCACAGAACATCAACGTGAAAGTCACGTTCGCAAATCCGTCTAACCGGGCTATAGCAGTTAGACGGGATTTACCGATCAAATGACATTCACGGTCGCAGATATAATGTAAAAACTGTGAAATAATGTGTTTAAAATTTTCCGATTGACCAAAAATTAACAAGTGGGCCCCAATCAATACTGTAGCAGTTACAGAAAACCTGGGCCCAAATTTAATATCCCAAAAGCCACAAAATAAGCCTAAAAGTCCACTGTAAAGTTTTGACAAGTTGACCACAGGAGACCGCGGCGGAAGCGCGGCCCAAAGGTGGGTTTGGCCGCCCTTCCGCGGTCTACTGTACGACTGACACTGTTGAAATTTTACAGTGGTCTTATAATGTCTTGTACAGTAGTTTTCGACAATCTGAAAAATTTTCTGACACCAAAAAATTCCAACAGAAAACTGATGCAAAGGAAAATGTGGTTTTTGGGATTTCGGTCGATTGGAAATGCAAAACACATTAGAACAAGCTAGGTAAGGTTAATGGCGTGGCTCTGATACCATTGTAAGCCCGCGGGGGCGCCCCGGCCGTCGACCCGACGCCGGAAACGCGGAAAACAAAAACTTTGCGAACTTTGCAAAACGGCACCACCGCGGACTTTTTACCCGGATCGGGCCATTAACCTAGCTAGCTAGCAAACAAGAAAAGAGTAGAGATGCTATACCAAGCGATCCGTGTCCTTCGGTCTTCGTCTCCACTCCGATCTCCCGCGGAATCTCCGTCACCTCCTCGCTCGTCGGAAAGGGCACCACGTAGCCGGAATCTTTTACGGGCTCCCGCCTCTTGACCGAGGCAACTCGGGCGCGAAGTTGGCTAGCCGACGCGTCCAAGACTTGCTATAGAAATAGTGTAGAAGCTTGTCTCTTGGGGTTTATGAGGTTGCCATGAAATGGTGGAGGTAAAGAAAGCAACTCAAAAAAAAATGCTTATGAACTTGGTAGCATGAAAAAGGATATGAAACATTTTTTTCTCACTCAAAAGGAAATGATCCTCTCTCTTTTGCCAAAGTGGCCGGCCCCCCCTCTCCATAGAATTAGATTGGAGAGAGAAAAGAGAATGCCATAAAACAATATATCAAAAAGATAATATAAACCTCACATCCTTTCTCACTCATCTCACAAATCAATCCCTTTTCTAAACCATCAAATGAAAAGCCATCAAATGGATAAGAAAGGAATATCATCATGAAGCAAGTCTCATCATAATCCACAAGTGCAAGAAAACCCTCCACAAAAGAGTTATTTGCAAATTGCAAATAACCCCCTCCAACAAGAAAGTCCGGCCGAGAAGGAATGAAGGAAAACCGGCCGGAACGGAATGCAAACTGGCAACTTCAGAAAACCGATCCCGTAATAAATTACAGGAAAACCCCACTACTGCAAATACATGCCCGCATTTGTATTCGCACTGAACACAAATGCAAAGAGATAAAGTCTACACTATCTAATACTAGTATCCGGCTTAAGCCAAAGCCGGCTAGTAAAAAAAAACTGTCCGATCACGATCCGTGCAATACCGCACGTATCTGATCGAACTCTGCCATATCTCCATACGGCCTCTACAGCGTTTCGCCCGAAACTTGAGTAACTGTCTGTGGTGGACTCTAAAGACTCGTCAATACCTTGGCTGTGGATTTAACCACTAGCACGTCAGAGGTATAAGCCAATAGGTGACGGGCCACCAGGTATTGACCAAATGGGACGTCGATGAGGAAGCTCACCCCGACACCCAACTGAGCCTGTCAGTGACAATATCCGTACAGTCCGGTCCGTTCGTCTATGAGCATCGCATGGCGGGCCTAGGGGGTTGGTAAAAGTCAGACCCCCAAAAGCGGTACAAGTCGTGTCGGAGTGTAGCCCAGAACACCCTGAGATACTACTGGAATACCTACCAGCAAATCTCCTGCCTTGGCCAAGGACTTTTCATGTTCTGGCTCTCCTAGACACAGCACGACCTCACCCCCAATACCGGGAGAGACGAACCCCTGCAGATCCGCTCACTGCCTCCATGTGGCTCGGGACTGTACCCAACTAAAACCTGTTTGCACGACTCCTTTGAGCCGTGGTAGGGTAGTAATCAAAGTACAGTGGGAACTCACACGAGACAAATGACGATCCCAGGTCGATGAACTAACCTGTACACATGTCACCTGGGAACTGCTATCTGACGTCTGGTATATCCCAACTAGCAGGTTCCCGGCGAGTCCTGTCCGGTGTACTCATAACCCAATGAGCACCTGTATACATCTTAGGTGAACCAACTGACACCAGTGGCTTGTGAGACCGGCCACCGCCCCTCGTCGGGGTCTCGACTGTATACACTAGTCTACTCTGGAGAAACGATGCCCTGTCTCGAATCTCCCACGACTAGGGACCTTTTAAGGATGTGCTTGTAGACCCCAGCTCCCACTTATATGATCGCCCTCATACTGCTGGAAGTCAAGCAAGAATCCTAGGGGCTTTATCAACGTGTAATAGCGACTCGTCAGGTCACCTAAAGCAGTACACGATGATAAAGATAAACCAGATAGCATACTATCATCTCAAGTAAGACTGTCCTACCGGGATAGGTCCTCCCCTCAATCATTGCAATCACGTGCCTGTGACCCAATAATTGACTCTGAGGGCACCATCTCCAACAGTGATGTGATCTATGGATGCAATTATATGTATCTTAAATGCGATGGATGCAAACGGTTATCCGAAAAGTTATAAAACTATAAAATGGTAATGTGGGATGTACAACTAAACAATATGTGATATAAATATTGATATAATAATATTAATATGGATAGCATATTCAAAGCGATTAGTAACTATAAAAGATGTATTGATTAACCATGCACAAGAAGGTTCCGTTCAGAAATTTAGCGTCACCCTAATTTGTAAAATAGCTTAAAAATAACAAATGTTCTCCAAAAGAGACGTATCTTATACCAAAACAAAGATAATTCAATAAGGTTTTCAGTTTTATAAGTATAAGCATCTCAGGTTATCCCTACAAAAA